>JAWRVF010000062.1:0-332500 GCA_036785485.1 Physcomitrellopsis africana | reverse complement strand
AACAGTACTAATTGCTGAGTTGGAGGGACACATCAAACAAAAGTTGGGGGCAGCTAGGAAAAAGCCAAGACTATTCTCAGTTATTTTGTCCTTATTCCTTAAATGTTAAAATATTGGAGGTCAAGAAGGGTTGTGAAGACAGTTGAGAGAAATCAGGAAGGTGGGAGTGTGCATGTTTTATTAAAAAATTATTAGAATATCCATAGTTACAATACTGTGCATACTATCAAAGGAAGACCAAATATTCATGTTTATCAGAAATGGGAAAGTTTAAAATCAAATAACTTGACAAATGATGAATTTGTCGACAATGAATGAAGTCATTGGACTTGATGAACCTGCAGAAATTCTTATATCAGTGGGCCCCGGAATGTTATTTCCGGGGTTATAACTCGACTCCCTCAAGGTTGGGGCGAACCAGTACCTAGACTGGGCTTTTACCGGGATGGTTCTCATCCATCTCGAGCAAGCCCAACCTTGCCCACCCAGTTCTGTTCCCCCCCCCCCTGCTTCCTTTTGTGACACCCTGCCCGACGCCAACCCGTCGGCGGCGGGGTCGCAATCGATGAGTATTATATAGCGGATGTAGACAAACACTCTTCTCGTCTCCATCCTCTCAGGACCTCTCTTGCCTTCCTCGTCTTGATTCTTCTCGAGCTTACTCATGACGTCTTTCTGTGTTTGGTTCATTGTCTACCTGGCGATGAAATTAATTTCTGCTTTTTTCTTTGTTGTAGTTCCCTAAACCATCTTTGATTGACTCCTCTGTTAAGTAGCATTGCAATCATGGCTGATTTTGTTCCGACCAAGCGAATGCTCTGACGTCTGTCGTCTTTGTTACAGGGTTGCATTCGCTTGGTCGGTCATTCGCTTGGGGCCGCAATTGGTTTCGGAATTGCTCGAAAGCTTCATCTGGAGCATCCACAGCGAGCTCCGGAGGGACACTTTTTCAATCTCCCATTCTTTGATTCTGAAACAGCGGTTCGACAGTTGCTGCATCTCTTTCTAATAGACTATGCCTTCTTTAATGGTTTCTTGAAAGTTGCACGTCTGAAATCCTTTTTTGAAAAGATTCTCCGACGTGTGGCAAGGACGACCACAAGATTATTCTTTCAACATAGATCAGCAGAGAAAGCAGCACTGGAGTTCAACCGGCTGGAGGATTGGAAACCCAACATCTATGTCAATGGATACGACAGATTCTCCCAGTCATATATCCCGTATTTCAGAGATACCACCCCGGCACGTTGTGGACGGTTTCACATTGGTTACGGAATCTCAAGGTTCACACCTATTGGGAACGGGATATCAGAACTCATACCTATGAGCGTAGAGTCTAAGGCTCATCACCTGTGCCCTTCAGCTAACTTGATCATATCATGGAAGGGACTGGGCACGATCCAATCCCATAGAATAAAAAACTGGACTAAAGCGAAAGCTCGAGACATTCAGATTCGACGATACACCTCTTTTGTTTTGGATCCGGAGTGAACAATTTAACACAGAATGAGAATATGGAGGAATTGGCATTGACGTGGTCATTTCACATGTGTATTATCTGGCTTTCTAAATTGCTGCTGGCTATGCGTAGTTTCCTCATGGAAGAACCTTATAAATTCCACAATATTTCAGAATATAAGAGAAAGATACTCTGTTTTCAAGTTTATTTATTTAGCGTAGCGAAACTATATTAATTAAAATAATATACAATGCAAGTTATTTAAACAATAATGACACAATGGGAATGTTGGTTAGTATAAAACACATTCATTAAACAAACTGCAAATATCTATTAAAACATTATTGTCTATTTTTTTGTATTATTTTTAATTACGTATATAAATTCTCGTCAACCAATTACAAATGTTGACAAATTGTTCAGGACCCATGGGAGATAGAGAAGTACATGATAGTGCTAACCTTCTGTATGTTGGACGTATGTTTAAATAATGTTGTAAAGGAACAACTTCAAATTACTGAATTTTTTCCTCTTACCATTAGCAGCCAGAATTTTGTTTCTTTCATACTCTTTCTCTTCAACTCGTTTGTTGAATTTATTACCCTACCAATTGCACTTTTCCGGCTAATTAAAAAAAGTAACATAACTAGACATTGTCGTTTGGAAAATAACACACTAAATCATAAGAACAAGTAATTACACAGTAACCAAAAAAATTATTCTGAGACAGTAATGTATGCAGTGAGGAACGGTAGTACACTCATCGCACATAAGATACAAAGGAGGAAGGAAAAACGAATGTTAATCTAAGTGAAATAAATACCTACTTCATTAAACAATGATAAAATTCTTAAAAAATCGTCTTGAGTGAGTTTTGAGGAACGGTTGTCTTCGTACCGGCCCTCTCTCAACACTGCAAGGCATTTATCCTCGAAGAACGCATTCCCTTGATGGCTGTTTTCCTCAACTTCCATGCCATCGCAATCCGCGTTGGGGTCTACCTCCATGCTGCTGTCTTCAGTTAAGTCGCCTAGAATAGAGGGATCCACAACTGGCACCTGAGTCTGCAGTAAAATAACAAAAATGAAACACCAAAAATACGTTCAATCGAAGTGAAAGAATGAATGATACGACCCCCAGCGGTTCGAAAATTGACGATCCAGCAAGTTTTAAAGGGGACACCATGCGAGGATCAAGCTCTACGGCTATGACCTTCTTACAAACCTCCAGTAGCTTCATTGTTAGATTTCCTAGAAGAAGCAAAACATCAGCGTAAGAGACGCGGATGGTAGAGAAGAGTAGCGAGGTCATTTTGAACAAACTTCGACGCTGGCATGTATAATATCCTTCCACAGTCATTCTCGTGAGAATTCTAAGCATTTCATTGCGTGCTTCAGAACAAATGCACATGCAGAGACTAGTTCAAATATCAATTGCTATGTAATTGTTGCTGAATATCCTCTTCTGCACACAGATGAAAAAAAAACTGAGCCCGAGTTCACAAAACCCTTCATCAGAAGCATAATTAGCAGGCGTGGTGAGAATTGCGTTACCTGTTCCAGGACCAATTTCAAGAACAATGTATGTGCTCTTCAGTCCGGCTTTCTGAGCAATGGACTGCACAAGAAGTGGATTCTTCAGAATATGCTGGCCTTTACTCTTCTGAAACTGAATTCCCTGAAACCTCTGGAGCGGGTTTCCCCTTGACTGCCTCGTCCCCTGCCATCGCTGTGTCGTGCCACTACTTTCTATTACACCCTGGAAAAACATGAGAGCAATTGAGACCAAGTATAGCAGAAACGGACAACCTAATTCATTTGAAGGAAGTATTGTCCCTAAGTGATTATCTTGTTACCGAAAATCGGTTGGCTTTCTGCAGCTTACTCGCGTACTTACCATTAAACCAAGAAATAGCAGTGGTAGTTTGTTATTCATTAAGGAAAATGTGAATCTAACAAAGTTTGTTAAAACACGAGTCTTCAGAGATAGGTGAAGCCCGGAACCTTTACACTGTTCGGTGAATTTAGCGCCCGTAAATGAAGATGGGATTCTTGAGGCAAGGGTTCTTTGTGGAATCAGAAAGATCAATCTAGCCTGACCTCTTCGTAAACTTCCACAAGCAGCTCGCAAGCACATGGTGATACATCCGATACTCGCATACGCCTTCTCAAAGGCGCGACTGCAAAGAAAGAAGGTACTTGCTTCTCGTGAAAGAGTGACAATTGCCAAATGCGCGTAGAAAGGTTTGTTGCCAAAAAATCAAGTTGGAAGAGAATAGTGTTCTTGCACCAAAACACGCAGCTCAGGAATTTAGATTTAGCTTATGTCTAAAAAGTAATTTGAACATCGATTGATTATGCCGAGTCCAGTTATAAACAAAATAATCAGCTTCTTAATCAAGATCTCACTCGTTAAGCTAAACTTACGATCAGCCATCTTCCATGAAGCCAACCAACTCTGTGTAAAAGTCACGTGTAGAGGAACTTCAGGCTCACCCTAAGCCCTAAACCTAGTTTAGTCCTGAACCTGTTGATATAGGGTGTGGGTAGTGATGCGAATATTCGCACAGTGTGACGCTTTTGCGTTAGCATTCGAAAATTTCTCTTGGTCTTAGAATGGAACAATCATCCCGGTGGCACGAGGAACATTTCATGGTGTTGCGGATTTTGAGTTCGTCGTCATCGCTTTACCCCATCGCCTCGTATTCCAGGCTTGTGCATGCAACATTCACTTCTATTTTTTCGGTGGTTTGCAGAGCAATTTGGATTCACAACATTTTTTGAATAGCTCTGCGTTAGCATTTTTTCAATCTCTGGTCGTGTAATTCTTGTAAGGCTGGCAATGGTCATCAATGGATAGATCGCCAGTGTTTTGCTTTTGTGTCCCGCTGTCTAAATCACCTTAGATTTAAAATTTAGGGTTCTGTGAGCAAACCCGCGAGTGGTAAGTAGTTTTTCAGCTTTGTTGAGGTTTTTTTAGTGTCCATGATTCAGAAAGTAGAGCAGCGAACCTACTTGCGCACTGGAAATTTTTCTGTCATGTCTTTTTGAAGTTCAGCTGTTGAGGCATCGGATTTGGATCGTCCTTCGCTCAAATTCAACCACTTCGTATTGGAGACTTTGTATTGAATTGAACGGTACCTGTGAGAATTCACCTTGGTGTAGGAGACAAGATTTTATTAGGGATTGATCTTGGGATTGCAATCTACTTTGTATGTTTCCTACTGGAGTATTGGATGTTGATGTATTGGTCCTTTTTATAAATTCTCCTTTTTCTTTATCGATGCAGGTCTGAGAATTGACATACATTTCTCAGAATGGGGGTACAAGTATTGGCCTTATTCGGCGTCACGTCGTTGTTGATGTGGGCATTGCCCCTCTGGGTTTTGTACGCTTTCAATCATAAGCTCTTCCCGGGCAGTGAAGGGTTGTCTCAGCAGTCGACTACATTGTGGAGCGGATTACTTGCAGTTCTGTCAGTTAACGTTGTGATCATATTTTACATCATCTTAGCGCTGCGAGAGAAGCCAGTGGCAGCAGCACCACATCCTGATCCTGCCTTCTTGTCTAAGGCTAGAGCTAGCATGGCAAAAAACCAAGGCCAGGAACAAGACACGCCTCAGTCAGCTGGAAGTGCCGCAAAGACTGATTAAGGTTGTAGTATAACTGTATCAGCAAGCTTTTTGTTTTGTTACGGGTCTGTTACTCGTTGAGCAGCTGGCTTCGTTCTCACTAGGGTCTCTTCAATTTCAAATTTTTCTACAATATTTCTCTCGGTCCAATCTACTTCGGGGCCTTTGTTAGGAGTATCAGTGGCTGGCTCTGCAGCAGGTGACAACACCCACACAGGCTATTTAATAAATTAAGGTATCCTATTATTTCAGTCTCATTGCGCTGATTTGTTCACATGGAGTGTTCATTCCACTGTGAAGAAGTGTAGTTCCCGTCTTGAAGTGGTGCTTTGAGCGTCCAAAGTTTTTTGTTCTTGTGGCTTGGGCTAGCTTCCATATTCCATCCTCGCGAAATTAGAGTGTGGTAGAAGGATAGAATTAAACGTGCTGTCTGAAATGCAAGACGTGAAATTCTGGGGTAGTCAAGTTGTGAATGTTTTACGAAGGTAGCGTTCGTGAGCTATATCGGTTGAACAACTTTTGCTGCCTACTCGAACAATTAATCTGAAGAACTACTCTTACATTATCTGTCTCATCACTAGGTAGCACCTGAGAACATCAATAACAACAGATGCCAATTTAGCTTTCATTGTTTTCGAACGGGGCCTTATGCAACCACTGGAGAAGCTTAGCCTTTAGGATCTATAATACTGGTGGCTATTACAACAGCTGCAGTTCATTCAAAGTTATGAGTAGCCGTGTGTGAGGTCTTTCAGCTAGGCGATGTAGTTTGCCCAACCGTAGGAGTGATCTTTTCAGATGGCTATCTCGTCTTCCGGGTTGGGAAGCAAAGATAGTTGAAGAGAATTGGGGAGTTCACTCCTGTTTTCCCAGAGAATGTAATCACGACCAGGCCACAGTGGGCGGGTGATCCTCAGAATCCCAAGTATAGAACCTGGTGGACTTCAATCTGCGTGCACCCCATGGCAACCAGTATCATCATGCGGCACTTTTGGATGACCTGAGTGGGTCCTTTCACTAATAATTTGTATTAATGTCGTTGCTATTAATATTATTAAGGTCTGGAAAGTGATATGTAAAATTTTGATGACCTGAACTTTTTGTTCGGTCCTACCTATTCACTAAGTTCAAGGTTGCTAGTGTATTAAAAAGAACAATAAGTATAGGCAGATTGCTATATTTAGATATTCTGTAAATCAATTATGACTTTTGCTTTTAATGAAAGTCCCTCTTGTGCTGAAGTTTATGTTTCCACCAGAGATGGGATACTGTATACTAAAAGTCTGAGGCTTAGGTCTTCTTTCCGTTTATTTACAATGCAGTTATCTGTGACGTCCTGGCTTAGCTACCTGTTTAATGTAAGTATAACTTAAACATGGATGAAATGAGCATTCAATTTGAGTTTTTTGCGAGACTTGGGTATCTGGCTGTGGCACACTAGGGTGGATGTCTTGCATGAAGACAGTTGTGATCACCGTTAGAATTTCAATAGCTCCAACAAGCATTACATGTTCTATTAGTTTTGACTAATGATGAGAACCAGCTCTGTTTGTATTCAGAGAAAATCTGTTGTGCAGAACAATTTGTCCCCTGGTGCAAGAGCAATTTGCTTCAGGCATGAGATCAGGTGCCACGACCTTGGAGATGAGAAATCAACACATGATTTCCCATGCACGGTCGAAATAAGAACTTCTAGCATCGGCGTACTTCAAAATTATCCATGACCTGTGTCTTCCAGACAGCACTCATGTTTCAAAGTCCGTTGTTCTGATGATGAAACAATTGGGGGTGGTGCTACGTACAATTCACAGTCAACATGGTATCAACATTGTAATGTGTTGTATTCAAGATCTGATATGCACAACGTTGGTAATGGTGATAATGTGCTGTGCAAGGACTGTGAACACCACAGCCTACTGTCGACCTCAACATAACGAGACTTTTGAGCTTCCTCTCGCATGCTGCTGGGTGCACAGCGAAACTCAACAAAAAGGTGAAGAGGCGACTTGCACAGAAGAGCCCTGCAGTCATGCCATGTCCTGGCCACCTCCTCTCTCTCTCTCTCTCTCTCTGTGGGTGCCACAGCAAGCTTCAAGCTGCATTGCCTGCCACGAAGCACTGATCACTCTGACGAGCCTTGATCTGCAGCAGAGAAGCGGCCTCGGGACCGAGATCATTCTATTAAATTCCTTGGCCAGTGGCAGAGAGTGCAGGAACAGGAAGTGGGGGTTGAGGGAGGGAGGGTCACAGATATCCCACAACCTGGTGGCCACTGGGGCTGAGAGGCACCTTGATGATCATGGCTGTCGTGGCTGTGTGTCATGGTGTGTGGGTGGGATATGCTTCCAAGCTCATTGAAGACCCCCCTTTCCTCCCCCCCCCCCAACCCCCCTATTGAGGATCATGAGATGCCACCACCAACCGCTCTGGCTGCCAAGCACCCACCTGCCCTGCTGCACCAGCTCAGGTGCTTCTTCTGAACAATTACCCACTGAGTCTTCTTTTCCCCCTCCCCTCCCTGCCTGATGGGCACTGTTCCCAGCCTGCGTTTTGCTTTTGTTTGTTCTTGTTTGTTTTCTCGTTTGATTGTTCTTTTTTTTTTTTTTGGTTTTTTTGGTTTTTTTTTGGTTTTTTTTTTGAGTTGGGTACACATGCACAAACTACTGCGCAGTTTTTGTATGGTTGTTCAGAATGGGGTGATAAGAAACAGTCATGTAAAAAAAAAATGAATTTGGATTAAAAGGCTGCAATGAGATAAACTTAGTTGTGTTTTGTGAACTTTTGTGTATTTTTTGTCCATGTTTTGATGGTTGTTAATTGGGTGGAAGGGTTTTTATGGGTATGATTGAGTTATGGGCATCACTGTGCACATTTTTTTCTTTGTTATGTGAATCTTAACATAGTTTTATTGAGGAAGAATGTGATACAGTAATTTCAATAAAGAATTATTCTTAGGTGGGTTTTCAGAAACAAATTTTATAAAAGACTCAAACTTACAGAGAGAAAATGTTCATTTGAAAATTGAGCAAAATGTAACATGGGTGGGAGAATTCATTCAAAATTTTAAAATAATCATTTACTACTTTTATAAACAATTTAGAAATCTGTAATTTTCCTTATTCAGAAGGTGCACCAACAAAAAAATATATTTCAGTTTTGGAAAGTTAGAGTTGGCCTCCTGGAAGTAAAACCATCAAACTTAAAACATTATGTAAGATTAAATAGTATTAATTATAATTCTTAAATAATTGCATTATGTTTTCAGTCTAAAATCATATTTGATTATTTCGTATGATTATTTTAAAAACAGTCACAAAAAATTTAACAATGATTTGATTATGATTTTAGTAATTTTTAATGAATATTTAATCACATTACAAGTATGTAATTTGATGTTTACATCTATAATTGGCTACTCGTTAATGATCAGTAGTTGTTTTATATTTATAAAATATTTTATTTTATGGATTATTTTTGAATTATAATTTTCGAATTTTTTTTTATACAGTATTACCAATACAAATCAAGGGTTAGTTAATTATAAACAAATAATGCCAAAGTTCATGTAAATATACATTTTCATAAAGGATATAACAATAGCCTCGAAATGATACTAAAACATTTGCTATCTTACTGATTTTTGTTCTTTTTTGGCAATGTTTTTATTCAAAACCAATAATAATAAACAAAATATTTTTCATTTAACATTATAATAATAATTTCAAAACAATATATGATAAGATACTTTGAAATTTTTATTTTTGCAGAATGTAGCAGTATTGCAATTATTAACATAGAGCACGCACTAACTAACTAACTAACTAACTATATATATATATATATATATATATATATATTAAAATTTATTTAAAATATCAAAATTGAAATATCATATGTATAGTTAAGAACACAAAATCTAATATCATATTATATATATATATATATATGGAACTGAAAAGATTAAATGATGAATTTATTGGCTTGTGAATGTCAGTAACCACAACATTAAAAAAACAAACAAACAAACAAACAGCTACAAATGCAATCAGTTTCAAAATAAATCAACATGTTTGTATGATGATTTTGATAATGATGTATTGTAATTTTTTTTTTCTGTAATATATATATATATATATATATATTCATATACAATTCTATGTCCTTTGAGAATTCAAACTTCATTTTAATTTTTTCTGTAACTTTTATTTTACAAAAACTTTAACAATAGATTTTATAAATCTCTTGTTTACTCTGTTTCTAATTAAAACCAGTTGCGAAAATCATATCTCTATTTACAAATATAGAGATATATGTAAGTATACACACTTTCACGAGAAAAATCGCTGTGGTACATATTTCAGAAATTTACTAAAAATACCTTTCATTAAATTAAATTAAATATAAAAAACATTCTTCTTCAATTTGAGATATTTTTCACTATAAATTTGTGAGTGATATTTCCAAGTAAAATTTAAGTGCAGTAGAAAATCATAAAATTAAAATTAAAATTATGTTCATTTTAAATCTCTACATGAAATTTTAGACATGTCTTATTTTTCATTATTCCTCAATATATAATAATTTATATTAAATTTCAACAAATAAAATTTTTTAATCATAAAAAAAGTATCTAGATTACATTCAATCAATTTTTAAAGATTAAACACCGTAAAAAACTTACCTGTAATGTAAACATTTTGTGAGCTATAAGAATCTAAAATGGTGCTGATACAAAGAATAATTTGTCTACCTAAAGGAATTATTTTTTATTTGACCCAAATTTTCTTAGTGAAAAATTTGATTTTAAGCCAAATTCCAATTCCAAGTTTACATTAAAAATTCCCATGTTTTAAATATTGTCATTTATATGATAAATTTGCAACTATGTTTATATTTATTGCATAAGTTTATGGTTTAAGATTGCCAGTTACAATGAGTTATATAAAACTTGCAATTATTATACCTCATACATTATGTTTTAGATAATTGCATAAAGTTTTATGTAAATTAAATTAATTGCATGTAGTTTGATGCCTATTGAACCAACACACACAAAACAAAAACACAAACTATTTTTAATCTACATGGATTTAAGATCATTATTTTAATGTCAACATGGTTTTACAGAAAAAAATAGCATGCTTTCTTTTACTATTTGTGCAACATTATTTATAATAGTGATGTTTTGATTGTAGATATACAATTTCTAGATTGTAGATATACAAAGTTGATTGTAGACATAAAAAGTAGATTCATCCTTCTACTTTCCTATCTTCTATTATTTTATTTTAAATATATATATATATATATATATATATTATCAATTAATCACAAATATTAAAAAAAAAATTACATGTTGCATCTCTTTATTTTCTTCTTATCTTTTCTATGTTATAGCAATAGAGTAGATTGAAGCTTTTTAATTGCCAATCAAGTTAATTATGTATAGTATCTTGCATTTTTTCAACAACTTTCTGACAATCTCAATAGAAATTTATAATATCCTTAGTGCACTTATAACTATCTTAAAATCTCTACTTTATTATTAACCTAAATCTTAGGTTTTAAATTCTTTTTAATTTTTTTAATTTTTTTTAATTATTAAGATTACAATAGCAAAAATAAATTGCATAACATATTTTCATCAAAACTTTATTGCAACTTTCACAAAATTCATATACATGGAAGACAAATTGGAGTAAGTTTGTGAAAACTTTTTATTTCATCTTCTAATTAGAATACTGTTTTTTTTAGTTGTGTGAATAAGTTAAAGATCTACTACTTTTTTTGTTAGATTACACAGATTCTTCAAAGATAGATTGTGTATAATATTCTTCTATTTAATATCCATTTGATTTATACAAGCAGCTAATAGACTTTATTACTAGAGGATATTAAAAGAAGATAATATGATATATATTAACCTTTTAAAATAGCTACATACAAGGTCATATAATATATGCAAAACTAATTGAATTTATGATTTTTTTTCTTAAAAAATAAAGTAGATATATTTTAGATATTATTTAATATCATTATTTAGAAGTAACCATAATAAGAGCTATATGTACAATTAGGAGAAATAATGGATAAGAATGCACTTGAGAAAATATTATAAAAAAGCTAAATAAATAAGTCGTTAAAAAATAAATTAAAAAATTGTTGACATATTTTATTTGTTCTTCCTTTGAAAAGGATATGATTTTCTTTAATAGCAATATATATTGACTTTAATCACCTTTTATCTTATTTATAAATTAATTAAATATACTTTGATTAGAAAAAAGAAAATTTTAGAGAATAGTTTTGTGTGGTGTCCATGACTTTTCAACTTTTCTAAAAATAATTCCCTATCTTCCTCATTTCCTCTTAACAATTTGTTTTCTCCAATAGTTTCTACATTAGAGCATCTTATCTTTGTATAATAAATATCTTTTTTGACAAAATATTTTTTGCTAAAAATAAAAGAAACAAATGATATTCTTCCAAAGAATATATTAATCACAAGGAGACAAGATACTCCAAAGCACCCCCTCCAGTGTCAACCAATGACAAACAAAAACAAAAACAAAAAATAAAATAAAGAAACCTTAGACTTCATTATCCACTACCATTATCCACATCATTGATTATTCTTGCTCTATCTAACACAACACATGATGATAAAACTGGCAAGGGAGTATAAACTTTTGAAAAAACCCAGTAACCTAACCCACAAAAGTCCACGTAGACTTTCCTCATTTCCATTCCATGGTCAATTGGGGTGAGTACCGTGGATCAGTGATCAGTCTTGTGACGTTGTAAGATCAGTCTTGTGATGTGGGGAGAGGTAGAAATGGGACTATCTCGCATACTACACTCTGGGTTCCCCCTTTTATAGCAACAAACTCAACAACAATGGTGGCCATCTCCCTACGTAAAGAATCCGCTTCTTTCATTGCATTGCATCCGTGGTAGCTTGCTTGTTTGCCTCTCGCAAAAAATCCATGGCTGCAGAACAGGTAGAAATACCATTTGTAGTGACAGGTCCCATCGATTCTGTAGCCTTAAAACACGAGTAGAAGTGTTGCACTGTTGGCTTACTAGATGACTACGCAACGTTGGGAAGAAGTCTAGCTCACTGGAACAGGTTCCAACACAGCAGCGTGTAGAGAAACCCAGAAAAACAAAACCAGGAGGAGATTTGAGCAATTTCTCGCTCCCTTCTCTTATCTGCCGAGGAACCGTGTCCGCATTCAGTTCTAACTTTGTCGATAAAGTTAGACTTCGCGAATGGATGTAAGTGGAGTAATACAGAACTTGTCCACGATAAGAAATTGCACTGCCTCAGAGCTAGTAAATTAGGCAGATATATATATATATATATATATATATATTTACATACATACACATACATATATTTTTTCTTCTTAATGTGATTATTTATATGTATTGTTGGGAGGAATTCTGCGGCAACTTTGCCGTGTGAAACAAAAGTGCTCATGGTTGGGCCCATGGCTGCGCAACCTTCCAAACAGAAGAGCCGTCTGGATCCATACCAGTGGGTCCTAGAGAATAGATCTCCACTTACAGTCCAGTGAGCTCCACCTTGACTGATCCAAAAGTAGAATAACGAGACTGTACTCTGCAGAAACTTAACGTGAATCCGAATCCCACTCTCAACATTGACTTCCACAGCTGTACAAACCCAACTTTTGAAATTGTGCAGGATAGTCATGCCCTCGTCCAAACAGAAGACACACATGAGTGTTCGACTCCTTCCTCAGTTGGCACAGGCCCGCTCATGATCACCAAACCAATTCAAACGCTGCTCTCTTATACATGCTGGGCAGACGCATCAACTACAAATCACCGCACATTGTTCACAGGCTTGAGTCTGCAAGAGAGACTGTGTGGAGCGTGCTCCCAAAACGGTGAACTAAAACACCACTGTTCTGGATTCTTCAGCCTGAACCACCACAATGAACAAGGGCTGGCCGTCCACATGGGCCCCACGTTGCCTCTGCTGTGCAGTGGGTCTGGCCTCAGCTCCCAAAACACGTCGTTATTAGCTCCAGGTTTTGGGAGCTAGTGGAGGATTCCGGTGGAGGTGAGAACTTAAGATCAGGCGCAAATTCTGGAGCGAAGGAATGATGGCCTCAGAGCTTGCAAGAGTTCGTCCCCAGAGAGTCAAAAGCTTGCAAGAGTTCCGTGCTGTGGGTGGATGTGGCAGAGGTGGAAGCAGGCAGTGGAATTCCCTGCTCCGCGTCTGGCAGGACAGGGCAGGACTGGCAGCGACCATGCCCGGACACTGGGATCCTGGAGAGCTGGCACGGCGACGGGTGCAGCTCGTTGTGGCTTTGGGACCCATAGATTTGTTTGATATATCCATAAGTGGTGCCTCCTCTCATTCTCATTCTTTAATATATATATATATGTGGGTGTGTGTATGTATGTATGTATGTATGTATAATGTTCTTATAAGAAGAGTGGACTTGTCCTCTTTGTTGAAGGAACATGAGTTTTTTGGTACACGTAATAGTGCAGTGGTACGTAGATGTAATCACATACTTTGTTTGCATCATGTTTTTTTAACACATTTCCAAGCTTAGAATGATGAAATGACAAAGAATAAGTTATAAATGGATGTATTTTAGAAAAGGAACATCTGAATATCATTCGTTTAAGTCTTGCAGAAACTGCATAACAATTGTAAAATTCAGAAAACGACAACACATTGTTTGGGTTTCGAAATGTTCAGGTTCTTTGCTTTGGAAGAATGAGATTGCAACACCAAGCAATGTTTCCATTATGAGCGAGTACGAGTTTGAGTCCAATTGCAAAGGAATGAATTTCGTCCACATACATAAATACAAACTCGGCAAGATGAATCGCACCGCTTCAAACAAAACTGGGTTGTTGAGCATTCAATGAACGACAGAAAAGAGTACTGACAGAAAGCCTCCCATAAAATTCTGTCATCAACGCCATTTTGTTTTTTTTCTGTTTACAAACAAATAATTTGAGCTCACGATTTGCTAATGCAGTGCCATCGGAACCCATTTGTCGCCGGGAGCTGTTCGAAAGGTGTTCCGATTGCCGAAAGCGTGAGTCCACCCAACAAGCGTCACTTGCCGTGTTGATAGAAGACCATGGCAACAAATGATGCAGAAGGCAAAGCATGATACAAACGGCCAGTGTCAGAATCCAACAGACCTTAGAGGAGGAGGACAAGTTGCAGAGCAGTGTGTCAGCGTGAGCAAGGCTATGGCAACAAGCATGGTGGAGATGGGAGGGAGGAGGGGCTTGTCTCAAACGGGATCCTGCATGCTGCTCACAAAACCTAATGCTAGAAAAAGGCTCCTCCTCCTCCTTCTCCTCCTCCAAGGTGGAGAAGAAAGACACGTTTCCCATGCCAGCTCCTTCAAGTGGAGACACAATCCTCAAACGCTCCCTCTTTTCTTTCAACGCCGACAATTCCTCCTCTTTCTGTTCCTCCTCCTTCTCATGACTCTCACTGTACATCGATTCATTAAACTGTGGAGCGGTGCAATCTTTTCCACCGAACTGGCTCACCAGATTGTTTGATCCGGGGACCAAGTTGGTTTGGTGAGTCGCATTGCGTTGCTGCTATTACAGTGTGTGGTTGTGTTTGTGTGTATTTGTGTAGTTGGAATGGTGTGGCAATGAAGTCAGGCGAGCATTGCAGAGATTGAAGCTTCGACTGCAACAACAAACACCAACAAAGGCATGAATGGGGCTCAAGATGGTGAGTCCACGGGCCCTTTGCCGTGGATCCACCGCCTTGCGCATGCAATCTCATGGGTTTGGGTTTAGATTTGGATTGCTTCACTCACCCTTGTTCCTCATTTCTCTTTTGCATGCTTCTGTGGTTTGGGTTGTTTCTGTGTGTAGTTTTTTTAATATATAGACACACTAGAGGAAAGCAATCTAATTGAGTAGATAAATAATATTAATATAATGCTCAGGATTTTACACAAAAGTTCTTTAAACTGTTTTTTATTTTGAATTTCAATAGGTGCATTGACATGCATTGCTTTATTTTATCTCACGTATATGAAATTGACGGTCTAAAATGGTGTCCTTAATGTAAAAGTAAAGTTTTTATGTCTACTTCCACATTGGAATCATCATGGTTATTGTAAACATTTTTTAGTAAACTTTTCCTGTTTTTTTCTTTTTTTTCTGTAGAAAATTTTTCACTGATTAATTATTATTATTATTATTATTATTCATACTTGTAAAATCTACATAAAGTGTGTAAGATTTGAAATTCAACTCTTTAAGAGCTTCACTTGAAGTGCATGTAGCTACTTGGCCAATAGAAAGGTTTGATTATTTTTATAGTTTATCTTTTTGCAAGTTTATTTATATCCCAAATCTTAACATAGATATATGAAAAACTTTGAAATTTCAAAATTATGAGTAAAAATATGTTATTTATATATTTTATTTTTTTTAATTTGAAATTGAGAATTTGAAGTTAGAAATTCTAAGAATTGTTCATATGTTGTAGTGAATATATTGTGGAAATTTTGTTTTATTCATAATGCTATTTTTATTTATGATTTTATTCACACGTATATACAAAGGTTTTAGTTCATTTTATTTTTAAGTAACTGATAGCACAAGTTGATAGTATAACCATGTGCTTTTTGAAAATTTAAATATATTTATAATTGTTCCTAGTCCAAAATCTATTTAATATATATATATATATATATATATATATATATATTGTTTTGATGAACATTGTAA
Source organism: Physcomitrellopsis africana (assembly GCA_036785485.1). Classification (NCBI taxonomy): domain Eukaryota; kingdom Viridiplantae; phylum Streptophyta; class Bryopsida; order Funariales; family Funariaceae; genus Physcomitrellopsis; species Physcomitrellopsis africana. The sequence continues at coordinate 316,652 of JAWRVF010000062.1, read as the reverse complement.
TTTTGCAAACTATGATAATTATATATTTGATTTTTATTAATATAAACTGCATTAGTTTAAAATAAAAAATAAAATTATCATCTTATACATAGATAATAATTTAATTATAAATATTTATATGTATAGAATAATACCTTTGTTATTTGTAGAATTTTTTATACAAGCTATAGATATATTCGAAATAGTGAATTCAATGAAGCAAAATAAGGATATTTAAAATCTTAAAATCAGCATTTATATATTTACAATTAAATACAAGATAATGGTGAATATGGAAGTATAATTGAAGGATTAAGTACAAAAATTGATTGGCATACATGTGATACTTTATGCTAATGATACGTCCAATATTTTTACTTTATTTTTTTATTTTAAAAATATTAATAGAGAAAATAATTCTTTTTAAACAGAATATTCTGCAGTATTTTCTATTTATTTTTATTATTCAAAACTAACATTAAGAAGATTAAAAATTCTTTACTTTCAAACTATGCCATAAAATAAATCTGTTTTTTTAAACATATTTTTATTATCATTACTACTTTTCAATGCACTCAAAAAAATTGATTTTTTTTATATATCTAAGATTGTAAAAAACATCATATATTAAATAATCTAAAGTAATATCTAAAAATAGAAATTATATTATTCTAATCTATAAAAATAGAAGAAAAAACAAATTTTAATAAATAAATTAATATCATAAAACAATTAATTATCTTAGCTTAAAGAAAAAGAAACAATAATAGGATTAAAAATAATATCCTTAGAACATTTCAACATTGATCTTATCCACTTTACTACAAAGAAATCATTAATCTTAATATCTTCAAAATCCAATAAAACATGTTTATTATTTTAATTTAATAAAAAACTTTTCTTAAAGAATTTTTTTTGAACAAAATTTATTTGATACAAGTCTAACAACTTTCATATATAAGTCTAATAACTTATATATCAATAGAATATAATTAATAAAATATTTTAAGAAGAGTTATAATCTTAAATTTTTTTATGTTGCACAATCAAACTAAAAGATAAATTCTAAATGAGTTATGAGAATAAAAAACTTATTTAATTTTTTTACATAAAATTATTTTTTAAAGATAAATATAAAAAAATAAAAAATATAGAAAATTTTATTAATAAAATTATATATATATATTAGAATTCTAAATTAAAAATTAAAAAATTAAAAAGTTAAAGTAAAAAATAATAATAATAATAATAATAATAATAATCAAGAAAATTTGATGATACTTATGTAAAGTTTTGCAAAAATTGATGTTTTTGTCTTATATTCTTCATTATTAAAAAAATAAAATAAAATATATATATCAACATAATAAAAGTAGTGTATTCTAAGTTGTATTATATTTTTAGAATATTGCTAATGCCACCAAAAAATTTGCTACTACCACCACAACCCTCCATCCACCATATACCATCTTTATTCAATACCTTTCAAATTAATCAAATTTTCTTTGTTCAAAGTATATAAAGTATGTAAGAAAGCAAGTAAAGAATACAAAATTTGAATAATATGAAACAAGAAGAGTAACTATTGCATTTATGCCACACTTATGAATTTATTATTGGATTAATTTGAATACAAATCACACCTATTTTAGAATAGGAACACTTATTTTTACAAACATCCTAAAAGAAAATAGAACAGAACAAATTGTGATTTCATAAAAAGTACTATTGTCCTTTTAAATAATAAAGAAAATGCACATTTTCAAAAATCCTTGAAGTTGTGAAAATTTAAGTACATAAAAGGATAATAATCATAATAATTATACACTGATTAACGTGCCTTAAAAAACTTTTAGATGCCTAATGCCCAGATTTTTTTTAAGGTAGCAAGAAGCTTTACAGTAGGTAGATATATATATATATATATATATATACATAAGAAAAATGAAATGTTCCTTGGATGCATTATAGCTTTATTTATTCATCTTACATATATGTGTTTCTATATATATATATATATATATATATATACATTTTTTTGAGATGTTCTTTGAAAATCATATTTACTTGAAATAAAACCATGGATGATGCCATAAACAAAAATCCAAAAAATCGAAACATATGTTTATGAATCAGCAAGCAAGTGTAAATGATTAAGTAATTAAATGTAAACATGAAACATATTTGTTACCTAGCCATGTAGCAACATCATCATCTCTCTAACTCTATGTATCTTTAGTATTTGTTTTCATGTGACATGTGCTCCAAATTCTTAAATGCATACCAAATAATAATAATAATAATAATTACTTTTCCAGTTTTAGCATCATGCAAGATCACCTCTATTGTTGTTATTATTTATTGAAAAACTAACTCAATGGTCAAGTGTAGATTCCTAAGCTGAAATAAATGTTAGTTGGGAACAGGGAGGAGCAAATGTGGATAAGTAAGTGCCCCAAAACCCACATTAATAATAATATAAAAAAGTTAAAAACATTAAAGATTTTTTCAAATGGAAAACTTCTCAAATGCCAATTCCTTGCATGCTTTGACTGACACTGGATTTGGAATTAAGGTTTGGTGTTTTTGGTTTGTATATTTCTATTGCTTTTAACTTATTAACATACGCAATCATCAATTTGGTATAATTGTCTTGTAATTATCCAATTCTTGGAAATCAACAGCAAGCTTTAGTTCACCAATCAAAGATATATCCATTGTCATCCTCATAAATAAACACATGTTTGATTTATGGTTTTGTGATGACCACTACAAAGATATTATTAATGAATTTTATCCAGTTTTCCTTGGAACATAGATATATTGTTTTCATGTGTATATATAGATTTTCAGTATAGCCGTTACAAATATATTTGTGTGAAATTTAAAATGTGTCCTACACACATTTTAAATTTCACACACACACATATATATATATATATATATATATATATAAGTGTCAAATCACAAATATGAGTGCCATTCTTCCCATCCCCATCAGGAGAAGGAAGGGCAGGGACCACATGAGCTTCCCTAGGGAAGTGCAGGTGATAGGCACAAAATGCATGGACAAATAGAATAGACCACTTAGATACATAGAATACAAGGGAGGAGGAGGAAGAGGAGGCATAGTAGCTACTAATGTTTGTTTGTAGATTGTAATGTTATGGTATTAGATTTTGTAGAATGTAGTATCACACCATTTGCACACACAACCAAATCTTACATTTCTGTAATATAAGAATGATTTCTATTTCAAAAGTGTCCCAATTTTAATAACCATTCTATCTATAACATAATTCAACATACAACTAACTATCTTTTTTATATTTTTAATTTAAGTAAATAGATATTTTTAATTTAATTTGGAAAAATCACATAAGAAGTTGGAAAGGACCTTATTCCTAACAATATGTACAAAAATGCACATACACACTTATAAGACCTTTTTCTTTTCTTTTCTTTTACTTCAACTCCTTTTTAAAAAAAAATTGATAATGATGATGAAGAAAAGGGAAATTGTGTGTGACCTTTAGGATACACGAAAAGGTGTGAACCATTGCCATAATGATAATAATGATGAAAGATAGAAGAAACAAAGCAAGAGGGACAATGGAATAGTTGTGAAGCTATCCATGAAGGCAACGTATGTGGAGGTAGTGAGGCGGATAAGGCCACAAAAGGGCATCAATTTCATTGAGTTTGTCGTCTTCTTCCTCCTCCACATTCATCTTCACTTTTCATTCTAATCATGCATTGGGTTCCGTAGTGTATCTTGGCCTTGGATGGTGATTGCACAAGAAGAGTTTGTATGAGTCTTCTAATCCCACAAGAACCACACTTCCAACTCTTAGAAACCACATGGATGTTGTGGGGTGACATGGCCTTGCCATGTGTCACCCCATATCAGATGTGGTGGCACTAAAGATGTGCATTTATAATTAAGTAGAATTAGGAATTGTAATGGTTTTTCCAAGTCCTTGTCAGATCCAAAAACTTTTTTAAAATTTAAGTATATATATTGTGATATTGGAATTTCAATGACTTTGTTCAAAAACTTGGTTTTTGAATTTTTCAAATATATTTATATATATATATTTGAAAAATTGTCATTTACAATTTGATTAATGGTGTTCTACATCAATTTCTTAAAGATATTCATAAACTTGATTGTAAGTGAAATTCATTACAGTGCATCTCTAGTCCAATACTTAACTATAATTAGATTTTGAGTTATGAAAAATTATACTTTCATTCAATTTCATTAAATAATCCCTAAATATGCCATCTAAGGTAATTTTAAATTTGATTTAAGATATAATTTTAAAATGATAATAATAATAATAATAATATACACATCATTCAAAAAAATATTTTGATTCAAATAAGGATTCATTTAATTTATGATGAACTTATCTGAAGAATCAGTTTTTTATTCATGACGAAATTCCTTGCCATCACTTACATCTGTGAATTTTTTTCATACGCAATATTAGGCCATTACCACAGTTTTGTGACATGTTAATAAAATTTTAAAATAATACATGATTAATACTAAAAAATTGTATATTCATGTATGTCTAATGTAGCTTATATCCTTAGATATTATTAGTATTATTATTTAATTTGTCACATGTACGTTTATGATTCAATTTTTCTTGGACATTCCTCCATCAGTATTTTGACTTATTGTTTAAATTTTATGTGTGAAAAAATCACAAAAGCAATTTTTTAAAAATTATTCATTGCCCCAAAGTACATATATATTGAAAACTATTATTAATTACAACTTGCTATTTCATATACAAAAATACACTTTAATGTTTTATTTTTTCAACAAAATAAACTTTAGAAGTTTGCATGAAGTTAGGGTAAGTGTAAATGAATCTTCCAAAATGTCGAAATTTAACTATGACACAAAACAATGATACAAGTAACCAACATAATATGAAGGAAGTAAACCTTACACAATAAACCGTTTTTTTTTCTATAAAATGTCAATGATGATTAGTAGTTTTAAATTTGAAATCAATCTATGTATCACAGTTAAATTTCAATCATAGAAAATATATATATATATACGGATGTTAATGAAATTCCTTTTGAAAAAAATCTTAATAATAAGTATTTTAAATTTTTATGTTATTAATTTAATCTGAAAAAATATAGAATTATACTCTTAGCACATATTATACTTTTCCAAAATAAGACTTCTATGATTATGTTTTTATTTTTAAAAAAAATTAAAGAATGTTCTTTAATATTGAAAAAAATGGATTTAGTTTCAAACTTGGTAAATATTCAAATTCTCTACAAGTTAAGTTGGTCAAAGGCGCAGGATTTAAAGTAGGCTTAAATGTTTATACTTGGAAATTTGGTTATGTACTTTTATAGAATCTAATCTTTATCAGATTGAAATAAGGTGTAAAGTATATATTAGAAGATATTTATTTTGTATAAAAATAATAAAATATTGACAATGTTTTTGTATAAAATATATCATTGGTAAAGTGTTGCACCCTATAATGTTTTTATGAAGTGAGATAATAAAAGAGAAGTATGTATGATCAATCATTCTTTTATTTTTGTGGAAATTAAGACCAACATCACACCAATTGTAAAAGATCTTAAGTCCAGTATATCAATATTAAAATAAACGATTCCAAACACTTCTATTTGATAGTTTAAAAAAACTTTCTTGCATTCTTACACCCATTTTTGCAGTAAAGTTAGTTAAGAATACCACCATTATGCTGGCACATTTTTATACAATGTTGATTAAATCAAAAGAAGCCATTAAAATTTTAGATAGATTTTACATCTTTCAATAGAACCATGTCAATTGAATCTTAAATTTTCAGGATATAAAAATTTTTTAGCATGTAAGAAAACAAATTTAAAAACAAATCTCCAACTTGCTGTGAATTTAAATTATTAAAAGTTCAAACTTAATCAAAATTTCTTCTGATATTGCACAAAAAGTTTTAATTTGATTAAGTAAATTATTATAGAGTGTTATATGCAATAAATTATTTAATAATGGTTATGTTAATAAAAGCAATAAGAAAAGTAAACAAAACAAAATAAAATAAAAATCTGGTATTCTACAATAAAATTCGGAAAATTGTTGCCAAAAAACTTGATTTTTCCTCTTAGGAACCTTACCAAAATCTTCTTAATAAGATAATGTTTTTACAAAATAATCTAAGTTAGAAAAACCTTTAATCTAAATTAACATGATATCAATTCAACCTTCTATTTTTTTTTTTTTTTCTTTCTAGAAATAATAAATACACACTTTTGTAACTCATTTATTAGAAACATAAAAGAAAAAAGGAAAAAAATGGTTTTCTTTTTTTCTTTTTTTCTTTTTTCTCTTTCTGTTTTTTTCTCTATTAGAATGTTAAGATATATAGATCCTCTAAATGGTTTCTCCTCTTTAAGAAGTTAATTCCTCAATTTTTTGTTTGTTGTTTAGGGACGTGGAAAGAGAGGTCTAGTATAAAAACAATTCTATATAATTACTTTCTTTTTGGACTATTAGTAAAAACTACAAAGATTATTAAATTTCCTTTTTTTTTTTTTATAGAAGCAGTAAGAATAACCCTTAACAAGATAACAAATCATTTACATATTTCAAAAGGAAAATAAATACCATAGTGATAGGTTGAAAAAAAGCTAAATCAAAATACATCAATATTAAAAAAATAAGTGGACTATCTGATATTCAAATAATGTTTTTACTAATTTATAAAATAAATTAAAATGAATCAGTTGTAAATTCTATATTTAAAATATTAATATTATATTAAAACATAAAAATCAACACAACCGTCAAAAAAATGTTTATTAAAAATATTACAAAAAAATTAATATTTAACTTAAAACAAAAATCTACAATTAGAAAAAATAAAAAATCTTGATCAATTAAAATTAAACATCTAAGAAAATTGATAAATCTCTATTATTACTATTGAAATAAAATATAAAAAAATATTTGAATAAAAATTGATGTTAATGATCATAGGAATAAAAATAAAAAATATACAAAATAGCGGATATATATATATATATATATATACACACACTATTTATTAAAAAAGCCATTAAAGTAACAATGAATCCAAAAACTTATTCCTTTACATATCATCTATATATATACATACTAGCAGAAACTTGTGGTATTAGGCACAAAAAAACTATAACATTTTAATTTGCCAAGTCAAAAATCAACAACTCTTAAAGAAATGTCAATCTAAAAAACAAAAAAACAAAAAAACAAAAAAAAATTGAATGATAATAGAGCCATTTACATTTCTTTAATGTTATTGCAAAAGGCAATTCTTATTTATTTTGACAACTCAAATAGCTAATATTTAGAGAAGTTCATTGTGAAAGGGCAGCATATAATTTCAATAATTATTTTAATTATCCAATGAAAAGACTTCTTTGTCTTGGCTAATGAAAAGGCTTTTTTCTCTCTTTGTCCTATAGCTAAGCTTTCTTATTATATATATATATATATATATATATATATATAGACATATTAAATATAATAGTTGGTATTGTGTGTCTTTTATAGTAGGATTAGCAATAGATTATCAATACCAAACTCACTTGAAATTATGTAGAGGTATTTTATAAGAAGTTCAATCTTTTTAATTAGTCAATTTAAAAAATAAAATAAAAATAATCTATGTTAAAAATTTACAAATAATAATTTTATATTTTTTCATTGAATTAACAGTCACTAAAAATATATAATTTTTATATTAAAATTATATTATATACTTATTTCTATATTAGTTAAGTTTATTTATATTAAATATATATAATCTTTAAAATAATTATATATATCTAATTATATTTTTCTATATATAATCAAATAATAATAATAATAATAATAATAATAATAATTTGATGCATATTATTTTCAAATTTCTTTTAAAAAAAATTGATCATATTATAAATAATTTATATTTATTCTAGATAAAATAAGTTAATAAATAATTAATAAGTTTCAACAAGTAAAAGTTAGGGTTTGATTCTCTTAGTAGTTAATTATATATTAAGTTATATGTATTTGATGCATTACTTACATCAGCCTTGTAGAGCCAAGTATAAGATTAGTAGGAAACAAATTTGTCACTAAACTATAACATTTATAGAATATTAGTAATAATAATAATAATAATAAATATTTCATAGAATTTTAAAAAAGAACCTATGAAGATTAATAAAATTTCTAAACTTCTAAAAAAATACATATATAAACCTAATATTTTAAATGTTTTTAAAAAAAATTATAAGTTTTAGACGTAAATAGGTTTATAGAGTCATCTTTGTAAGAGAGTTATATTGTTTTTATAACTTGGTTCAATTTATAGCATTGTTTGATATAAGCAATCTATATGTATGTATTTATATATGTGTAGACATGAATATATGTATGGGTGTCAATAGGAGGGATCAAAGTAAGAGAATAGGTAAGTAAAAGTTTAACAAAGAATAGAAAAGTCAATGTAAGAGAGCAAATATAAAAATCAGTTGAAAATACAATTTTTTAGTAGAAAAAGATAAGATGGTGTACATTAAATGAAGGCATGACAAATAAATCTAAAAGTTATAAGCTCCACATTACGTTGTATTCTTTAATTTTTTATTTTTAATTATAGTAAGATATAATTTTGCTTTAGATAAAATAAAAAGTGATGAAGATGAGTATGTATTATCATAAAAATACTTCCATGGAATGACTAATAAGGAGGTCTTTAAACTTAGGAAATAAGGTGATAGGTCATAATTTTTAAATCATTTGATTTGTTGCAATTAAAAAGCTTCACTTAATTAGTTTTGTCCTTAGAAACATCAACCCAAAGATCTTCAGAGGAAAATATAAGATTGAATATCTTTTACATATATATATGACATAAACATTGTTATTTTAAAAAAAAAATCCATTAAACCAATCTTAAGAGATGGTTTTAGATTTTTTACTAAACTATATCAAAATTGCTAAAAAAAAACTATTAAAAAATAAATAATATTAATAAAAACAACAACAACAACAACAACAACAACTTGTTATATTTCTCATAATTAATAGAATCAAAATATGAATTGACATATTTAAACATGTAACAAATGCTTCTAAGCATAAAGACCCCACAAAGGGTGATAACAACTCTTTGATTTCCCTATCCAACCATTAGTCCACTTGGCTTTTATTAGAACATTTTCTCCAACACATTCTCCTACTTTAACACCATCTACAGTTCACATTTCATTCAGTTGATGCTTATTCTACCTCATCGAATCTGCTCATCCACAAATGAATGAAAGAAAACCACCCGCGAATCCGTAAATCTATCCCCAGATATGGATATCATCCATAAAGCATGTTTTCATCGATGAGGGGCCATCTAGTGGTGGTGGAGTCGGCGGAGAACCAAAGCTTGCTTTGCAGTGTCGGGGTTTCGAGAAGGTGGTGGTGCTGCTGCTATTGCCGCTGTGCTTCTCCGACCTCGCCCTTCTCCGTCTCCTTCGTCACTGTGAGTACATTGGATTAGCTGGAAATCGATAAAGCAGGACTACGCTATGAGGATTCAGAATGCAGAAAGTGGGACGGACCCAGCAAATGTTTTGCTTTCATGGAGGAGTCAGCAGCTAAAGTTTGACCATCGAGGAAAACCCAGCCGGTGTTGTCGATGAACCTGCTTCTTCTGGAGCTCTTGATCCACCTTGGAATAGATTTTAGGGTTGAGCATCGTCACAGACACGTCACCGAGTGGATAAGCGAAGAGGAAGCTTTGGAGAAACAAACAACAAGCATGGGGAAGGGATTTTAGTGAGGAAGCTGAGTTTTGCAGTGTGTCATGGAAACAAGGGCAGTGACTCCCGCGTGCTGGTCTCGAGAATCGGGTGACCTGGTACAAGTCCAGGCAGTGGCTCCAAGTTTCGGCGAAACCGAGAACCCGAGTTGTTGCAATCTGAAGCATAGACGGCTGACCAGCATTGTTCATCTACAGAGCCTCACAGGGACTCGTTATCGCGGTCCAAGGGAAGATATCAGTGTCGGCGAAGGTGTCTGCTCTTGCATGACTCTAATCAACTGTATACGATCTCCATTGAGATCCGTGGCCTTTACTCATCAGGTCTAGAGGAAAACGGTACTAGTTCGTGAACAGATCGGCGACAAGGCACACTCGATCGACGACGGAGTAACTAGTATCTGAATCCATACATGGGGAGAATGCTACACATATTTTAATGAAACAATACGACACGATTCGCCGATTCAGAGTGAGACCAGACCCCATGTGGAAGCGGCGTGGCGGCGGTGGCCCTAGCGTTCATCGCCTTCAGCCGCAGACTTCCAGCAATGTCGATCGGGCTTCATCGATCGGCTAATTAAGAAGAAAATAAAAATAAAATAAAATAAAAAACTCTATCGTGCCATTTCAAAGCTGAATGGGGTGGAAATTCTTCAATCTGCGCTTCTACTTCGGATGGATTTTCTCTAATTCATAACATTAATCTTCGAGACAAACTTCGGACCCATCGGCTAGAATTGACTATGTGTGTGAATATATATGTGTGTGAATATATATGTGTGTGAATATATATATATATATATATATATATATAAATATGAAGAGGTTGTGGTGGATTCATCAAGGAATTTGTTGAAGGGATTCTGTATTGTAAGAAGAGATTGAATGGTATTTGAAAGCACTGACTAATATGTATGATTTTTCAGTTATATATGATTTACAAGTCTTCGATCTTGCTAAGACATGGGTTGATGAGAAACAATGAGAAAAGATAAGCTTGCTAAAATGTCTCACAAAACAGTGCAACATGTAGAATTTCCAAGTTGAGGTGGCTGAATCTTATTCGATGATTATCCTTCATTGTGGGATTAAATCCTAGAGAAGAATGATTGTTTTGTTAGAATACAGTTGAAGAGTTATTAAGGTTGCAAAGCATGATTAAAAAGAAATTATGAGCACTGATGTTAAATTTTATCAAGGTTTTGTATACACTATCTTTTACAAAGAAGTATAAGAAACTTGTCACAATCTAATCTGCTAGTACAATTTTTTAATGAAAAGAGTACTTGATCAGGGTTTTGTACAGATGCTGATTGTAGTTGAAACTTGTCCCAAATGTGTTGTATCATCCATTAGTGGTCAATTCATAGCGAGAAATAGAATGAGGAGATAGCAACAAGCATGCTGAACAAAGTATTAGAAAGAAAGGGAAAAGATCGAATCAAATAAAAATTTGACAAAGTCACATCAGTTGGTTAGTTAATAATTTATTTATAAATAAGTTTTATATTTATTAAACGAATTTATTTTAAAAAAACATATCCATCACATGGCACTAGGTTGGCAGGTGTGGATACATTTGGACCAAATCCAAATGAGATTTCATGGTCCAACTAAACCAGAGATCTTTCTTTCTGTCTCCAAAATCCAGGTGTCATTCCAGGTGCCATTCCAAATATCATTCCAGGTGTTGCCACATGTACCTTCCCCCACAAAGTCACATATAAATAGAATCTGTTTCACACCAAACATCTCATTTACCTAATGGTTTCCAAATTATAATTATAACACGTTACAACATGTGCTTTGTGTAAAAAATAAATAAAAAATAAAAACTAAAAACTAAAATTAAAAATAAAATTTTAAAATATATATATATATATATATATATATAGAAATATGCTTGGAAATTGTCATCGTCAGAGGCTTAGTGTTTGGAGCAGATTACTTGAAAGCTAAGTGGTACATGGATGTACACTTGCCAGCAAATGGAATCCCTTCCTCAAGGGTCCTTTGTTATACAATTTTAAATAATAAAAATAAATGGTCCTGGTACTTGACATTATTGACTACATCTAACACCACACTTTGCAGTACATAATGCTGACTGGACAAAATCCCCATTTGTGAGTTCTTACAAGAACAAATTGAAAGGGAGAACATATATCAATCAGATATATATATACATACAGGAAAGCACAGGGGTTTTGCTAAAGTATGACACAACTAATACTTTTTGGAAGGACAAAAAGTGGTGCTTCAATGTACAAATGAATGGGACATGCGAAAAGATTGTAAATAATTAGAATAAGAATTAGACGTACTACAATGTATAATGATGATTGAGAAATGATAGAAATGAAAAATAAATTAATAAATTACTAATTACTAAAAACATTAAAAATCAAGAGAAGAAGCAACAAGATTGAAGATGGATTTAAATTTACCTTTTTTCTTTCTTTCTTGTTTTTATCAAATTTTACTTCTGTTTGTAGTTCTAGAAGTTTGTTGACAAATCTTCTGAAAGAAGATCAAGATATAACTTTTTTGAAAATACATATAAAGATTTATATAAAATAAGAATACATTTTTAAAAATGTTTTGACATAATTCTTGGGACATCAATGACATTTAATACATTCTTTTATATTTCAAAAAAAGTTTGTGTGCAACATAAAATATTTTCTTTGATCATGTTAATAGTTGATAATGCATCTAAAATATCACTCAAGTATGTAATTATTTCATTTATGTTACCACTAACATAAATATTTTAGAATAATTGTGAAATAAAATATTAAATAATAACTATGATACTTGATTTTTACATAATGTCATTTAACATCCTATTTTCATGAAATATATATAACTTCCAAAAATATTTTTTACTTATTAGTATTCTAATAATAAGTAAAAATCATATTGTTGTATTCTGAAAATATGAAAATAATGTAAAAGTATTTCATTGTAAAAAAATGTTAATAATTCTATTAAGAATAAAATACCATGATACTACTAAAATGAAACTTAGCTGAAATAATCTAAAGGATAAATGTTAATCATTTAAATAAGACATTAATTTATTACACATGCACCTATATGTACATATGAATGTATGTGTATAAACACATATACACACATGCATGCATGCATACACACATAAGTTATAAGGCACAATTTCAATCAAGAATTTCAGTTTTTTTTAGAATTTAATTTTATAAGAACAAGATTATGCTATTTTTGTAAAATGTAATATAAAAAATAGATATAAACATATTTTTAAGGAAAAAATTCATAAAACAGTTATAAGACTGTTTCATAAAGAGAAACTAATAATCATTCTAAAATACAAATACAGAATTATACGGAGTTATTGTTATTATTGTACTTTTTACTTTTGAGAAATACAATAAATATAACTATGCTTATATATATATATATATATATATATATATAATTGTAATATTTTAATAAGGTTAAAAAAATTAGAAATAAAGTTTAAATTTAAGTAGTAAATTTAAGAAATAAATTTTTAGAATAGATTTTGAAGAAATTCAATTTAAAATTTTATAAAGATAATTTTTAGTGATAAATTAAATTTTATTGATGTGTGTATTCAACTTAAAGTTATACATCTTTTTACATTAAAAAAAATTCGCCTATTATGTTAATATGACAAGTAAATTTTTAAATTTTGTCTTTAATTTCTAACATGTTAATAAAATAGTAGCAATAATAACATACTCAACATCAATACAAGTTTGAAGTTAAAGAACCATTTTATTTTTTATTTTTTTTGAGAATAGACAAATTTTGAAATAAATAAGTTTAGAAAATGGTTTACAAATTTTGCACATAAAATTTTAAGACATTTATATTTTTTCCTTCTACTTTTATATAGTTAAGTCTAACATGTTTTTACAAATATCCAAATCTCTTTTTTTAAAAAAATCCCAGCCACTGATCTAAATCTAATTATTATTATAATTATTATTTGTAATATATCTTATAATTCACAATTAATAATTTAAATCTTCATGTGCTTCAGAAACTAACTTTTTTGAAGTTAGACATCTAGATTAACTTCAAATTAACCCTCTTTATATATATACACACACACACATATAAACCATGCTTCCAAAATTTGCTCATCCCATTTATTCTATGCTTGGATAAATGCACTTTTTTATTTAAAACTTATCTAATTCAAACCTGTATAATTATGTAAGTTTATTTTTTTAATTAATTAAATCCAAATTATTATTTTGTTTTTTTATTGAAAGATGAATCATATATTATAAGTATTTCTAGTTTATACAATTTGTACATTGTGACTTTTTAGCACAATATACATTTTATAAGATACTATATAAGAAATAATCATGTTGGGATTCATGCTACAGGGCAAATACCTTATGATAAATGTATAATCAAAGTTTATCATCTAATAGTCACAGATTAAAAACAATAAAATTGTAAAAATAGTTTATAGTAAAAAAATAAAAAATAAAAAACATAATAGATCTAAAACAAACTCTAAAAACTAACTTTATGTACAAACATCAAATTCTTACTCTAAAAATATTTACAAAGTTTGTGTTAAGAAAATAAGTAAAGTCATGCAAGACTTTGTTTTTTACATAATTAAATTTAAGGTCTTACATATTTATGCATGATAAAAATATAATATTTAAAATCTAATATATAATTATGAGAAATAATTATTTTGTTTGTAGTTGAATTGTTTTAAGATTTTTTGGTGAAACTGATTGGTCTTGTAACATTAGATAGAAATTCATTTTATTATTACTAGTTTAGTATGATTTTGATTCTTTTATAAATTATATGTCTTCAATTTTATTTTGGATTTCTCCAAATTAGAAAATAAAATAAAAACCTCACCAATAAAATTTAAATTTAATATTTTCCAAACTAAGTGCACAATGAAGCCATTGTTATCTATATTTTAACTCATTTAATACTAGAAGTGCAATAAATACACTTCCATGTCATCACTTATCAATTGCATTCTCAAAGCTTGCATCAACAAAAGATAAAACTAGAAATTTAGAATTATAGGATTTTAAATATCTTTGAAACCTAACTTTTGTTTTATTTTACTTTATTTTCAAATCATATGCAAAGTCTTTATAAGCTTAATGATATTAAAAAAGACACATGCCACCTCCAAGCATTCCATTTCACATAAAAAAAATTTGGTTTCAATTTGAAAGAATATTGTGCAAAACACTTCAAATAAGTTACTTGGCTCTCCTTTACCTAAGACATTCATCTCACCAAACACACATCTTCAAAAAAAATCTCAAGGACACAAGAAAATCCTCTTAAGATAGAATAGTAGAAAAAGAGGAATTTTCAAACCCTATAAATCTTAACAAATAAATATTTTGCTTTATACAAAAATATCCAACTAGAGAAAAGAAGGGGCAGACAAGGAGTGGAGAGCCGGGCAGGAATGGCGGGCAGGGGGGCAGCGCGGGCAGGGGGGGCAGCGCGGGCAGGGGGGCAGCGCGGGCAGGGGGGGCAGCGCGGGCAGGGCTCCAGGTGGGGATGGGTGGGAGAGCGCATGGGAAGCGGCAGACCCCTGCCACGCATACCAGGAGTAGAAAGAAAAAGAAATATAAGAAAAAGAAAAGAACGGGAAGGGAAAGAAACGGAAGCGAGGGAGGGAGAGGAGGAGCTCCGTCGGAAGAATCGCCGAGAGACGCTTTCCCTTCGTCCATCTGCCATGGAATTGCAGCACCAGGACGAGCACCAGGAGCAGCAACAGGAGAGGAAGAGGAGCAGGAGCAGGAGCAGGCGGAGTAGCGATGGACACAGAGCCTGCTACAAAACCAGCGCCTGCGGAGAGTGGATCTGTCTGCATGCTCGGACCCAGGAGCACTGACTTCGTGGCCAATGCCGATGCCGATTCCTCTTCTTCTTCTTCGTGATTACTCACTCCTCTCATCTCTTCTCTTCTCTGCTTCCTCCTGCCTCCTCCTGGTTCTCATTCGCACCCACATCCCGGAATGAATGGGATTGAGGTGAGCACGAGAGAGGTGACTGATTTATGACACGGTAGTGGTGGTCACGTCTCGATCAGAGCAGGCAGAGCTGGAGCTTGTGAGGAGGAGCAGTACTGTGGTGGAGTGTGCTGTTGACGACGACTTGGGGTGAAGTGCGGATTTAAACTGGGGGGGGGGGGGGGTGTGGTTTTGATTGAGGGCCTGATGGTGAGAGGTGGGTGATTGAAGCGAGAGGGTAGTAGCTAGCTTGGATCGTAACGTCGAGGCCGTTGCAGCTGTCGATGATCTTGGAGCCGAGAACTCGACGTGTACTGGGATGGATTCTGAGTAAGCGTGGAAGCTTTTTGGCAGCCTATGGTGGTGGCCCCGTGAGGGAGAGAGGCGGAGGGAGAGAGAGAGAGAGAGAGAGTGTGTGTGAGAGAGAGCGAGCGAGCGAGAGAGACAGGCAGACAGGAATGGCCTTCAATCACCCCAGTCACCAATGTGTGCGGACTGATTCATGGTCTCCACACACCGACATTCACAGCATCTAGCCCACCCCCGCCCATGTCGCGGATTGTATATGTTTCTAGCCTACGGATTAGATTTCGTGATCCTGTGTGATCTCTTGAGCGCATCTACGTCGTGTAGGTCTCGTCAGTCTTGTGGGGTCCGTGCAACTAGAAGCCGGCTACACTGTGAGAGCTCAGGCCCTGAGCTGTATTCTTCGATCACAAGCTGGGTTCGGTTTCCTTTCGGTGCTAGCGGCTTCCTTGAAGCCAATTGTGGGGGTTGTCCACATTTTCTGTAAGGTATCAGCTTAATTGTACCGGAAGTGGCTCCGTGATTGACTGTAAAATACAGTAGAGTCATAGTCGCTCTTGGACCGACGCTGGCTCGGCTTGGCTTGTTTGTTTTCACAGGGAAGAATAACCTAGCTAGCGTTCGGTGGTCATCCGTGGAGCTCCTCCGGGGAAGAGAAATCTGCAAGTCAGGGTCGCGAAATCGAGTGTTGTAGCTTCTCCGAACGTGGACCAAAGTGCTGAGAAAGATGCACTCCGATTGCCTGATCTCTATACAATTCTCTTAGTAGTCCATGTGCTGAGGTTCGTGCTCGAGTTTCCGAGAGCACCCACATTGTCAATTTTGTGACCAACTAACGATTCACCGCATGGCACACTGGTGTTAGGCACCATGGATTCGAGACAGGGATTGTCGACCATGAACCCCATGCTGCTCCAACACGCCTTGCGCAGCTTGTGTACCGACCAGCGGTGGGTTTATGCTGTCTTCTGGCGCATCTTGCCCCGCAATTACCCCCCTCCCCAGTGCGTCTCTCCACTTCGACATCTGAGCATTTGCTTCAGCTGATGTCCTTCTTTCCCCTACCATCGCCTTAATTTTTCTGCCTGGCATACATTGGATGCAGTCAACTTTTGGTCAAAGCCCCTTCTTTTCCTGTTCACTGTGACGAAGTTGTGTTGCTAAACGTCTTAAATTTGCTTCCATAGAATAAGCCCGGCCTTACATAGAAAATTTGGTAGCCCACAGCTGATCAATTGCAGCAGCTTACTAGTATCAGGTTAACACAGTACAGTGGACTCGTAATTCTCTACGCTGGTCTGGTCAAGACCTGCCAGGAATCGAATGCTAGGCTTCCATTCAGAGAGCTCCAGTTAAATACCTGTCACATGGCAATTATTATTTCAAAGCTTCCTTCCTTGCTATTTGGGTTCTAATTATTGATCGCAATTGGGAATGCCGTCGCAGATGGGACACCCAAGCCGGCATCATGGACAGATCCAAGACTAACAAACGCAACTGGTACCCATCCTGAACCCATCGTACTTGTTGCTCGAGCACCTGGGTGGAAATTAGTCAAGTAGACTCAATTGATTCACTGAAAAAAAGCCTGAGAATTCGCTGATTGTGTGCAGGATCCTGGTTTGGGAGGACGGGTTCTGCAACTTCCCGGCGTGCAGCACTGCGGGGACAGCCAATGAGGGATTACGAGGCAGCTCCTCCTCTTTCCTGTCAATGCGACAATTACCTCGCTGCAACGACGCGGACGGGCCGGACACCATGAATCCGGAGCTCTTCTTCAAAATGTCGCACGAAGTCTACAACTACGGAGAAGGCTTGATGGGCAAGGTAGCCGTAGACAATAGCCACAAATGGGTGTACCGAGAGCCCCTTGAGAACGAGATGTGCTTCCTTTCTCCTTGGCAAGGCTCCCTGGACCCTGTAAGCCCCCCTTTACTCCCACTTTCAAGGTGTAATTTGCATAGCCGTTCATGAAAATTTTCTCAAGTCCTTGAGTACTCGATTCACCTCATTTAAAACGGTGATTGACTGGGACACTGCTGGTGTGACAGCATCCGCGTACCTGGGACGCACAATTCAAGTCAGGAATTCAGACAATTGCAGTGGTGGCAGTGCAGGAGGGCGTGCTTCAACTAGGTTCTACCCAAAAGGTACTTGCACTACCTCATTGCCATGCTTCTCATGTTTTCATGATGTTGCCGGGTTGTCGAAGCGGCCACTCAAAGCATATGCAATCCCCTTCCCACTCTCTGTACTGAATGGATTGTCTACGAACTGGGGCAGATCGTGGAAGATCTGAACTTCGTCTTGTACATGCAACGGAAATTCAACCTATTGCACACCGTCCCCAGCCTGTTTGTGTCCTCGCAGCCAGCATCCACGGCAGCAGGAGACGGCAAGAGACGGACCAACGAGTTGTCGCTAGCAAGCGGCTCTAACGGCGGATACCACGGCCAGTGGAACATGCCAGAGTATGAGAGAGCACTACCAATGCCAAAAGGCCATGTGAACGGAGCGCAGTTTCTAACTCCTCGAGAGCCATGGCGCAACAGCGCCGCCGGCACGAAGCGATCTTCAGAAGCTGAGCCGTGTGCATACCCCAGTAGCAGCTTCGATCCGAGTCGGCCGGAATGCCCATCTCCCCCAAAAGCTCTAAACACGGGACACGCAAGTCCTCGAGGATCCACACCTCAATCCATACCACCGGCGTTCCGCCCTTCCATGTCTAGCCTTCAAGCATTGCTGTCCAAGCTTCCGAGCGTGACCTCTCTAGAAGGGGAGGCTTCCACAGGATTGCACCCCAGCAATGGCTTTGCGGTGGCAAATTTCACCACCAATCGATCCCCATTCTCACTTCCAGGGCCGGTAGCATCATCCAATGGTCATGATCTGCCTGCTAGTCTAGCAAGGTCTCAGAACGCGTCGCAGTTCTTAGAGTCGTTCGATCACCTTGGGGAGTTCGGGATCCAGGAAGCGCTGGAGAATGGCGACTCCAGCTACAACTCATTCCTCAATGAGATTTGTAGCTGATGAAACTGGAAGCAGCCAGCACTGTGCAATCTCCCTAGCGTCAAATAATCTCCCAGCGACGCACTTTCATTCAATTTGGCCGCGCTTTGGTGATGCGCACACACGCTTGACGAGCTATCTGAGTTTGAGATGTACAAAAATAACACTGCTAGCCAGCTCTTAGCATGGTAGCCAGGATCGGCATAACTATAACGATGTTGAAGTTAGTCCCCCCCCCCCCAAACAGAGCTAGCAACTGTAAGATGGTGCTCATATCGTAGCCGGGACGTAGAATTGGGATTCGTTGTACAGCTTTAGATTGAATATGACCGCGTTGAGTTTATAACCAGTGAATGAATATCTAGGACCAGCTGTGATTTTGTTAGCGTGTTGCGTGCCTGACAAAAAACCTGGGCTTCAAATTGAATATATGGTCTTTCTGAGCCGAAGGCGTTGAGTAAAGAGCCTGTTTAGTTAAATAGCCTCTACTGTAGTTTCTCAACACGACAAATTATATGCACAAATTGTTAGCAGTCTATCCGATGATTGCATGGAGTCACCACAAGTTAGAAGTGCTTGTCGCTTCCTCCTGTTGATCTAAACTCTGCATCGGAGGTTTTTTAAAGCAGTCACCGCTCTTTAACACAAACGACAGAACGCAGAGAATCAATCAACAGAGAATGAAGAACTGGCTTACAAGTGGTGGCCAGTGCCCAAGAACAGGACACCACCACCTCGTCCAGACTCTTCCCTCGTACACTGGCACTGGCTCACGGCGACTTCCTGTCTCGCCTTTGCTTGCAACAACAACAGAAGAAAATCAACAACAACAACAACAAAACCGGGCTCCAGCGCCAATGGCTCTCAACTTAGTCCTTGGATCTGTAGCTTTGCAACGGCACTGCTCCGTACACATGAAGCCGCATGACATCGCACATATTCTCGAGCTGGATTTGTCACAAAGATATTTGTAGCTGATATGATCTGCAATTTAAACTCACAAGCGGAGCTTGTTGTCTGGTTTTTTAGATGATACTCAACATCAATTAGAGAAAGTGTATATGCTCCCATTTCTATGTCTTTCTCTTATGATGGAGTCAATTCAGTGCCTGAAATAATAGTGAGCATCGATGTTTCTGTGATTTTTTTTTTGTTTTTTTGTTTTTTTGTTGTTTTTGCAATGAAGCGATTAATCTCATGCACACAAATTGCAGTTTCAGGTGTGAATCAGCAAAAGAACAATGTCCGATTTGTAGAAATCCATGGCGCTGTTGAAACGTCTCCCCAAGCGTGGCCTCAGAGGGGGCTCCTGACTATGTTCTGACCATCAAAATATTTGTTTAGTCATTTATTTATTTATTTATTTAGTTATGTTAGAATATAAATGGTTTCAGCACACAGAATGCTTGCAAAAGCCTCAGGCAGTCAAACTGAAGGGTGCCCACCTGGAGGTTTCCTGAATTGGGGCTGAGTTGATCTTTGGCCCTCAGTGTTGTGCCTTGGAAGATGAGCATTTTTTTTTCTATTGAAAAAACCAGACAGAAAGACAAAAATGTGTGCCGTTCATTCTGATGCATGTAAGAATGAATGCTACATTTAAATTTATTCTTAACTAGTTAAGCAATTAGTGTCTCCCTAAATTAACCATATGCCATTCCTGTTCTGTTAATTTGAACTCTCAAGGTATCTAAGCAAGGTTCTGTGTATTGTCATCAAAAAAAAGTTGATGTCATCATTTTAAAAGTGTGTGTCCAGTTTGTGGTCAAAAGAATTGTGTGAATATTCATTTTGCAAACAACAAGGCAATTCTTAAGACTAGTTCACAAAAGGCTTCCATGACCAAAATGCAAACATTAATCAACCCTAAAATCATCCTCACTTCTTTAATTATCAGCTCATTCACACATGCTAGTTGAAGTAGAATTGTCCACATTCTCTACATCACAAAGGAGTCCCACAGAACCCTACAATGCTTGGTTCAAATCCATAACAATACATTCAACAAACACCAAGACAAATGTTTATACCCAAGATCATATGATGATTCAATTGATATTAAGAGCAGTGAAGGGCATATTGTGAGAGTCCAATGGTGAAAAAATATATAATAAATTAAAATATTGATGAATGGTTATGATGGTGCTGACCATTCAATGTGCTGACCATTCAATGGAACGAAAGGGTCCTGAGGGGGGTGATCATGTTTGTTTGTTTGTTTGTTTGTTCCCATGTTGTTTTCTTGTGCCTTTGGTTTGCTAAGTTAACACTTGTTCCACTTCATAGCCTGCTCTTCTTCTGTACCTCCAGCCACCATCAGTTTCTGCTACTGCTGCTCCTGTACATCCCCCAATTCCTTGATTTTTGTGTGTGGCACTCCATAATATTCCACCAACTGTTTTTTTTACTTTTTTATTTACTATAATTACCTTTAATCAATTAAGAAAAATGCTTGTCTCTTTACAGATAGAAGACTTATACTACTTTCTTGTTTCTCATCACCACTACCTTGTTTGAATGGCAATTTGAACTGATACCTTCAAATGAGATTTGTTTGTTTGTTTGTTTGTTTGTTTTTTTTTTTTTTTCCCACCATATTCAGATATTATTGCCATGATATATGTTTTTGTTCATTCTTATTCATCAGCATGTGGTACATTTCAGGTACTACTTTGGGATTCCTCTAATTTTTTGGGTTTAATAAACATTTTTGATGAAGAGGTGCACACCAAGTGATTGATTGTTGGAACTAATTACAAATGCACATTCAAAGAACACATACAATTTGATGGAGAAGACATAAAATGTAGGTGGAAGCTAAGTCCTATGGAGAACACACACACAAGAGTTTAATTTTGTCAAGAGCCTTCAAATGTGTGGTACAAAAGTGTCCATATGATTTCTGGACAAAACCCTAACTAAGCCCTTTGCTAATTCATGCACCTTTATTAAAAATGGCGCTATATTGGATCTACACTGACCCAAGCCATGGGAGTTGTAAGAAAACAGTGGGCAAGCCCACTGTGAGGACATAAGATCAAACTCCTAAAGATACAATATTAATAGTAGTAACATAATAAAAGAGTCTTTTTTTAAAAATGTATGTTTCTTAATAAGTTATTAAAAAAATCATCTATTGGTTGTAGGATGCTACTTCAAAATAAAATAAAAATGTATTAAATAAATATACAATAAATTCTAAACTGAATAAGTCCAATAAAGAATCTTGTTAGAATGTAGTAAAATATAAATATATAAAAAATATTATACATACATACTTTTTTATTTGGTTAAATAATAAAAATATATTTTAAATTATTTATTTTAATTCCAACTACTATTTTACAACATGTATAATCTAAATTTTAAAGATTTTTTATTTCAAACTTACAATATTTTATCTAATAAATTTTACATCTGATCTTTTCATATGATTTTTGTATAATAAATCCAACTTATAAATTTTTAATATATATTTATAAATATTTTTGATAAATATTAATAAAATTGAGATCCATACTTTATTGTGTATTTATTTTATATTTTATAAAATCTTTTAATTCACAAGTAATAGATATTGTTAAAGCCTACAATGGATTTAATTGAATTTTATGTACTAATATAATTTTGAGTTTTTTTAAATAAAAATTTTAGATGTTGATATCTTTAAAAATTATTGATTTTATATTTTTTATAAAAAAAATAAAAAATAAAATAAAAATTAGTTTTAGCTTCTATAAAAAATTAATCAATTTATTTTTTAAATATTTTTATTATAATAATAGTATTTACTTAATTAGTTGATTTATCCCTTTCAAACCTAAACTATCAAATTTGTGGCCATTCAAATAATATGATATTCTAATATTAAAAAATAAAAAGAGAATAAATAAATAAATTCTTGTAAAAAAATAAAAATACATAAGTATTTTTAATAAAATTAGTTTATTTATTTATTTAAGAGAATATTAAATTGACCTACTTAAAACTTAAATTGATCCACATATCTCCATTTTGCTCCTCTCCCGCAATGACTAGGGCTTTGCACTCCCTCATCAATCCCTCAATTTTGCACTTAGTGATGTGTTGATTTTGCAAGAGGGTAAAAAGGACAAAGAATAGAATTCCTTAGAAAGACTATAATGGAGTACCTCAAAGGAAGAACAAGGAATTTAAGTGTAAAAGGTCAACTACTAAGATAGAAATAGATAGTAGGAAGACTATTTTATATTAGAGAGAAGTTAGGGAGGCATATTAGATGAATCATGAAGAATGATGGGCAGGAAAAATATGGCAAGAAGAAAAGTTTTTTAAGGATGCCAAATAATAAAAATAATTAATAGTTGTTTGTATTTTACTAATAGTGGATCAATTTAAGATTTAGATAGGTTGATTTAATATTCCTATTTATTTATTGATTAAAATCTCACTTTATTTTTAGACCATCAATAATTTTATTTTCTTGTAATTTAAACTAAAGTTGCATTTAATGTTTAGAATTATTATTTGTATTATTATTGATATGATTAATTTATATTTTTTAAAATGTTTTTTAATATTTAAATTATATATATATATATATATATAATTTTTTTTTATGTACAAAAAATAATAATATCCTTTAATAAGAATTTTTTTAATTTATTTTTAATAATATATAAAATTAATAAATTTAATACTAATCAAATATGGTTTTATTACCTACAAATTAAAGTTTTATTTTTAAATGAAATAAAATCAATTTTATTAATCATGATATAGAATTATTTAATTAATGTCTTTATAGTATAAATCTATAAATTAAAAATATAACTTTAAAATAAAAACATACTAAAATTATTCTAATCAATAATTTTAAATTACTGTACAGATGCTTTTTTTTACTGAAAAAAAGACACAAGATTAATTGACCACCTATGTAATTACACAATGCCATATATATATATATATATATATATAATGTTGTTTGTGCATGTACTTCATCACAATATTTATACAACAAATTGAATATCTTAGATTACATTGAACTTGGAAACATAAAACATAAGCATTTGAAAAATAAATAAAATAATAAAATAAAATAAACAAGCTACTTAGAAGCTATATATGTTTAAGCTACACATTACAAGTATGATGAATTTTGCTAAAAAAAAAGATATTTGATTTTTAGAGTACCACAGATTAAGGAGTTTTCATTTGATCTCAAATACAATCTTTTTGAAAATTCAATTATATATATATATATATATATATATATATGAATATGAATTAAGCACATGCAATTGAAATAATCGCATATCTGTTCTCTGGATTAAAAGCGATTTTTCACAACAAAACTGGTAACCTGTAATAGAATTTTGCAAACATTAACAAGTAAACAAAACCATTCAACAAATATATATATATATATATATATATATGTCAACCCCCTTTCACAAAACATTGGAAACCACAAAAGCCAAGGGAGCAAGGTTCTTCCAACCTTAGCAAAGGGAAACATGTTCATGATCAACCTCTCTCTCGGAGCCACAAGTCCATCCAGCCGAATCATTTTTCCATACCATACTCTCAAACATTTTGACATCACCATGCTCAATACCCACCCTTCTGTTTTTTTTTTTGTTTTTTTTGTTTTCTTTTTTTGTTTTCTTTTGCTTTGTCATGTTGACTGTGTGGAGATGATGGAACCCACATCAGAGCAAGCCCTGAAACCTGTGCTTACAACTCAACAGTTGGGCGGATGATCTGCTCCCAGTTTGCTTCAGGATTGGGATTTCAAAGCAAAGCATGACAGACAGCATCCCCGCATGCTTCGCTCAGGATTCAGCACAATGTCGGTGAAACCACCTGAAACCCAGAGCTGCAGCAATCTGTGCTTCACCACTGGCTCCAGAATCGTCCCCAAGATTGTGCGAGGCAGATCATGCCTGGGTGGGTCTGTTGCAGAGTTTCCCTCTCCACAGCTCCATCGCCTTTCGGTTTGTACAAGTGAGTATGTGTTTTTATTTTTATTTTTTATTATTTTTGTTTCGTTTATGAGCACTCTGACCACCAGATCTCGTTTCCGCAACGCCTGAACGATTGTCGGATTCATTGGTGTTTGTTTACCTTCCTGTTCGCGTGTGAGGAGCTCACTTGAACCTCCATGGTTTTTGGGAATAAGTCGTGTTGGCACAGACAGCAAACTAGTTGCCGAGCAAAAGAGGCATCGAGCGTTGACGTAACCGTGGATTCTGAGATATCGATGCTCCGTCCTCCGAGCTTTCTTCGTTTGTCAGCACCACGACTGTCCTGACCTTTCTAGTGTAGACCGCAAGACCTTTCATCGTGAATTGGTTCTGATGAGTAAAAGAGTGAGCCATTCATAGTTTGCGGTGGCCACCAACCATGCGCGGCCCATCGCTCGCCTTTCTGATGGTCAACTGAGGTAACTGCAAATGGCCGAGTCACAGCCATTTCATGATCCACCCAGTAGTCAGAAGTAGTCCCACGGATCAATGACCAGGCTCTGCGAGCAAAGTGTTGGTAAAGGCTTAAAGATCATCGATGAGAGTTGTTCAAACCAGGTTCTTTATAATATAAAGATGCATCAAACTACAAATACTTCTGTGTACATGAACTGAACAATTGACCATGTGGAACCTTTAAGGATACACTTGAAAGAAAACTATGAGACTCTTTAAAATCCTCAGACCGTGACGGAGGGAACAATAATTTAATGAATAGATCCAAATTTTGTTACCACCATTTATTTATAAGTTTGGACGGTGAGGATCCCCAATTCTATCAGATTAGGCATCATGTATGTTTCTGTTCATATTATATTTTTACTGCAATTCATTTACGAATTCACATGATAGCCTCAAAATTTAAATTTCCGATGATATTCTATAGTCTACGTGGGTATTTGCTGCTGCAATAATCATAACAATAATAAGCACCACCCTATTGTTCAGTATGTATGCGTGTATATATATATATATATATATCTATAGATTCTGACAAGTCATCACCTTGCCCTGTTAAAACAAACTGTCCAAGTTATGACAGTTGAATTGAGACTTTACCACAACCCTGAGCATTAAAAAATGGGTGTGGTCAAGAGAGGCTGCCTGGCATTGTGCTCGTGCTGCAATGGCTCCTCCACCAGCATCACCTTCTCCCCTTTCAGATTCTCACTTGTCCTCTCTACACTCCAGCATTCATCATCTCCCTGACAAGTCCACCGGATCAATTTTGTCGCAGAAGAAGCGAGACAATCTGAAACATCACGCATGAATCGTGTTGCAGATTAAACCCCGGCACCATTCATGAGCAAACTCGCCACGCCAGAGTCTGGTCTTGATGAGGAGCTGATGTGATGGATTGTTTCTTCTCTTTGTTGGTTGTTCTTAGAATGTACAATGGCATACATGCACCGAATCAATAAACACTTCAAGTGAAGAGGAGACTAACAGGGAAATTTGTTGAGATGCGGTGTGTTTGAAAGTGTCTGATTCGATGATCTACAACTTCCTGTTTTGTCCTGTATCACAGCTATTGTCTTCCACCACGCCAATGTACCCGAAGCAGAAGCAAATTGCTTGTGCAAGATGCAAGCACTCGATGTAACGACTCGTGGCTACAGTATACACGAAAGCCAGCAGTCCTGCAAATGATGAATAAAGTTCCAAAATAGTCAGAGTCAACTTGGAAGCCTCTAAAAATTTGGATGAATCCATAGGACACAAATACCACTACTCCAGGGTACAAAGATGGTGCAAGTTAAGGTTTTTAAATGAATTTGGACGTCGAGAAGATGTTCCGTGCTGAATTTTGAACAAAAGAAGAGACTAATGTAAAGTCAAATAGACACAAACGAGAAAAAACAAACAAAAATAAAATAGAACGTAAGAATCGTTGGCTGTACGCAATGTACGCGACTATACTGTTCCTTAAAATTGAAATTAGTATCCTTGGTAAGTAATCCACAAAGAATACGATGGTGAAAGCTTGATATCTTGATTATACTTCCAGTTGCAGTCACAGAATAATTGTATAATGGGTAAAACCGTACACAGAAAAATATCTGGCAACAAATTATCCAAGCTATGACAGCAAAAAATGTAGAATCATAGCTTACTCGATTTGCACACAAATAGAGCAACCATGCAAACCTCGAAGTTGCACAACCAGAAACAACCTGGTAAAAATCCATTACTCAACGGACAACGATCAAAAGATGAAAACAAGCATTATTTCTATTTCCTGGCAGCGTTCTATCAACAGCGGCAATGGTGGAACCCGTTGTGAGGTAATACATGAGAGTTTGGGGGAAAAGGAGAGAAAAGAAAGAAAAAATAAAATAAAGATTACGACGACAAAACGTTAACTGGAAAAGTGAAATTCGGGCTTCCCAAAATTTCAACATCTAAGATACCAATACTGTAACAAACCAAATAGTAAAGTGCAAAGCAAAGGCGAAAGAGAAGCAGCAGAAACAATCACAGCACGCACATCTTGGAAGCAAGAGGCTTGCATGAGTTCATGAAATACCGATTCAGGAGCACAGATGCACCTGAGGGATATTGTAGTACATTTGCCCGTAGTATTAAGTTAAAACATGTGACCTATTAAAAGGAATAAATAAGCACGTAGCAATTATAGCAACTTACGCTCGGAAACAAACACACGGTGTCCAAGTGCTTGCAGATTCAAACGTTTTTAGAGAAAATTCTGTGATCAGCGTACAGCAAACAAGACATCCTTTCAGTCGCACTGGTTGAAATCTTCAGTTTGCCTGCAAGTACTAGATTCCTCCGCTAGCAACAGAATAATGCCACATCCACGGTTTCTTTTTTTGTCTAAAAAGCTGCAAGCTGAAGAACCTAACATGGATAATTCAGACGCAGGCACAATAAGAAACACTCTGCGTTAGAACAACTAAGCAGTGGAAAAAATATACATAATTTTTGAAGACAAAAAAAGGCTGGTGACTAGAAATTCAACGAAGTAATAACCTCGAAGCTGTGCATACTGTGCACATTCAAGAAAAGAAATAGTAACAATCATACCCAGCCAACTGAACACGTGAAGCCTAATACTCTAACTAGCTGACATATCCCAGACAAGAGATTTACCCACACGAAGAAACACTTGAACCACACCATCCAAATGCAGGTTGAATTGAAATAAGTAAAAAAGTGTATTTGTAAAATTACAACAGCTCCTTGCCAAGCCAGAACTAATTACCCTAGAAGAATGAGAAAACTAGCCATAAAGAACCGTATTGCTAGGACCGACTACATGAAACATTGAGATAGAATTGCACGACCAGACGCGACTGCTTAAACCTTCTTCTTAGGAGTACAAATTAAAAGAGTTAGAGCTGAAAAAGACGAATTAGGGTTTCGTTCGAGGCTTTTTCGGCTTGCCCTCCACATTTCTTTGTTTCCTCTTCTTCGACTTATCAAATGCTACAGTATCCTCAACTACAGCTGTTTTTTCCTCGCTTTCACTCATAAATGACCCATCTACCTTCTCCTTCTTCCCTTCAGCTAACCTAACTTTCTTCTTGGATTGTTTCATGCCTTGATTAGCGTCCGGCTGTGTCAGTCCAGGTAAATCAATTTTAAATGGCATATCAGGCAGAGATTGATATATAGGAAGAGAAACAGATTCCAGAGTCTTCAAAAAATACGACCGGATGTTGGCCCACTTCTTTGGAATCTGCTGTGCCACGCCCTCACAAACCGCCTTCACATTCTCGATGATCTCCTCCCTACGCTGCGATGTCTTAGCTACTTTCACCACACTACAAGTACCTCCACTCACATACACAAACGTCGAACTCAGAGCTGACATAATCTGCCCTTTCCACTGCGCCCGCGTAAGATTCACAGGGATGGGATGCTTCTTCTTCTTATAAAACCCCTTTCCTAACACCTTCGGCAACTCCCCAAGAATGCGATCATCCGCCAAAAACAGATCATACGACCCACACAGCTTCCGCTTCGCCTCGAAGGAAAAGTAATCCTTCTTCAGCTTCGACAACGGAATAACCTTCCTAATGTTCAACCCCTCCTTCTCAATTCTCTCCTTGGCTGTCTCCTTACTCATCTTTAGCTTCGCATTCTCTCTATCACTAATGATCAAACACACCTCAAGGTTCTCATCCAACTGGAAGAGCGGGTGCGGAAGCGTAACACTGTAAGGGTTCGTCCTACCCCTGTCAGGCACCTTATTCATTCCCACCACAACATACAACAACTGGTCATCCTCGAGCAGCTGCGATTTCTCCTTTCCCTTTAAAGACCCACTCCACTTCAGGAGCGCATCCACAGCCTTTTCCACCAAGGCCGAGTCCACCTTACCACTCGGCTTCGGCGCAGCGCCTCCTTCCGTCTCCGTCGTCACCGCCATAGCCCTGGAGACACCGGCTCGCATCCGAATCCTTCAATATTCCGTCACATGCCTCTACAAATTCGTTTGGCGTCCCTCCAACGGCAGAATAACAGACTACAAGGCAGCTTTCGCACGTCGGAGAATCATAATTGTCACCAGAATGAGTTGAATTGCATGGTCCCAGTGGTGCGACCACGACAACCAAGGAAACGAGAAACCTCGACAACAGGAGCAATTAGGGTTTATGCTTTATGCACGATCCCTCTAAACCCTAAAAGGCCTTGTAACGATGAGCTGTATCTGGGGTTTAAATTAGGGTTTAGTGCTGACTTTCATAAAATTTAAGGGTGGGGTTGACATCATGTATCATCATATTTCTTGTTGCCCTCTTGCGGTAACCAGCACCCTTCTCTTAACTAGGAGGAGCTATTTTCTGGATTGCTTTATTTATTTATTTATTTTGGTTTTATTGCTTTTTTTTCTTTTTTTATAAAACTTTCAATATGAAAAAATATTAGATACATTAATATGAATATTAAGGTAGAACTTAATGTATTTTTCTAAAATGTATTATTGAACACAAAATTGCAAAAACTAAATAAATAAATAAATAAATAATCAGCAATGTTGGAAGCAAAACAAACCCAAAGTAGCTCCCTTCTCATTAAAGATTCAAGCTAGATGGTGTACTATTGTGTGCAAATCTCACACTACCCAAAACTACACAAACTTCATCTTTTTTACCTTCTCCTTTAGTCTTACTCCAAGCATCTTCTCTTTTTTCACTTAGGCTCATGCAATATCAATCATTTTTTGCAATTAAAATTTAAGTGAGGATATTGATCCATGTTGGAGTGCATGTTATCTAACCCAGGCCCATTTAGAGTTAGATGTTTTGTAATATTGGGAGTTATCACACGTCTCAAATTAAACACATTAATGAATTTTTTCAAATATTGGTCCTCATAAACCATATTATCACAATTCGAAACCTTCAACATTAAAAAGATTGTCTGTATATAAACTACATGACCATTTTACAAAATTTTCCATTTAACTTGTTTTCTTAGAACAGATAAAATAAATAACTTAGATGTTCTTACAGGATTGATAGGATAGATGCATGAAATGCTCACTGGAATCTGTAGCTTTTAAATTTTACCACATTTCCTCTATATATATATTTTTATGGATGAATGAAACAAGTAGTTCATACTGAGGAATTAGGTTGAACAAGTTGTCCATCAACTTGACATGGGTTGGTGTTACTCCTGGTGATTGAAAACATCACATAAACATCATTTCAGTTGGTTAATTTTATAATAGCTTTCTGTTATCCATGTATGATTCTGCATTATAATAAGCTTTTTTTGCTACAGTTATTTCAGAATTGTAAAAAGAATTATATCTAAAAATACATAATTGTAGAGATCATAAAAGTAAATGTGAGTTGAAACAAATAGGATTTGATTTTAATTATTCAACAAATATTTAATTACATCATTGTGTGAAATGTGCTGTAATTTGATATTCAACGAAATATTCAGTTTGAATATTGTAAAAAAATCCTTGTTCTTATTGACTTACATTTTTCATGTGTTAATTTCAAATCAAATTGTGAATGGATTAAGAAATACGTATTTTAGCACATATGATTGTGTGATGTGATGTATATTTAGTATATAATATGTTTGAATTAAATATATATATATATATATATATATAGGCAAGTCATCTAGTTATTGTTTGATTTGTGCAATAAGATGCTTGCTTATTCTTGCAACTTTATGTTCTTGAATTTAATGGTTTTGCAATGATTTTATTTTCAGATTGATTTCAAAAGATAATTTAAGAAATATGTGATGCATATTAAAATGAACTACTTTAAATTGTGTTAAGTAGATTTACATCATATCATGCTTAAATATGCCAATTATTTTGTATATCTCGTTTCTTTGATAAAACAAATGTTTTAGTTCTTTCCGTTGTATTTCTATATCCTTTGAAAATTCACTCATTTTTTAATTCAAGTACCATTTTCTCCTTTAATATGCAACAATGTATCTTTTTTCTGCAGAAAGTTTTACTTCAAAACAACAACAATCAAATGTACTAATTAGTAATTGTACACAATATGCCTATATGTATGCATATATACAAAGAGAAAACATCAAAAAATGTATAGATTTGCATATTTCTTTATACATATTATTCAAAAAAATCAAGTTACTTATACTTCACTTTATATGGTTCACATAATTTACAGAATGTGACATATAGGATGATTTATTATACCATAACCTCATGAATTATAAATTTCAACCATATACAGTAATTTTTGCCTTAAAATGAAAATAGGCAGCATCAGCAATATGTAAATTTAAATCAAATAAATTGAAATAACTTGGTAAAGCTTGAAACAGACTAATTAACCTATCTTCCTGTCTAAAGAAGTTTGCATAAAATCAGTGAAATACTCATGATTATGAAATACTCATTTTATTTGTTATTAAGTGCAAGAACATATTATGTATTTTATTGAAACAAATACTACCTAGCTTTAATTTCTTCTAATTCTTGGTCTTAGTCAAATTCATGTTGTCTGCATACTTCTGCAAAATCAAGGTAAGCAACATGTTTTGAAGTAATATCCATACCAATTTTTTTTATTGTAAACATTCAATACTTATAAAAATAATATTTTTTGATATTTATTTTATAATATTCTTTTGTAAAATTGTGTTTTGTGTCTAAATGGTTATTTTAAATCTATTAAAATAAATCTAAAGTTATTTAAACCAAGTAAAATTATTAAAAAAAAATCATAAAATTTAAATTATATATATATATATATATATATATATATGTTTTGTATAAAAACTTTAAAAGAGTAAACCTTACTAAAAAATATATCAACTTTGATTAGTTCATAGACATGCAAGTTGTATTGGTTTTTTTTAATAATGATACTATACTTTCTTTCAAAAATTCAATACAACTTATGTAAAAACTCAAATTTTTCTTAATTAATATAAATTAAGCAATTAAAATGATAATAAAGAATTTTTATAATAATTATTAAGTATTGCTTTAGTATCACAAATTTTGTGGTTATATATATATTTTATTATTTTTTATCTTATATACATAAAAAATTACTTTATTATGTGTATAATAAATACACACACACACACACACACACACATATATATATATATATATATATATATACATATAATTATATTTTATGTATTTTATCTAATTCAAATAATAAATTTGTTTTATAAAAAAAATTAAAAATACAATTATTAGGTATAATATTAATTATATTTATTGTTATTGATATTATTAATAATATAATATTAATTTGTTTTTATATATATATATAAATTAGTTGTTGTATCCAAGTCATTCCACAATTCATAATGGAACACAACATTTGAATAGTATAATACAACCCGAGTCTACACAACTACTTATGGTCTGATAATCCTGTAAACACTTTTTTAAACAGTTTGATTTGTGATTAATCATTGAATATGATTTTCCATCTGCACATGGTGAGATAGTTTGCGTATTTCTTGTTAGCTATGGACCCATAGCAAATAACTCATATTGTCAATTTGGAAGCAAGCAAGAGATGACTAGAGACACTCTGTTAGAAAGTGAATCTTAGGACCCTTCATGTCAAAATATCAATCTATTTAAACTCTTTGCAATTCTTATTGGAACATTGCAAAGCTAGGATTTGCCCTCCCATCTTCAATCTCAAATACTTCCTACAATGGATTGCAACTTCATTTCAACTCCTCTAATTTTAACTTTGTCATTTGCCAAGTAGAAAACTTGTCGATGTCTTTAATTGACAAAGTGGAGACAATTATGGATTGAAGCAAAGTTTGTTGGAAAAGAGTGTGGGCCTGATTGCTAGTGGACAATGAACAAAATGTAGATTGTGTTGTTCTTTGCATAGAGCAATTATTTTTATATACATTCCTTTGAATCTGGAAAGCAACAAGCTTTGACGAGGTACACTCAGAATGCTTCAAATCTCATTGATTCTAATTTTTGGGAATATATATATATATATGTTGTGAAAGGGTTTATGTTTTTAGCGATCTTAGCATAATTTTTAGTGATTTTATCAGATAGACACAATTCTATTATAGTGTAGATAGATACATATGAGTATTTTGAATGTAATCAATGAATGTCTTGATCAATTTTTAGATTACAAGACATATAAACTTTTTTACATTTAATATATATATGAAAAATTTGAAACATTGATTGTTACAATTAAATCAGAGCAAAAAAATTCCTAAAATGCTAGCACAAAGAAAATAACTTTTTATGTTTAAAAAAGAAAAAGAAAAAGAAAAAGCTAAAAGATAATGAAATAATATTTGTAAACTTAGAACATACTATAAAAATTGGAAAATATTCATGTACATTTGTGAATGTATAATTTTTTTCCAAAGTGGATATAAAGGACAAGAATAAAAAACATTACATATTGATAGATCACATGTAGTTTTTCTTCATGTGAAGCTTTTAAAGTAACTCAATCTACATATTATTATACATGTTTTAATATTCAAAACTAATTCTCATGGTCTGTAACGGTAATGTTGTTTTGATATATACATATACCCATCCTTGTTTTCAGTGAACGGAATCCTAAAAAATACTAAGATCACACACCTTAATATTAATTAATTAATTAATTACTTACTATTACAGAATATACATTAAAAAGAATGTTCATACAAATATGGATAATTGATTCATTCATTTATTGATAAATCTGCTTGTTCAGTAGTGTTTGATGGAAAGAAAGGATAGCTTTGATAAAAAATTGAATGAGAACAACTTGGATTGGTTGAAGAAAATCTCTTTTTTCTTTGAAACGAGAGAAAAAGAACATGGAAATACTTTTAATAAACTATTTGACGATGAAATGGGGGATGAAGAGGAATGTGATTTATGCCATCCGGTACTCAAATATAGGGGAAGGATCGCGGGGAGGGGGGTATCGGCCTGGCCTGACCCGGCCCAGCCCGGCCCGGTGGCAGGGACGGGGGGGGGGGGGAGGTGTGTGAGCGGGGGTCAAGGGGCAGAGTGCAGTCTTTCGATCGCTTCTGACATCACCGCTGCCATAGCCATTGCCACGCTCCCGCTTCTTCTGCCTCCTCCAGCTTCCCTGTCACCTGGTCCCCACTCCCTCCCGCTTCCTGGTGCACTTGTCCTTGTGCGGTTTGGTGCTTATTTGCGGGACTTTCGGTCGAAAATTTGGCTTCTAGGGTTTGGTAGATAGTCCTCGTGGTAGATCGGTCGTTGGAAGGGGAGGGGACAGGACAGGGTGCTGGTGTGTTGCAGGGTGTGTTGCAGGGTGTGTTGAAAGGAGAATAACGGTTTGGGAGGTCAGTGTTAGGTTTTAAGGGAGGTGTGTGTAGGGTTTTGTGTGGAGGGAGGTAGGTCGTTTGCAAGGTGCGGGTAAATGAAAATGTGATTGGTTGTGCGGAATGTGGAGGATACAGTGTGAATTGCAATGATGCGTTGATAATTGGTTGCTCATAATAGGGCAGGGGAAGCACATCACGCACAAGATAAATAGGGATGGAGATTATTTGAGGTGGTGTTGCGTTGCTTTCTTGGGAAGGCAGGAGTATTATTGATGGCGCTTACAGAGGAGTGGTGCGGCTGTTTGCGGATTTTTTTTGAGTTGAAAACATATACGTAATTGGCACAAAGAAATATAGCGTGATCGCTCTTTTGATCGTTTCCAGCTGACCAGAAACTGATGAGGTTCATTGACAACATTATAAAGCAGCACTAAAGTGGTGGAGCATTTTAAGTCAATTTTTGCGAAGAGGGTTTTTAATGGAGAAATTTGTTCTCAAGGCTGCGCTCCACTCAACTCAAAGCCAAATGAGGCGATGGTCAACATTGATGACAACGCGTTCCATGGGTTTCTGCGGTTAATCTGGCAGAAGCTTTGCCACCATGGCTGTTTCGTGGAAGCGTGTTGAATGTGTGCTGTGTTGGTTATCGCGAGAATTGCCTGGACGTAACTGACAGGTCATTCATTTAGACAGGTTAGGTTTCAGCTTGGACTGCGAGGGAAAAAAATTAACATTTACATGTCTGAATTTCTCTTAGAATTGTGACACAAGAGACGAAAGCATGACTGAAAAAATGCGTGTTTTCTAGCTGCACCCTTAGGCTTTGCACTGGATCCCTCATTTCTTAACTTAAAAACTATTATTTATAGAGGTATACAGCCGCAGTTGAAACTTGAAGGATTGTACATGAGCGTTTGACAGCGCGCTCGAATCACATGGAGTTCAACTATCTGCAGGTACTGCATTTCTTAGAATGGAGTAGGCATTTTTCCTTAACCTTTGTGAAATTGTATTTTATCACAGCTGGGCTGTCGAAGTGTGCAATTGCAATTCAAGGTAATATAATAGTAGAAATATGCGAAGAACTTCGTTTCTTGAAGTTTAGACCGTCATTTGGT
This sequence comes from Physcomitrellopsis africana, assembly GCA_036785485.1. Taxonomy (NCBI): domain Eukaryota; kingdom Viridiplantae; phylum Streptophyta; class Bryopsida; order Funariales; family Funariaceae; genus Physcomitrellopsis; species Physcomitrellopsis africana. The sequence goes on along the minus strand of JAWRVF010000062.1, from coordinate 280,596 downwards.
TACTGCTGTGTAATTCAAGGGGATCGAACATGTTCATCTACACTAAGCCTCAAAGTGTTTAGAGTGATCTTTAGGGAGGTTTAGGAAAAAATGATTTCTATTATACTTCTGGGGATAAATTTAGTGCTTTTGACTGGCCATTCAGAGGTACAACTGTTTGCTAGTCAATTGAGTGTAGGTCCGTGTAATGCCCTGCCATTTTACAACTTGTTTAAATTCAGGTTCTTTTTTAACTTAGAAAGCAGCTTGTAAAGAATAAGTCTTTATTCTCATGGCTGAGTCGCTTTTTATGAAGACCATGTTATCGTTTAGTGTAAGTTTTTATTGCTGTTTCAAAGGATCCTTAAAAATATGGGATATGATGCATAGAGATCATCTTTGACCTGAAATTTAAAGCAGAAGGGTCCAATGTTATGTATGAGCAAACTTTGGCTGTTTTTATTGCTAACGAAAAGCTGCCTAGATCTGCCTAATGCTTGGTGCTGGAGTCTGGCTTTAAGACACTATTGTTCGGAGATATTTGTGCATGCACTACTTGTTTGTACTCTTTTCTTATATGCTGAATACATGACCTATTTGAGCACCAGATTTGACGTTACTCTTTGTGTTCCGCAGCGAGTGAAGGTTTACCGCCTTAACGACGAAGGTAAATGGGATGACAAAGGAACTGGTCACGTATCTGTTGAATATTTAGAAGTAAGTTTTCGCACCCAAGCTCATGTTTGAGTGATTTTAATATTAGTCATTGATAAGAAGAAATAAAATAAAAAGGAAATTCTGGAAATTACACAATAAATTGTTTGCTAAGATTTTGACTTTATTTATAGCAAGGCTCCCCAATATTTAGGTCATTGGAGATGCCACCTATCTTTTCAGGTCTTCTGGGTTATGCTGGTGTATCTCATTTGGGGAGCAGGATTGTGAGTCTAGAAGCTATGGAATTGCAATTGGCTACAACCACCTTCTAACACTGTGGCAGAGTCCTGAAACGCAGATGCTTTAGTATCTATATCCAGTTAGTACTTACTATCTATTAATTAATCTTATCTCTAATAGTTATGAATCTCGACATTTTTTATACTTGATCACAAGAGTTAATAAGGTAGTCTTTAGAGGAACTGATATGTCTGCGACCAGCAGGGGAAGTTCATGTGCAAGATTGAGGGTAACTACTTGCAAATATTTAGTGGCTAGTAGTTTTGGTCATATGATCTCTCTTTGAAGGTGCTCTGGTTGCAAATCAGGTTTAGCTTTAGGATGGAAGCAATAGGAGTTCCGTGGTAAGGTCGACGAGGTTTTGGTCATACCTTGTTAATGAGATTAACAAGGCTGATATTTTTCTCTTTATTTCGCCACGGGTTATTCCTTTATTTCGCTCAGTCTGGGGCTTACATTTTCTCACTGGACGTTTGCTTAGCCTTCACTTGGAATCAAGAGTAATTGAACACCATTTTCGTTGGTTTTTAGGGCTTCATTGCTCCTCTGTATTTTGACGAAAGTGAATTGCAGGAGGTAATCTGAGAAAATGTGGAAGGTGTAGGTAAACAGGGAGTCTCTCAGGTCAGGAAAGCTGGATGAGAGCCTACACTACGTAGATGTGTTGCTGTCAGGTGCGAGGGTCGAGTCAGCATATATTTCTTAGCGTTATAGACCGATTTCCTAAGTAATTTGGATGTATTACTTGAGATATTTTTACCAGCTTATTTGTTGGTTGATGCAGCGGTCGGATGCAGTAGGTTTAGTCGTCATTGATGAGGAAGACAATCAAACCTTACTGGTCCATCGGATTTCAGCGGATGACATATACAGGCGCCAAGAAGGCATGTTTATTACTTTCCCTTCTGCAAATTAATCAATTTTATTAGCTTTAGTTAGTTCGATGTTTGTTGCTTGTTCAGTTTTTGCGATGATGGTGTAGTTTTGTGGTAGACGCAGCTGTTGATACAGTTTACATATTATGATGTCAATCAATTATATCTTATTGCGTATGTGGTTGCTGTAGACACTATCATATCATGGACGGATCCAGAAGTGGCAACAGATTTGGCCCTCAGCTTCCAAGAGACCATGGGTTGTTCCTTTATTTGGTAAGTAAAGAGTACGAGATGGATATTTTCAATTGATTGGGTTGATTCGGTCATGTCACATTTCTTGTCCTTTCCCGTCTGGACGTTTCAAATAGCGTTTCTTGCATTGTATTAGCGTTAACTTCATCATGTTCAAAACAATCAGAAGGGAGGGGATGCCTTTGGAGAGTTGGCAGTCTTTTGCAGTGGACGTTTATGTTTGAAGTCAATTTTATCTCTTCAATATTCTCTATCTTTAAAAGTGGGAACAGCTCGATTTTTGTGGGGAGTGGATTATGTCATGTGTACTTTTGAAGTTATTTGGTTCAGGTTATGAGGACAGTTGATATGTATGAGGCGAGATTCCTTGAGGTTCCCCTTGACAGCGTCACATATGAGCCTGTGGAAGGTAGTACTGTTTTCAATGTGAAGTATGACTTGGGTCGCTTGTTTCTTATGGCTACTCAAGTCCAAGTGGTAATTTAAAAGATTTGATAATACTTATGGCATTTTGTTCAATTTTTCAGAATGATATTGCTTTGAGTGTAATATCAGCTGTACGTCAATACTGCAGGGATCAAATATGCAGTGTGCAACGCTCAATCCACTTCCCATCAGTCGGTGGTAAGTTTGTAGTGGTTGCATTTTATGCTCTGTTTTTATCCTACAATGAAAGTGATCGATGCCGGATGTGCTTTTTTATCTTGTATTTTCTTTTGGTAGTTTTGAAACATCTATCTACACTCAGTGTCTGACATGCTGGAATTTTTGTGGCATGATCTCGTTTTATTAATAGCCTCTCATAATTATGCTGTCAAGAACCAAGGAGCTCTTGAGATTCTTATAGCTTCCTCTAAATTGTTGGGGTTTTATTAGTTAGATATATCTTGTTCACCCAGTTTTAGAGATAGCGTAATCCTTGTGGGTGACATGGAGAGAGCTTAAGTGCGCTTCTCTTGTTTGTATCTATAAGTTCTTGAATATTGCTAATAGGTCGCATTGTTTGTAATCGAACATTGTAGGCGATCTTTCATCACATTGTCTGATATGCACGACACAAAATCGTATTATTTATGTTCCAGGCATGGAGGGAAATACACGTTCAGCTGGTGATGATTTGGAAAATTCTGGTACTTCGCAAGATGATGGTAAGCCAGTATCAGTGTTCCCCTAAGTGCTTTCAAGTCGTGTTTGTTCTTTGGAACTACTGCCTCTAATACGCCCAATATCTGAATATCAAATATAAAGGAAATATTCAGTTCTTGCAGGCACACCTGGGCACTCTAGTGCTGGTCCTTTTGCTTATAGACATTCAAATATCAAACTGTGTAAGATAGAGGATTGGCTTCAGTTGCAAATTTTGAATATCCCCATGCGGTCATTATGTCACAGATGATGCGTTTCGTGAAGGTGTAGCCCCTGAAATGCTGGAACTCCCACCGGTGGAGCTTTCCAACCTTCCTCTCATTGCAAAGGTGTGCACCAACCAGAGTGAGGAGTTTTATACCTATCTTTCTTTTTATACTCAAAGTTTTTGTTGTGTACTCACTGCATCTTTAGGACTTCACCACTTTGTCCATGCATGAGCTACCTTTCTGCACATTTGTTTACTCTTATATTTTAATGTGATACCATGCTTTTTGGGTACAGTTGAGACCCAACTTGTTAACTTGCATTTATTTTTTTCTCCTTATAAGCTTCCCGTGCAAATGTCAACTTATTTTTTGTGCAATTTCTTCGAACATTTTTCTTTTGAAATGAACTACACATTTGAAGGAACACCTTGCTAGTAGAGGGAGGCATTTTCTACCAGATGAATTTTGTTAAAATAATAGTTTGTAATTTATTGCAGGCGGTTGCAGAAGTTGCGCCTATTGATCGTGATAGAGTTGCTTCCGTGATTGTTCGGGATGTAAGCAGAACAAACACTTTTTTCAAGTTGTACTTATTATTTAAGTCCTTTCAAATACTTAAAATATTTTAGTAGTGCCTCTTGTTGAAGTCTTTCTTCCAATCTCTACATGTATTCGCGCAACTGTTTCGCGGATAACATTGAAGTTGAAGTGGATTGGTGGCTCGTTGTGTCCAGCAAAATTACATACCCAAACTTGTACAGCTGTTTCGCACTTGTGAAGATCTCAAGAACCTCGAATGTTTGCGTTTGATGTTCAAGATTGTTAAAGGAATCAGTGAGTTCTAAATTTACCACTTATGTTCTTTGTTTGAGTTTCAGCGCAACTATGTTTTAAAGGTTTGGTTTGCATTTCGTAGTTTTGTAATCATGTCGTGTACAACATGAATATGCTAAGTCAAGTGACTAGCGGAACTTGATCTTGATGTGTGTTAACAGACAACCGTCACTAGGTTGAACTGGTCTTTGATTTTTTGTTTATTTTAAAGTTTGTGTATCAGGTCATGGAGACTGTAATCTGTTAATAATTCTGTTTATGTTTAATAATAGTTGCTTTCAAGTGGCAAGTTTATTATTGCAGGTTTACTGTAACAGTCATGTTGAATCCTTCAATGTTGACATTAAATTTTATTTACGTACTCAACTATTAATGCAAATATATATATATATATATATATATATATATATATATATATATTTTCAAGAAGCATTATGCTCTTTGCTCTCTGTTTGCAGTGTCACTTAACGATGGGCACATATTTGACATCATCTTCAGTGATGAATACATAATGGATATCGTTGGAGCTTTGGAATGTGAGTACACTTTTTCTTTTAATATTTTTGTCCTTAGTGAGGGCTTGTAGTAGTGGATTTTGATTTGTTCTCTTTGGTTTCTCACGTACATTTCTTCGTTAAGGTAATTTTCACGGATAAAATGCCTTCATAATGTCTCTTCACCAGCGGTTGTTTGTCCGTGTTTAGATGATCCTGATGCTGCAAGTCGCCAAGATCACCGCACTTTCCTCAAGGATCAAGTTATTTTCAAGGAGGTATGTGCGGCTGAAGTATTTCTTTTCCAGTGTTATGCGTCTCTGTAGGTTTTACTCTGTAAGATCCATCCAGTATCTTCCACAGTTTCCAGGAAATTATGAATGATTAGAATTTATAGAAGCTTCTTATGAATGAAATTTTTAAGGAATGAAACAAAAATCAGTATTCTTTAGGGTAGTGTTTATGCTTAATAGTATATGTTTATCAGCTCAAATGTAGAGGTCTTTGTTACATGTGGATGTGATCTGCTGTGACAGGCTGTTCCTATTCGTGATCCAGCAATTCTGTCGAAGATCCACCAGACATATCGTATTGGCTATATCAAGGTTGGGCTGATGTTATGTCATTCACATTCCCGTAGTTTTAATTTCACGGTTTTCTGCCAAATGCGTTCGTCATGATCTTGTACATCCTTTTGGCTAAATGCTACTGTTTTCTTGTCATCTGCAGCTTTTGAATGTTTATGCTTTTGTACACAGGATGTAATATTACCTAGGGTGCTTGATGACGCAACTTTTGCTACAATCAACTCAATCGTGCTCTTCAACAATGTCTCAGTAAGTTTCCTTGCAGGAAGGTTCTTTGAGCAGCCTTTTGCCATTGTGATGTATTTTCTGTGCTAAGGTTCTTGTGCATGTGCATTTGTATATTATGTTACTGGATAGAAGATGCTAATGTCTCATATGCTTCATGCAGGTGGTGACTGCTCTTCAAAACGATTCTGCTTTTCTATCAGAGCTTTTCTCAAGGCTTCGTTCATCCGAAACCCCGGAAAGCAATAGGCGGGACTTGGTAAGTACTATGTTCGCTGACAAATAAACAGGTTGGGCAGAAGCGTTGTAGATGGTAATGTTGGACTGCATCAGATCTGTGTATATGGAGTTGGTTCTTATGAGAATTTTAAATTCATATTTTTATTTGTTTGTCTGTTCATGCTAAAGGAAAAATTGTAGTGTCTTTTCTACAACTGCACATAGCTTTCCAGGAAGTTGTTGATGAACTACTGGTTGTTATACCTTGCAGGATAGTTGTAATTGTAGACATTTCGTTATTTAACATCTCACAATTATGATCATATTGTTGGCCTCTACTAGATTTTGTTAGGTTTTGGTAGGATTCCCGTAATATTCGAAAATTTATTTGTTGCAGGTGTTTTTTGTTCAAGAGTTCTGCAATCTGAGCAAACATCTGCAAGCGGTAGTGGGAAGCCAGCTCTTCAGGTGCCATTTTACATATCTTTGTAAATGATCTGGGTATTCAAATTACATATATTTCCTTTGAGTTGTGCTTTAAGAATTCGGATCGCGTTCTTATACTCTCTGTTGATTAGTGACAAGGTGATGTAGAGAACCTGCATCTTGCCTTTGCTTGGCCCACTTCTGATCGGTGTTTATTGATAGATAAGTGATGGTTACCTACTCTTTGCATTGAATAGGTCTTCTGGCTTCTACAGATCTGGGTTCTTTTTTTCGTTATTATCTTATGGATCATGATTGTTTTTAGATTTTTTTGAAGAGAATTAATTCCTCATAGTTTCAAAACTTAAAAGTATTTCTAGTCATGTTAGCAGTCATTTTGAATTATAGTTGGTGAACCAAATGCCTACAACGATCCTCGAGCTAATTATCGATTTTGATGCCCTGCATCTTCAAAGGCTCATTTTGTGTTTCACTGAGCTCAGTTTTGTACGTGACCTTAGCTGAATTATCGATCTTTTCAAATTGTTCATTTTCTTCTGAACACTTCTACTTTCTCAACATATGTCAGAAATTTCCATTGTTCTTCCTTGCAGTGCTCTTGTCAAAGAAGGATTGTTTGACATTGTAGAGGACATTCTCAAGGACGCAGATGAGGTTATCCGACTCAGTGGGTGAGCCTAGTTATCTTTCGTTATGCCTAGTTTCTCATGTTGTTTACAGTCACTGTTTCTCAGAGCTGCCGTTGCAAGCTAGTAGCTAGCGCGTTTAGCTGGTATCCCTGATCAGTCCTCTCTGTTTAAATTCTCAGAGACAGGTAAAGTTCCAATTGATTATGCAGAGTTGCAGGCGAACTGATTTGCACGAGCTGGTGATTTGGTGCCAGGTGTGATATTCTAATAGTAGTTTTGAACCACAATCCCGCATTGCTACGGACGTTCCTGGTGCACCAACCGGATCACACATTATTCAGTGTACTGGTGGGTGATTTTATTTACTTGTCTATTTATTTATTTTTGTTGATACTTGTACTTTCAAGTTCGTCAGATTCTTTAACATCTTCATCTTCGGTTTGTTTATTTCTCTTATCTATAAAGTTTTTTGTTGAAGACTTTTGGAACTGAGATGTTTTGTATAAGTTGATAGTTTTCTCTGATTGACTTGATATAGGCTTATTTATCGGCATACGCAAAAGTATGTTCTGTTATATATATATATATATATATATATATATATATGCAGAAGAAATCAATTAGCTTGAAAAGTTTTAGATCATGAACTGATGTTGATTAGAGTATCTTGCACTAACGACGTGGTTACCTTAACAGGTGGATGGGATGTTGACTCCTAGCAAAGGAGGATTGCAAGCACAGCTCCTGGAAGTTATGCGGATGCTGCTGGATACCGAGACAATGGATACAGCAAGTTCTAAACACTTGGTCGGTTTGTAGTTACACGTATATTTGTAGTTGTCCAATCCTAGAACTTTGGGGTTTGGCTTAAATGTTGATTGCCGATGGTGTAGTTCACAAATGTGAAGCATCCAGAATTCTGGAGTAGGGAGATTATATTCCTTATCCCTTATCTGCTTTGTTTACGATGTGTACATTATGGTGAACTGACATATATCTTGTGATTGCAAGAGTCACTAATGGTATTTTTGTCATTACGTGATTGCAGCTGCCTGCTGACGAAAACCTTTTTCTGGAGGTATTTTATGAGAGATACATGGATCAGATGGTTCAACTTCTTATTGATGGTTGTCCTCCAGAAGCGGGGAGCATAGAGTCTACTAATGAATCGTCAATCGATGTTGGAAAAGGGACCAGGCGGACCATTACTCCAGAAATTCTTGGAAATGTTTGCGAGCTGATGTGTTTTTGTGTCCAGCATCATCGGTTCAGAATCAAGTGAGTTTTGTGTAATTTTGGAATTGTTTGTTCAGCATAAGGTTGGTGTGAATACGGTAGCGTCGATCTTTATTACCCAGTATTTTAGCTTGTTAGCAGACTGTAAATTTTAACAAGTACATCAATTGGATCTTTATTTTATTTGAATTTATGTAAATGTTCATGAATTCCCATGCTTGCAAAATTGTACGTTTGCTGTTGGTAAATTGAAACATAGTACTGATTTAAAATTTATGAATATTGTGGTTTTTGTTTCTCCACAGGTATTATGTGATGAAGAATCATGTCGCGGAGAAAGTATTGAGATTGACTCGCAGGAAGGAAAAATATTTGGTTGTGGCTGCTGTGCGATTTTTAAGGACATGTGTTGCTTTGAAGGTTAGTTTTGGTGGAAGTATTCTTTTGCTTTGCTTTATATTGAGTGTTACCAACGAGAACAGAATCTTTTAAGTTTAAATGGACGGAGAGGTTAGTTATTAAAATTGAAAAAATGTTCTGAATTAATTTTTCAGAAGAAAGGCCTTTAACAAGATAACTGCAGCAGAATGTCTCACTTCTGTGCAATGGTGTGCTGCAGGACGAATATTACTATCGGTACATAGTGAAGCACAATTTGCTTGAACTTATTATTGGAGCTTTTATGGCGAATGGCAATCGTTACAATCTCCTCAATTCTGCTGTGTTGGAGCTCATTGACTTCATCCAAAAGGCATGTCTTCTATTTGTATCAATTCTTGGCTCCTATTCGTCTGGACAGATGGTTCTGTGGTTATTTTTTCTTGTTTCTTGGAGCTAACAACCTATCATGAGGACATGGTGGAACTTTTCATAGAACCTTTATGTCTCTTTAACTCGCGTGTATCAATTAAGATTTTTGAATGTTGACCTTCGTTATAGCATGAGAACTTACATTTCCTTGTTGCGTAGTCTGCTCACGGGTCAATGATTAGATGAATTGCTGTCAGAATTTCAGTAACAGAAACTGGTTGCAATGTGAAAACTACTATATTTTGGATTTAATATTACATTTTAGTGTAGATATTCGGCAATTTTTTTCCTATGCTTGACTACTAAATGTGAAGACTGTTAAACTATGATTTTACATCTTGTTAAGTATTTGAATGACGACTTGTGCAGGAGGGCATCAAAACTCTCGTAGTGCATCTGATCGAAAAGTTTTCGTCAAAATTAGAATCCATTGACTATGTGGACACGTTTCGAGCATTGAAGTTGAAATATGAGCAGGTAAAATTCAACACTTAAAATAACAAAGTGATATCTGCTGAACCGTATAATGACGTAGAGTGGTCGAGTTAATACGTGTAGGAGCTACTGAAGGCATTAACTCTGAGCTCCGATGGTTGCTGCAGCTTTTGGAAGGTCCTCTGCCGAGCACAAGAGATGCAGGTACCATTACAAGTGTTGGTCCTGATCATGGTTTACGGACAGGTCGTAATAGTCACAACCTGGCAGACTTTATCGATTACGGCGAGCGGAAGGACGAGCGAGCATTGGACAAAGATGAAGAGGACTATTTCAATGAGGATAGGTAATTCTGACGAAGTTGATATTTTACTTAAATGTACGTCACTTTTTGAAAGTTCAGATTTTAGGTACGTTTTTGGGATAATTTTGGTCATCTGATTTATACAAGTCCGTGTCTACGTGGGCAGTGACGATGAGGAGGATACAGCGACTGCAGGAGTCAGCCCTGCTTCCCAGCCTCCATCCTTAAAAGCGGTTGTATTGAACGGCAGTGCTGTGGATCGTTCACCTCTCAGGTTGTTATCTTATGATATCCACTTTGAAATTGAATGCTGTAGGCTACAGATTCTTGTGAACTTCTTAACATTAGATTCTCATTCAAAGCTGATGTTTTGTTTTGTTTTGTTTTTTTTTTTGACAGGGAGAGCACCATTGGGCTCGTGGACTATGACGATGAGGACGAAGACATGCCTACAACATCAGGTATTAATGGCAAAAATTCAGTAGAATTATTGGACAATAAGACCGAGAATTTACTTCCGGCAGTCCCACTGACAAGCCCTTTGCAAGAAGTAGAAACTGAAACTTTTGTCAAGCGTAAGACTCCGCTTGCCCCGACTTTGGAGGGAACTGACGGTACTGCTTCCAAGAGGCAGAAGCCTGATGATGGTCAAGCGGTTGACTGTTCTACTAGCCAGTCTGCTTATTCTGATATCATTGATACCAATAGAGTTGGGTCTTGTACAACGAATTCAGAGGATCTGGGATTTTCAGAACCTACAATGCTAGGTTCTACATCACCAACAGTACAGGATATTCATTCAAAGGGAAGGAAAGCAGAGGATTTGGAGGCATGTTCTGTAGACCAACATGGATCGGGTACTGCGAATCAGGCGTCCAGCTCAGATCATATCAGTTGCAGCCCTGAAGCGGTTCCTGGCATGGATGGTGAACATGCACATCAACATTTGGACACAGCTCTCCCAGGCCTCGGCTCTGGATCGCCTAGTGTCAATGATTGTTTGATCGCAATGGATGCGCACCTGTTACATGACAAGCCCGCAGAAACTGCGGTTGCACCAACTGGTGTTGAAAATGTGATGGTTAGTGTATCTTCAGGTTCTAGTGAGGACAAGAGTCTTCACGACGTAACAGGAGACATGGAGAGAGAGACATATGCAAACGGGGGTGAAAGTCCCACCTTAGAGAGGGGTGGCACTGACAATGAAGCCGATTTACCCTCAAGTGAAGATTGTAATGGATCTGAATCTGAGGTCTCAGAGAAGCCTGAGACCTTCCTTACCAAAGGTGTTAATGACAGCAATATTAGTGTTCCACAACTGAATATGAATTTAGGTTGTGAAGGCAAAAAATTGACCAACTTAGATACTGATAATATGAGGACTGTAACTCCGACATCCCCAGGGTCTTATACTGTTCAATAGTATGATCCTAAATTTTTGAAACCACTGGCGCATACCTCTCCCGGGATCTCTTTCTTTCACGTTGCTCCTGCTTTGTTCGACTGTTCCAGCTCCTTTTTCCACCTCATTCTTACCATCTCTACTTTTAAATCTAAACCCACAAGAGGATTTCTGACTCTTTCAATCAGCATGGTGCTGATGGGCCTTATGTTCAAGACAGAGGTGGGGTTGCTGACTGGTCATATTTCAAGTGGGCATGTGGAGTATTGACTGTAGAGAAGCTCATATTGACCACCGTTGCACATTCTGTCATAGTAGTGCAACTATTGCAAGGTCCAGCAAGAGACCTTGGCTGGAATTGTTGTCTTAAGCCATGTACTTTATCAATAATAGAGATAGTGCCGAGAATCTTCTGTTTACACATGGCCCTCACGGTTGACTCCGCTTCATATTCCTTTGTATTAATAAACATGATCTATTTGATTCAACGCTGTGTGTGGTCATGCGCTTAGCTAGTGTTACTTCATGTGGATTCCTTGAATGATTCCAGAGTGGGCATAGGTTATAGATCTTTACAGTTAACATCTAGAGTGATTCCATTTGTTTAGAGTACTTACAGACTTGATTCACTAATATGCTTTGACTCATAACTGAGGACCCCTAAGGGAATCTGTTCACAACCATGGAAAACAAATCAAACTGCTGTTACATAGAATGTGCATATTATAAAGAAGTAATAAGACTCAAGTTCACCTCATGTTTCATCACTATACTGTTAATAAACGATGCTGAAGATCAATTGACATTTTAGAAGGGGATAAGTTATTAACAAATGGAGGTAAAGATTAATTGGGTTCAGAAAGAAGTTAGTTATTGTTTCTATTTTTATTAGTTGATATTTTTGTTGAGTTTCGTTGATATGTTTACAAAAAATGACTTTAGACATTTGTTTCTTTTTTCACTATATAACCCTAGTACTTTTAATTGTTGTTTTTAGATATGATTTTTCAGCAAATTATTACATAATGTTTGGTCATATTTTAACATTTCAGCTATTTTTTGGATTTTTAGAAATTTAGAATTTAATTGCATTTCATCTTAAGAATTTTCATCATAATTTACAAATAAATAAACAAAATTTTCAAAGTATAAAGACCTTAAATTTTTTACTTAATTTTTTTACTTTATTTTGTTGTGTAATTCATTTTTTCAAGGTGACTTATTTTATTTGTAATTTATTTTTATAATTTTTATGTGTAATGTTATTTTATTTATTTATTTATTAAAAAATTTGTTCAATTTGATGTTCTCTACGTATACTTGAAGTCCTAGAATTTTTATATATTTAATGTAAATTTAAATAAGATTCAAAAGTAATATTACAAGTAACACCTTTTTATATCGTTTATTTTTGCTAAACAACTTAAACAAGTTTTTTTTAATTATAATTTTATTGATAATTTGATAATTTGATAATTTTATAAATTTATATTAAATATCACAGTTTTAAATCCTCAAATTTAAATTTTATTAAAAATATAGAATAATAATTATTAATCAAATTAAATTTCATTTGAGAAATTCCAATCTCCAAAATAAGTCTAAAAAGAGAAGACTACAAACCTTAAAAAGAGTTGATGAAGAATGGTGTCTTTATTGGAGGCCATTGGAGGGCATATCTTCAGTATAAAAGGAACATCATTGGGTGGATCACATAAAAATGGATATTTTAAAACAAAAGTTAATACCTATGGGAATTTATCTTGGAATGAAGTAGTGTTAGTTAACTTGGACCTTAACCAAACATGAAACCGCAACATTAGCCTTTAGTACCACTACAAATAAAAAATGCATTAATTGACACAAATTAAAAATATAGATTGATAATGCTAATGTTAATATGTTTTGTATCGAAATTGGTGCTAAATAATCATCCTTGAAATTTTATAAGTATTGGTAACATTCGTGACATCAGAATCTCAACTAAAACAAAGCAAATTAAAAATCAGAAAAAAAAAATTACAATTCCAACATGAAAATTTAGAGCTTATATAGTTTGATTCAAAACTATAACAAGATTTATCATTTGTACGAATTTATTCCGTCAACATTTAACAGAATCTCAAGCATAACCAATCTGAATATGAACTTCCAGTTGGTAACATATTTGAACAAGTAGAAATTATCACCATTTACATGTCATTAGAAATTAGAAGTTTCAGGGGATAAGTTGGTCAAAGCATCATTTGCTTTGTGTGTCCAATTCAGTGATGAGTTACAACCTTTACAAATTTGCTGTTCATAGCAGCACTCAAAACCTTCAAAAAGAATTAGTTATCCTGTGTCAAAGTTATACTCGTGTAACGCTCTGTACAATTCTAATTAACTCTTTCATGTGATTTCTTAGTCTGCTCCTCCACTACACCTGTGTATTGAAAACAGTAGAATCAGAATAAACGAGGAGAAAGAAAGTTTCTGGAACCTGGCACTTCCTCTGATGTCAATGTAAGCTCTCCTCACTGGATGTGCCCCACTGCAGGTTGTCTTATGTCTGAAGCAGGTCCTCAAAAGTGGATCCAGTGGGAGGCGATTTTCTTGTGAGAAGACCCCATGTCCTGAACATACATACGCCTTAACCACCCGACCAAGGCGAATTAAGAAGCAATGAGATGATGTACTAAATAAGTACTTGTCTGCGTATTTACTTGGATACCAAATTGTTCTCTTGGCCCAGTGAGAGCTGTAGGTTCGGCCATCGACATGTACACGTACGCTGGCCACGTTTTTCACATCCTCAAAACATTGAACAATTATCAGGAAAATAAATTTCTCCGCAACCGATTGACATTGGTATCTGGAAGTCTGCTAAGGGCGGATGATGCTAATCCGTCTGTCGGTAGTGGATGTTTTGGGAAATGTTCAGAGGAGCCAGAACCATCAGACGAGGACTTGCTCCTAGGAGTCGTTATGATTAATCCCTTCCTCACTTTGAAGAAATCCTTGATGCTTTGCTGGCTTGAATTACTCTCTTGCTCACTAGCTTTTCGTTTCGTCCTTTTTCTTGTTGCTTTTGCCACTTCCTTCGCCGCCTGAGGGTAAGAACGAGAGAGCTAGTTCATATCAAAACCTTCCATTGCTATTGCTGTTGGATACTTAACCAAAAGAAAAAACTAGAGAAAAACACCAAAAGTCTAGGTTAAAGATTTTGGTTTTTTTCGTCTACCTGTTCTTGTTCGAATGCTTCCACAAGCTCTGGACACGCGGCCTCCACCAGATTTATGTCCTCAACAGTTGCAAATACAACGTCATTGTTACCTTGCTCGGCTTCTATAGAAATGGTATCCACATCTACGGTTTGTTTAACATCACAATCTGTGTCTAGGAGAAGATCTGTCAAGTTCCCCAAGGAAACTGACGTCTGCTCCTGTGAGCTGTTCTTGGTCTGGTTGCCAAGCCAGTTGCATCCTATTGAGGTCGCCAAACTTGTCCATTGCAGCATGTAAAACTCTCTGGATTTGTCCACTTTAATGCGTTTGATGGAGTGAGGAATGAATCGCCCAAGGATGGTGTTTTCAAACGGGTAGTCATTCCATATCTTGGCCTCATTCTGATTTCTTGCTGCCAATCCTTTGAGACAAATGGTGGAGAGGAGTGGGAGCACGCGCTGGCGCACAAATGAGGTGTCCCAGTGCAAATTTATATGCAAGAACTCTTCCAGAAGATCCATCTTTGGGATGCGCCACTTAATCAAAGATGTGGGTGAACCTTCTCCTACAATATTAATTTGTACTCCAGTTTTATCATTCAAGCTCAGGATTTCCAAAAAATTGATCTGAAGACTCGATTCCTCTCAATAGATCTTGAAAACGCTCGAATTCCTGTTACAGAGGTGATTCAAAGAAACCAAAATCAAGGAGTGAAGTAATATATACCTGCGAAGTTACTACAACCAGGCCGCAAGAAAATATTAATGATGTCCTCGTTAGGGAACCCATCAGTCTTTGCCATCTTATCGCAACACTTAATCCACCAGTTTTTCTGTCGAGTACTTTTTTTCGACTTTCTTTTCTGCATTAGACTTCCGCTCAAATCATGGCCTTGCTGAAATTGCTACATAAATGTCATGAGAAACATAATGATTATCAAGCGTATAAAATTAATACCAACTAAAACTACACAAAACCCAAACCCAACCCTAACTGGCAGCAAAATCCTCATGAACTCTAAATCCAAAGATGAATGCTAGAGACTGCGACTTACTTTTACACAAGCCTCACATGCGCATTGGAAGCCCTTTTCTTTTTGCAAACAACCCCACTCTGTAGCCTCCGTTCCATCAACAACGCCCTTGCAAACTGTACAGCCAGCTACAATATGCTCTCGCCTGGTACCTAGGTGTCCACAATTACCACAATGACGTAGACTTTTCTTCGTTGAGATTGAGGTGTTAACGTAATCAGGTTTTCTGCAAGAACTTTTGCCTTCATCATCTTGCTCCCCATTCGTCTCACTATTGTCGTCTTCAAAGTCCAGAAGACAACCTGGTGTGTGTTCCCCTCCACCCCATTCTTTCAATCTGGCATGGACGGATGTAACGGACTTCAGAAAAATTAGCAGGTTATTTTTTTTTTAAAATTACCTCCTGCAGACCAAAACTAATGTCTGAAGATCAATATAAAGAACTGCGTGAAGTCCAACGAAATTTCTCTAATTTAACTGAGAACTACAAATTGTTGCATGAAAGACACGTAATACGCCCATAAAGCAGAAGCAAATCATTGACACCCATGGCCAGACAGACTGATCATTCAAGAAGCACATCCCTACGCTTGGCAACAGTAAAGAACTATCCAATCACAAACATCGGTACAACTTGATTCATATTTGAAAAATGGAGAGAGTAAGATGAAGTTAGCGTAAAACTTAAAAACACGAGGCACATTAACAGAAGAAGAAACACAAGACAATATGATATACGATATGACGACATCCACAGTGAAATTCTGGTCATTTATTCACCTATCAAAAACCTTATCACTGGAAACGGAGCGAACAAGTTGTAAAGCGCGATTGCATCCGATCCCCACAACTCCCTTCTTGTTGTAATCACAGCCCATTAATAGGGCTAATGCAATCATATGCTCCCTGTGAAGACCAAGAATGGTCTTGATATCTTCAGCATGATATGTCTCTATAATTGGAACCTAACAGTGCGTGCCAAAAACTGTTAGAACTCCAAACATGAAAACGACATACCCACATTCTTCAGCTAACCTGCACGTTTAACTGAACTTTGTGCAATGCTAGCTAGCTTCCTGCAAGATTACGAGGGCAAAGAAAACCCCCGACCACGAGTACCCGCATAGTGAAACTAATATTTTTTAATTTCAATTAAGAGTTTACGAAAAAAAGCATTCCTTGTCAGCCTTCACTTTATGAATGGTCTTGCGTGTCCGTGTGCCAAATCAGGAACAAAGCAAAGGAAGTGATTCGAACCTTGGAATCCATTTGCAACACTTTAATGACGCATCTCGCTCCATGCAAAAAGGCATCGTTATCAGCAGTTACGCAAGCATCCACCAAACCATCGCGATCAAGTTCAGCACATAATCCCTCTGCCTCCCACGCTGCGTGCAGTACCGGCATTCCCAACAGTTCTAAAAGCTCCTGGCCAACCAAAAGCAGCATTGTAAGATGTAAACAGATCACAGGAGAGATTAATGGCGAATAATTCTTGGTTAATATGCAGAGCTAATTATATCACAGCTTGGTTCGAGCACCACTCACCACACATTCGTCAATTCTTTGTTGAAAGCCATTATTGCAAGCAATGTTAGAGTCTCCTGTCACAACTTCCTGTGGATTCGGCAGGATATTTGAAGTTGACATATGGCTCAACCTCTCCATGCGCACAGCAAGCTTCTCTGGAGGAAAAGTGCCATCGACAACAAACACTGGTAGAACCCGTGCCTGCAGCTCAACAAGAAAACGTCATTTAGTTGTTATCAATTGCTACATAGCATGCAATGATTATCTTCGCTTTGCAACAGCATTGAGCTTCTTATGCAACCATAAGCATCATCTATTTATAGTAAATGAACTTCGTCACACTGAAAAAAACAAAGGGTGATGGTGTTGGCAAGTACTCGAGAAATGAGGTTCACGACACGAAAGAGGAGGATACGAAGGTGAGGCTTTCGGACGAGGCCACCCACAGCTGTTTGCTGCTGGACTACCCAATACGATAGGTCCACAGCAAGCCGTTTCCCATGCAACCAGTCGAGCGATTTTTTCTTTGAAACAACCCGGAGTTCATCCCAAAATCCTCCCCTCACTCCCATATTTCAATGTGGGTTTTGCTGCACATATATTCTCGTGCATTACTGTTTCTCGCACATCTTACTGCTGGACTTCAAGTCCAGCTGTTTCTCTGTGCACTCAGTATTCGTCAAAGTCTCCTTCAAAATGCTCAACCCTTGAGTTCCATTTCATTTGCACGGCTACTCCAGAAATCTACATTACTCTTTTTAGACCCACAAATATAAGCCGACCTTGAGAATCTTCGACACATAAATCACTGTACTTCGGAAAAACTCACTTTATAATTTTGTGAAATATCCTACATCCACCCGCTGTGTGCAGGAACTATCAACGAAAACCTCTTCCTGTCCCACAAAATGCATCAACGACGTCGCCGAGTCGTTTCCTTAAAATTTCACACAACGAATACCCATAAGCATTGCGGCCAGAGAGAGCGCATCACAGGTTAATAAAATAGCGTCTGTCGCAGATTTCTGCCGCAGGGAAGGAAGGAAGGAAGAAAGAAATGGACGAACAGTTCGACGACGGAGCCCTCCATCGCCACGTGAACGGGGACCTTCAACGGCACTCTCTAACGGATCTTTCGAGACAGGGAGTCTGACGGGGCCCCTTCAAAACTACTGGGTAGTGGCGTTGTCGCCTCACGCATTTGGAGCAGCGAAAGGGCTGCCACGCAGGATCATGAAGATCGCACTCAAAAAGCAAATGCATGGACAGAATCCTCAGTCCCCTTCAATCCCCTTCAATTCCTCGACATCGAGACCTCCGCCTTCAAACAGCGGGAACCCCCTTGGCGGCGACGCACGCATCCCCCGCTTGAGAACCGTTCCCCACGGCATGTACCCACGCCGTCGGGAACACCCTCGCGGATAACCGACACGTGTGGGATTTGATTCGTTTTAGGGTTTTGTCGCATCCAGCCGTGGCGGATATATCAATGACCGTCTCTCCGCTGGGAGCGGTTCCTTCAAAATTTACCCATCCTTATTTATATTTTGCACCCTTATTTGGTCATGATACAGTTTGATAACGTCAAAATAGACATTTTAGAGTAACAGGTTTCATCATTGATGTTACAACCTGGGAATTGACAGTTCATCCATCTGTGTATTCATCCGTATGAGGTTGTCAATTCATTCATCCATTTATTCGTGGTTGAAGCTTCCATTTCTTTGTTGCAGTGTGATGCTCCCACATAAATGGCATTCTGCTCCAATTAATGCTTAATGTAGTAAGACTTGTTGAGCTTTCTATGTTGATCGCTGGATTATATTGAAAAACAGAAAATAGAAATAGACTTTTTTGGTTGGGTGATGTAATTAAAATAAAAGTTGATTCTATCAAGAATGAAATATAGGGGATTGTAGTGCATATTATTTGATCGGAGTGTTCATTGGTGAGGCCATCACACACATACTGTGAAGAATACTTATCTGTCTCATTTGATGTTGTTTCAGCTAGACAGAAAATCATTCCACATTTATTCCCATTTTTGGGAAAAGGTTCTATTATTTCAAAAAAGTCATTAATGTACATCTTGCAAAAGTAATGCAATCCTTTGAAATTCAGAAACTATTCATTATAAATATTATACAATAATTCTCTTATATAATATAATAAGTGAAGAATTTGAGTACAATAATTTATACACTTGTAAACACAAATTCGTATATATTTAGTTTAAACTTTTTCAGTTATATTTTGGATTTTAAAATGTATTCATTTAAATAATTCAAACATATAAGGTGTATTCTACCAACAGTTTGGAATAGAACTGGACATTGCTAACTACTTCTTCATAAAATTTTAGATTTTAAATTCTTTGGTATTCAAATTGCTTGAAAGAAAAGTTAAAGAATAAAACATTGTATACTTTTCTTACAATTATTATTTTATATTGAGTAAACTTAAAAAATAAAATTTTATTTTATACAATGTTATTCCTAATTACTTGAATGAATTGATTGAAGTACAATCAACAAATCTTAAATAGTACTACAAATATATAATATTACCTTTATTAAGTTATGGAGTCAGTTTGCATCTTAGGATAAAACTTATGGTAGGTTATAATTTAGCAAGGGATAACTTAGAACCATAGAATCATACTAGTTCCTTCATTTTTCTATAACTTTGCAGAGGTTATAATTTAGTAGGAGATAACTTAGTAGAGATAATATTATATATATATAAGAATATAATTGATACAATGCATAATCTATTGCACTCACTTGCTATCTTTTTGTAGGTTGGTGCTTTCAGTCTAGTTCTTGTTCTTTATTATTATCATTGTTTGCTTCCATGATTCCAACTCCCTTATAGAATATAGTTGGATTCTAATCATATTTTTTTATATAGAAACATAATAAAATATATCAGGAGAACATACATACTATATAATTTATTGATTCTAGTAAAATAACCATAAATGGTATAGAAAATAATATCTCTTCTTTTAGTTGCAATTACTCTATCAACAATAATTTTGACAACTTCATTTATAATTAGAGCATTATATCTTCAAATATCTTTTATATGATTCTTTTTCATACAATTTATAAAAGAATTGTCATACTAGACTTGGACACTTGCTCACACAAAGTGTTGTGCAAAAATATTCACACTATGATTTTTTTCTTAAATATTTTATAAATAACATGATTTGAATAATTTTTTTTTATTGATAGTGATTTAATTAAGTTTCAAAAGCCGTTTTATAAAAATGAATCATATTAAATATAAGAGATATATTTTATTTGAATTATTATAAAATAATCTTTTTTTATATATTTTATTTGGAGGCATTAAATATATAATCATCTTTTATTATATATTTTATTTAGATGCATAAATATATATATAATCATCTTTTATTATATTTGCTAAAGTTTGATCATATTTTGCTCCCGATAATGCAAGAGCAAAAAATAAATTATACAAATATATGTGGTCAATATGAGGGTCATTATTACTAATAATATCATTGAATAATCTTTGAATATTTACAAGGAGAGGTCTTAAAAAGACTAGTTTTACTTTGCCTTTTTGATTTTTCAAATGACTATTTCTTTTTATTACAATAATTATATCTTTTGATAATTTTTAGATAGATTAAATGTCCATCTTTTAAATTTAAAAAATTAATAAGAGCTTATATAAAAAATTATTATTATTAATGCAATATGCTTTGAATTTTTTTTGATGGAATCAATTTCCATAACTTAATACAAGAATTGGAAATCTTCAAATTCTTAACTCTTCTACTCTTTGTTCTTCATCTTCTTCCTTATGGCAATGTTCTTTGTAGTCTTGTATCTCATAAAATAAATAAATAAGTAAACTAAAATATATTAAAAGTTATATAAAGATTTTTTTATTTTTTTTATTTTTTTATATATTAAAAATAATAAATTTTTTAAATAATAAAGATATTAGATAATGGCATCAAAAATGGTCTTTTAAGGAAGCATTGAATGCAATGAATTATCTATCTATTCTAAAATATATTGCTTAGTATGTACATTATCAAAAGCCAAAAGTGCTTAAAAATCCTAAAAAAAATAATTATATATATGCAATAATATATTAGTTCAATCAAATTAGAGAGCAATAAAAAAAAAAAAAATGTATTCATAATTGCCAAGCACTTATAATTGGTGCATTACAAATATACAAATTACAAATTCTTTATAGACATTATTGTAATGTACCAATAAGTATATATATATATATATATATATTTTAAAAAATTTATAAGATAGTATTTTAAAAATAAAACAATGATTGACATTGATGAGGTGTTTTAGTATTTAGTTTTGCTATATATTCAATAATTACAATTGAAGTTTGTAACTATAATAGTTGATAAATTTTTAGATTAATATCCAATATATATTTATCTTTTATAATTTAATTCAATTATTAAATTTAATATCTTTTTTTAAAAATTATATTTATTTTTTTATATTAAAAAATAAAAATAAAATAAAATAAAATAAATAAGAAAAATATGATAATATATATAATATAAATATATAATATAAATATAAAAATATAAAAATATAAAAATATAATATTTTTTTTAAAAAATATAATATTAAATAAACTAACATCACTCATGACCACAATAATTTATCAAAAATAAATTAAAAAAACTTTATCTGAACAAAGTAAATAGATTTTATAGATTAAAGAAATGGAAAGAAAAATAATGGTATTTTGGAACATATAATAATGAAAATATGGGAAATATATATATGTCTTATTGTCCATGTGTAAAGGTAAAGTTCACCTTTCAATCTAGATTATAAGATGGTCTCAATTAAGAGTTGCTTATAATTGGTGGTATGAAGTAAGAAACACAATTAATAAGAAAGAAGGAAGGAAGGAAGAAGAGAAAAAAAAAAAAAAAAAAAACTAAAAAAAAGTCAATAAAATAGATATATATATTCTAAAATTAGTTATAATTTATTTATTATATTTTTATTTAATAAAAAAATATAAATAAAAAATATATTTCTAATATATATATATATATATATATATTTTTATCTTTCCAATAAATTCCAAATTATTATGAATAAGTTATGGAAACTTCAAGATAAAAAATAAAAAATAAAAAAATTAGATAACTGAAATTCACATTGAAGATTGCAATTATTTTAGATTTTGTAGTTGGTTTTAAAAAATGTGACATTTATTTTTTGATTTCATATTGGATAGATTGTATTGCCAATTTTTTAAATAAATATTTTTTTTGGGATTGTAGATAGAAGCAATGCAATATGACTAAGTACAAAGAAGAATATCCATCCCATTGATAAAGAATACAAAGATACTATACCAATTGTTAAGAATTTGAGTTGTAGATTTGACATTATACTAGGCCTTGAAGAAGTTGATTAGGACCATATATTCTAATCAAGACTAAGTGGATATGGATCCCATTGAGCAAGATGCTAGTTTATTTGGATAAGCCTCTTCATTTTAAGCTCATTATACTTTATCATTGTTTCAATGTCTTTTTGGCATGATTAGAGTGGGCATTGTTATTGAATCATCTCCAATAGAATATTGGCATGGCAAAGATATTTCCTCAGAATTGAATTCATTTATTTTGGTATATCCAATAGGAATTTCAAAACGTATAGAAACACTACATATCGTTCTTTCATAAATTAGTTTCTCTATTATTGTGTTATAATATGGTTTATTCTAGAGGCGTAATGCCTACTTTCATAGGTTTTGGAATAACTTTACAACCATTGTTCAAAGTCAAGGTTTATATTGGTGATTTTGAATTTATATAATACAATTAGAGTTAACATTCTTGGCTAATTCATACAATTGGTACAACATATATAGTTTAAAATTTGTTAATATTTGATTGATTAGGTTTACTAAGTATGTATAAAATTTTGTATTAATCTAATAATGTAGTTAGAAGATATTCAATCATTAATAGAAAGAAGTATCAGAAATTGGTATCATAGACATAAGATTTATTCCAATTATTTAGATAGTATGAATAAGTAGAAATAGATAAAAGTAGGTTAATTTGATAATATCTTAAAAAACAGCTTTTTAGAAGCTTAATAGATGCGATTTCACCTTTATACATGTCTATAGGTAATTGATAGGTTAGAAACTTGGCCAACAAGTTAGCCACATGTTGCACATATTGATAGCTTGCGAAATAAGCTAAGAATGTGGCACACATATAGGAAACTTATCTTACAAGTTTGACATGTGTCTTGCAAATTGGACACATATTGGAGGTGCTATAGAATACTACCACATAATTCTTAGATAGATAATATATATAGAGACAAGAATGAAGCCTTTTTCACTCTTGTCAATTTTTTTCTTGCTTCTAGTGTAGTTTAAGAATCTTTTGTAGTTTCTAATCTTTGACAATAGCCATTTGAGTTTTTGCTTGAATATACATACTTCCTTATTTATATTTTGTCATTTTTTTTATATATAGAATTTACTAATTTATATATTTTTTTCTATTTTGTATCTTTGGTAGATTAGCAAGAGTATATATATATATATATATATATATATAGAACTTTGTCTTTTCTTGATTAAGAGTGGATTATTCCTTCTTCTTGATAAGACATAAGCATATTAGAAATTATGAATTATCCACTTCTAAATTGATTTTTTTTTTTTTTTTTTTAATTTTAATTTTTTAATTTTATATTTCTTAAATAAGAATAAATAATTTCTTTTCTATTGTATTATAATAAAAAAGCTTGCTAAAATAAAAAATATAATGACACATATGCAAGAGCAAAAGAGAGAATTAATGCTTGTAATGCATCAATTCAAGCTACCATTACAAAGAGCAACAAGATTAATAAGAAGTGAAGATATAAAGATGATTGGAGTTGTTTCAAGCCATATCACTTCACCTATGATGGAACATCATTTAAGTATCAAAGAACCAAAAATTAGTTTGCTTGAGAAGTTTGATGGCACAAGATCTAAGTTTTGAAGATTCATAAATCAAGTACAACTGGTGATTGAACTTCAACCTCAAAGTTATCCAATTCAAGGATCATAAGTTAGATTTATTAGAACACTACTTTCAATTTTTACTTTATCATGATTTTTATCTTTTTTAAATAACATGATCCAATATTGGATAATTTAGAGATATTTTTAGAAGAATTTTAATCTATATATGAAAAACATGATGCAATTTGTATTGCAACTAACAAGATCCATATCTTGCGACTAGACAATTAATAAGTGATATCATATGCTTCACAATTTTGACAATTAGTAATTGATATCAAGTGGAATAATGTTACACTTATTAGCCAATTTTTCTACAGATTATAATATGAAGTAAAAAAATTGATGCTCAACTTATCCAATCTTTAGACATTGAATCAAGCAATTGACTTTGTTGTGAAGTATGACAATTGGCTTTTTGAATTTTGATTTGAGAGTCATATAAGAGAGCCCTAATGTTATTATAATATAATGACAACACCAATATTTTTTCAATACATATACTCGAAAGTAAAAGACATGCAAATTGAAATGATATGTTTTAAACCTCTTATGGAACAAAAAAAGACTTGTTGTTGTCAAAAAGGATTGTGCTTATATTATGGAGAATCTAAGCACACTGCTCAACATTATCTAAACAAACAATATAACTACACAATCAGAAGTATGTTATCAAAGTATGCTATCAAAGAAGAGAATATGTTGAAAAATAAGTTTGTCCAATTATAATAGGGACCATAGGCAGATGGCGTGATTTTCTATCTAGGAATACATTGGGTACCTGGCTACAGAGAATTCATTTGAAAACTATTGGAAAAAATCCAAAAAGTGATTTATCCTTGATGAAAAGGACAAATAATATAAAAATATTATAAAAAAAAAGTTTTACAGATAAAATCCTCTTGTATTCAAGTAGGTTTGTACAAAAGGGGTTCAAATTTCCACAAAAATCCTTCAAAACTTTGTTCACTCGGAAGGACTTATTTATTATTGAATTTTAGAGTTCAATAATTTTTGATCCAATCATTCAATTTCTATAAAATTTTCTTCAAAATAAAGGTAATATTTTTAAGTTTCACCAAAAAGAAGAATCAACCATAAATTTGCTTTTGATCGTCCTATATCTCAAAAATCCTAGTAGGTGCTTAAAATCCTAGCTCAGAGACACCTTAGCACTATTTTCCTTATATTTCACAAACCCAAAATTTTAATGCCACAAAATTTTTGTACATAGTCTTGTGACATAAACATATACACTTCTAAAAATTTTGAGCCAAAAATCTATCAAATTGCCTAAGATATAGCTCAGAATGTAACCACTAGTTAAGCAGGGTCACTTATTGCCCTTGGCTTATAAGTACTGACTTCAACTCCCAATATCTCCTTCATCTTAGCTCAAATTTTATCAAGTTGTATATAAAAAGTGTAGCCAAGAAAGTGCTCTTTTCAACCTCAGTCGCCAATCCTCTATTGCTCTCTATATGCACGAGTTATGCCTAAAAGAGTGACAATAGGTACAATTTTAATATCCTAAATTTGAGCGCCTATATCTCTTTCATAAAAAGTCCAAATCATACAAGATTTGTACCAAAACCATATCCAAAAATCCAAATTTGCTGACCCTAGCCTTTGATATTCAACTCCTCTCCAAAAACAAACCCTAATCCCTAATAAACCCTTGGGCAGCCTCCTTGAAGCCCATTGGGCATGATTTTTGGCCAATAGGAATAGAGACTTCTATCATCCATCGCCATTCATTCACATGGAGGGCCTAACTACCCCCTTTTACACTAAAAACCCCTTTCTAATCTTTTTTCTTATAAGATTCACATAATATGTGTTCTAAACACCAAATAAAAGAAGTAAATAAGATCTTAAGGATCACCAATGTTTAATAAAAGTGACTTAAGATATACAAAAGTTACTATCAATATAAAATCAACCTCAAAATTACTATCAAAAGAAAAAATAAGGTTGTATAAATCTCAATAATAATCTTTTTAATAGATCCCTTCTAAATTAGCAATCTAATCACATCCTATAACTAATAAAACTTATTATTATAGCTTTCTCTTAACTATATAATGAATTGTACATTAAATATATATGTACATTTTTTTCACATGATAGCCAAACCATAACATGACATCGTATAGTTGGAATCTTATACCACTCCTAATAAAGGTCCTATTTTCTCCTCAAAATCCTCTCCTTGTTTTATAATAGATGTATGTTTGGGACCTAAAAATCACAAAGCCTTCATCCTTGTTAGATTCAAGAGCCTCAGCGTGTTTTTTAGATAAAGAATTTATTAAAAATTATAGAATATTTTTAGTACAAAAAATTAAACCTATACATGGAAAAATCATAGATGATCGTCTATTATCTTTTAGAGATGTTATTAATAAAATCCTTCCTATAAATATAATAATAGATGGTCATAATAGTTATGTAATCTTTAATATAATTAAATCTCTTTTTAATCCAATCATTTTAAATTTATCATGTTTAGAAAAACATAATCATCAAATAGACTGGATTTTTTGTAGATTTAATTTTTTTCAAAGTATTAAAAAGAGTTTTATTAACCAAGTAAAAAGCCATAAGTATAATATAATAAAATCCGTACTTATAGGCGCAAAAGTTTTTATGAATGCAGCAAAAAAAGAATTACCTTTTATTATTTTTGCTACATCTATTTTTAATAGTGGAAAGACTTTAAATGACATTCCAAGCTAATATCAAGATTATCAAGATATTTTTGAGAAGTAAAATATAAATATTCTTCTAGAACATCATTCATATAATTGCTCAATCAATTTCAAAGAGGGAACTCAACCTCCATTTGGACCAATCTATAATTTATGACAAAATAAATTAGCTAAATTTAATAAAGATTTTGATGAGAATTTACTCAAGAATTTCATACGCCATTCAAAATCTCAAATAAGAGCTTCTATCTTGTTTGTAAAAAAAAAGATAACTCACTACAAATATGTATAGATTATTGAGGGTTCAATAAGATTATCATCAAGAATAAATAACTTTTATCTTTGATATCTGGACTTCTTGATCAATTGAATATGGACATTTCAAATATAATGTCATGCCTTTTGGACTTACAAATGTACCAGTTGCTTTTTAACATCTTATGAATGATATTTTTTATAAGTTTCTTAATGATTTTGTTGTGTGCTATTTAAATAACATTCTAATTTATTCTAAAAACATAAAAAAATATGAATTTTATATTTGTTTTGTGTTATAAAAACTTAGAGATACAGGATTATACATCAAGATGGAAAAGTATATATTTCATACTATTCAAGTTGATTTCTTAGTATATATCATTTTGAATGATGGTTTTAAGATAGATCTTAAAAAAGTCTAGACAATCATGGACTATAAGATTCCAAAAATAATAAAAGATGTATAATATTTTTTAAAATTTACTAATTATTATAAAATCTTCTACAAGAATTTTTTTTAAGTTACAGCTCCACTTACATGCTTAACTTGTAAGGACAAACTTGAGTAGAATAAAGAAGCAAAAATATTGTTTGAAGCTTTCAAGACAATTTTTATTTTTGCACTAGTTTTGTATTGTGTCAACTTTTTTAAGGTATTTTTAATGGAAACAGATGCATCAGGCTTTGCTTTAGGTATAATATTATCACAAATGAGAGCAGATGACAAATTCCATCTAGTAGCTTTTTATTCTAAATTTTTTTTAATAATAGAGATTAGTTACAAAATCTACAATAAAAAACTTTTTACAATTGTAGATTTTTTTTAAGAATGGCGTCATTATCTAAAAGGTACTTCTATCCTAATCATTATGTATACAAATTATAAGAACCTTGAATACTTTATATTAACATGTATATTAAATCATCATCAAGTTTGTTAGAGCATGGCTTTGTGAAGATTCAAGTTTATTATTACTTATTGGCCAAGAAAATAACAAGGTCTATCTAATGTTTTTTTTAGATGTTTTTATCTTGTATCAAAAGAATGAGATTCAACTTTTGATCAACAAAAAATGATCTTTTTGAAGCTAGAGCAATTTCATCTTCAAGCAATAAAATCAACATTGACTATTGATTCAATTTTTGTCAAGTAAGTCTAATTAAGTATGTTTTTAGATCCTTTTATTCATGAAATTAAGAACAATTCATTTAGGTCTTGTAATACTTTTAAATTTAAATTTAATAATAATCTATTCTATTTTAAAAGACGCGTATGTGTTCTAAAAAGTGAAGTACAACTACGTGCTCTTGAAGCTTGTCACAACTTCCTTGCAATAGAACATTTTAAATATAACAAGATTTTAGAGCTAATATCAAAAGATTTTTGGTGGCTTCAAATGTAGAAGGCTATTAAAGAGTTTGTATAATTATGCGATATTTGTTCAAGATCAAAAACTCCTTCCCATTGACCTTATAGACTTTTCTAACCATTATTTGTATCAGAACAACCTTGGTCTTTTGTTTCTATAAATTTTATCATAGATCTTTCAAATTAAAGTTCAAATAACTTTATATTCATGATTATAGATTGTTTCACCAAGATGGCTCATTTTATATTGTATATAAAATCTATCATAGATAAAGAAATAGCTAAATTCTTTCTTGATAATATCTATTACTATCATCGATTATCAAGAGATATAATATTAGATAGAAGGATGTAATTTGTATAAAGATTTTAGAAAATCCTTTTCAAAATATTGAAGGTGGATATAAAACTATCTTCAACTTTCTATCTTTAAACTGAAGGACAAACAGAATGTATAAATTAAATTTTAGAGCAATATTTGAGATTTACTGTCAACTATCATCAAGATGATTGGACAACTCTTTTGCCATTGGTAGAGTTTGCTTATAATAATTTGGTACATTCTTCTACTCAACAAATTCTATGCTTTACAAATTATGATTATCATCCATAACTTCATACTTTTAACTTTTCAAAAGTTGATAATCTTATAGCAAAAGATTTCACAAATTCATTGTCAGAGCTACATACAACAATGAAGGTACAATTAAAGGAAGCTTAAAAATGGCAAAAGATCAATGCAGATGTCTATCGCAAGAAACAGTCTCAATTCCACATAGGCAATAAGGTACAATTATTTTATCATAATATCAAGACTATTTTGTTATTGTGACAAGCTGGATTATCATAGGCTTAGATCATTTTTGATTTGTGAATAGATTAATCTAGTTGCTTATCAATTATACCTATCAAAATCCATGAAGATGCATTCTATATTTTATGTGTCATTACTTGAACCATATAAGATAGTGGATATACAAGGAAGAAGACAAATGCCACCGCCTCCTATAGAAGTAGATAATAATGAAGAATTTGAGATAGAAAAGATCTTAGATTCAAAGTGACATCAAAATCAATTAGAATATCTTATACATTATTACAAATATGATATTAGTGAATGCACTTAAGAACCATCCAAGAATCTAGCAAATATATCAACAAAATTTAATATATTTTATTAACAACATTCATCAAAATCAAGTTGAAGAATAAAAAAGTCTTTGCTATAAAATAAAATAGATTCAACAGAAGTTTCATTCTATCTTGTATTATTATTTGCTATTTTTGTGATTTTTTTAGTACCAAAGAGATGGAAATTCAACAACCAGCAAATTCAGGTTAAGAACCATTGTTTACTAATTTATTAGACAAGACATTAAGACTATCACAACCTTTAAGATAACAAAATAAAGATGAAGATTCTCAAAAAAGACATGTTTTTCCTTGGATTGATGGCGAGATACAACGTGTTTGGTATCACAAATTTGGAAGGAACTTTTGATGTTTGATAATACTTTTAGAGGTAGAAATTATTTTTGATGGTGTTCTAAATGTTTTCTTTGAAAGAAGTTATGAAGATCTCAACAATGATCAAATAATAGGATGGTCTTCCCACCCTGATATGTGATACTATTGATAGCTGAGAAGACCTATCAACTACCTTCAAAGAGAACAAACATCAAAGTATGTGGCAAATATAATTTGGCGCATCTTGGACTTCCTCAATATATAATCATTGCTTCTCATAGAATTCGTTCCTAGAAGGGGGGATAATATCACAGATATAAGATTTATTCCAATTATCTAGATAGTATGAATACATAGAAGTAGATAAAAATAAATTAATTTGTTAATGTCTTAAAGAAAAGCTTTCTAAAAGCTTCATAAATGCGATTTTGTCTTTAAACATGTCTATAGGTAATTGGTAGGTTAAAAACTTGGCCAACCAATTAGTCACATATTGCACATATTGATAGCTTATAGAATAAGCTAAGTACATAGTATACATTTAAAAAACTTGTGTTGGAGGTCCTATAAAATGTCACCACATAGCTTTTAGATAGATAGTATATATAGAAATAAGAATAAAGCCTTCTTCATTTTTGTCAACTCTTTTCTTGCTTCTAGTCTAATTCAAGAATCTTTTATATTTTCTAGTCTTTGATAATATCTATTCCAATTTTTTCTTGAATATACATATTTATTTATTTATATTTTTTTATTTTATTTTGATATAGGTTTCACTAATTTATACATCTTTTTTGAGTTCATATCCTTGACAATTAGCAATTTGGAATTATTTAGGATTTTTGTAATATCTAAAGATCTACTAATTAGAGCAAGGTGAAATTTGGCATAGTATTAGAACATTTAAAGGCAAAGCTATACACAAATTTTAAATAGAATTTAATGATTGGAAAAGGAGAAATTGCTATTTGAAGTTCATCATCAACTTTCAAGGTATTTGCCAAAGGATAACAATGCAGTTTTATGGCATTTTCTCATAATTTGTAAGTTAGATTAGATTGAAACTTCTTGAGCACATAGAAGACTTATAGTAACACAATTAAGCAAGTTTTTATACTAATTGGATAGTTAGATTAAAAATTACAAGTTATTGAAGCTTGCTGTCTAGAATTAGGATTTGAAAAACAAATTGAATGGTGCAAAGAGGTGAAAGTATCAAAAAAATTTGGATTTGTGCTTATTTGAGGTTACAAAGAAGAGTGTTTTTAAGGACTTTGTATTGGTTCTAAGCCTTTTGCATCAAAATTTGAATTACTTATATTTAAATGATTGAAACCTATTAAGATTTCTTGAATACTTACAAAATACAACTTTACCTTCTACAACCAGGTGCTTGGTGCATTTCCAAATAAGACAACACATAATACAACACTGTTCTTGGTGATATCATAGATAGGATATTATTTATGAAGAGTGATGAAGTTCTAAATCTATTGGTAGATCCTCCAATATATGATAGTATTGATAATAGAGATGGTCTAAATACTACCAATAATGCTCTCTTTATTAAAATTGAAGAATAGATTGGTTAGATAATTGAGCATTGCAATAATTATAAAATGATAGTTGCTATAGATTGCAAAAATTACTTCACTTAGTGAATCTTTTCAAGAGAATGTACTTAGAGAAGGATATGTAGGTTTTATTATCCTTGATGCTTTTGAAGGAATACATATAACTTAATGAGTCACAAACAATGGATTATTAGAAAATATTGGTTATAAGAGGCAAATTACTAAATAAAATACTACAACACTATTCCAAATTCCTTCATATTGTAGACTTTGATTCACATCTTAGTCAAAGAAAAAAAACACCTTACATATTTATCAATTAGAAGCAAAATTTGAAAGCAAAGAAAATAAAGTATTTATAAAAAATAAGTACAACTGTAATTTAAGTAGTGATAGCATTAACATATTATAAAAGAAAATATTGCCACTTCTTTAAGCCAAATGATATCTTAGTGGTGAGACAAGGATACTATATCAAATCTTTTGATGAATGATAAGAATATGGAATAAGTGTTAGCAGACAATTCTATCCTTAATACACCAATTGTAAGCAAAATTTTATCACCCTACTTAGAAGAAAAGTATGTGCTACTATCTACAAGAAAATTTATGATATACCATCTTCTATATTCTTCTCATATTTGAGTACATATCAATAAGAAATCCAATCATCAATCTATCAAAATAAAAGGATTAAATGACCTTGACTTGAAATAATTCAAGTAATAGATACTATCATTATTATCATAAAAAAAAATAGAGATTTCATACATCATTAGATGTAAGGTATTGTATTAAAAAAATAGATGTTTTAAAATAATTTTTTATTAGCCAAAATTAAAAAAAAATACAAGCTAATATTTTAGAGATTTTAATCTAATTTTGAAGTTTTTTCTTATTTAGTCCATTTGTAAATTCTCTTCCAGCTTTGAATATTGATTTTAATATTAATATATTATTATTTTTATTTATATAAATTATATTAAAAAATCACTTAATATCTAATTCATGTATATTAATTTATATTTCTTGAAATAAATCTTTATAATAAAAGATTAAAACTGGTTGTTATTGTAGAATCCATTGATGGTATTTTTATTTAATTGTAATATTAAATATATATGTGCCAATGGCAAACAAATCTAGCTTCTAGTTTATTGTTGGTTTTTTAAATTGGTGTGAGTAAGATTAAGGAATTATACAATACTATAGTTATCAAATTAGTCAATAGTTTATTTATAAAATATAGAATATAGAATTTATTTCAATAATATATTTCAAAGTCTATCAAAGGTATTATGGAGTATATTTCATTTGTATAATAGAGAATTGACTACTTGAGCCACCAAAGCTCATATCATTAAATTTGTTATAATTAGAAGAAAAAATCAAAAAAAAATTAAAAGAAATTCATTTACATCATTTATAATAAGATGGATTTTGCCAAAATTAAAATTTCATGTATGCATTGTTGAATTGTGGTTTGGCTACCATATAAAAATAATATATATATATATATATATATATATATATATATATATATATATTTAATGTATAATTAAAATTTCATATAATTTATATAATAAGAAGGTTATATAAAAGTATATCAAATTTTATATAATTTATTGTGTAATTGGATGAAAGCCATATTAGTAGATTTTAGTTGATTATAAAATATGATTCGATTATTATTTTGAAAGAAGTATATTTAAAAAGGCTACTATTGAGGTTTATACAATCTTATTTTTTTTAATAGTAATTTTTGAGATTGACTTTATATTAATAATAACTTTTACATATTTTAAATCATCTTTATTAGACATTGGTGACCTTTGAAATCTTGTTTTATTTTTTTTATTTCTTGTTTATGGCACATAATATATAAATCTTATAAAAAAAGAATTAAAAAGAAATTTTTGATATCAAAAAGAGTAGTTAGGCCATCTATATGGATGAATGGAGATGGATGATAGAAATCTCTATTCCTATTGGCTAAAAGTTATGTCCAATGGGCTTCAAGGAAGTTGTTTGAGGCCTTATTAGGAATTACAATTATTCTTTTGAGGTCATTCAAATATCAAAGATTAGGATCAATAATTTCAGATTTTTGGACATGATTTTGGTCTAAAAATTAAGTAATTTGGAGATTTTGTGAGAGAGATATAGGTGCTTAAATTCAAGGTGTTGATTTTGTATCTACTATCATTTATTAGAATATAACTCACGTATATATAAAGCAATAAAATTATAGAAACTGGGATTAGAAAAAATAATTTTTTTGCTATAATTTTTGTATAGATTGATATATTTTAAGTTGAAATAAAAGAGATATTGGAAGTTGAAATTAACAATTGTAATTTAAAAGTAGTAAATGACCTACTTAATTAGTAGTTATATTTTGAATTATTTCTGAAGAGATTTGACAAGATTTTAGCTATTTTTTAAAAAAATTGTATTATCATGTTACAAAGCTATATATAAATTTTTGTAGAATTTGGATTTTGGATTATTGAAATATAAAGAAAATAGTACTTGGATGCCTATAAACTAAGACTTTGAGCACCTATTAGGATTTTTAAGATATCAAATAATCAAAAGCAAATCTATAATAGATTTTTATTGTGATATAGCTTAGAAATATAAACTATAATTTTAAGAAATTTGACAAAAATTAAATAGCTAGATTAAGAGATATTATATCCTAAAATTTAGGAAGAAAACATTCTTTTAAGAGTTAATAAGATATTGAAGGATTTTAATTATAATTTGAATATTTTGTGTAAAATAAAAGGGTTTTTTTAGAATCTAAGACTTTATAGAGGTTTAAGGATGAATATATGGAGCTATGATAAAATTTTGATTTAAAAATGAGCTTTTGAAAGGAGATTATGGATTTTCTTTGAAGTTATTAAAAATCTAATTTATTAGAAATTAGTTAGTTATAATTTGGCATAGAAAAGGGTATTAATTTTTTTTTAGATGTAATAAAAAATCTTATATACAAACCTACTTAAGTTTAAAAAGATCTTATTAATAAAATATTTTTTAATATATTAATATTTATTTGTTTTTTTTTATTAATCACTTATTGAAGCTTGATTAATAAATTAAAGATAAATTCTCTACAACTAGGTATCTAATATATTCTTAGATTAAAAATCATACCATAGGATAATATATTATTACCAAATACATTGCAAGACTTGGTTAGCTTCTAATCAATGTTACATATAGGATCACATATAGATATAGTGATATAGCATATATGCATTATTCCATAAATTGTTGGCTAAGGAATCCCAATTATACAATATCATCTATTGCAAGGTTGTTATGGAGGCTCAAGAGACCACCAATTATAGATATTAAAAATCTTTTTTTTTTTTTTTTTTTTTTTTTTTTGTTGTTGTTGTTGTTGTTGAAACAATGTTATAAGAAAAATCTAGGTGTTTTATATTTTGCCAATTCCATTGGTGGATCTTCTAATTGTATTAGTTCCAATGTCTATAAATTTTTTCTTCCAATTTAACAACTCTACTAAGAATAACAAGTGTTGAAAATCAGCAAATCTTTATTTAATTACTACTACTTAAAATTTTACCTTAATAAGTTGCTATTGATTAAAAGGTAGCAAAGGCTTAGGACAAGTTATAAAAGATGCAACTAGGATTTTAGATGGCAGCTAAATTAAGAAGAATCTAGGATTTGATTGGATGAAGTAAAGTAGGATAAAAATAATTATAGATAAAGTTCATCTACATCAAATGTAATCTCTTTCTTTATAAGTGAAGGATGTTGGAAGTAAGAGTTAATTTATTCTATACTTCTCTTTGTATGCAACTTTTTTAATGTTAAGTGCTTAGACTTCTTACTTCTCTTTTGTTTAATAGGTTATAGATCCACACACATTTTTTTGTATTTTTTGAAGTTGTTTGAAGTCTTTTGCTATTGTAAGAAGTAGATCATCTTGTTGTTGCTGATGTTAGGATTGTGGATTTTTTAACTTTTAGATCCAGATCTAATTTTACACTTACTTGTGGTTGAGTGGATTTTTAATTTGATATTTGATTTATACTTTATAAAGATATTTTAGAACTCTTGTGTTATATTTTCTTATTAAATTAGATCTTTGAGAGACTAACTTTGTGTTTTGAATGGTGATAGAAGCTTAAGGTATTTAAAAGGCCTCTTATAGCCTTAAAAAATAAAATGTGAGCCTACATATATAAGAGTAGTTAGTTTGATTTTTGAAGTTTATATTATTGCTAGAATTAGTAAAAATCTTAAAAATGAAGTTGAAAGTGTTTTGAAAGACAAATCATTAAAAAGATATTTTATTCATATTTTATTCAAATTTATTCATAAAAAAGATATTTTGAGATTTTATTATAGTAATATCTTCTTGTTGATTTTGAAAGCTTTAGAATTCCTTCTTTTGATTTTTTTTTATCCATCTCTTTTTTAAATATGGCTTTAAGTATAGATGAGGGCTTGAGAGTAATTAAAAAGCTTAGAAGTGATAATTTCTACTATTAGAAGGTAAAAATAGAACTTTTATTGGCTTCTTTAAATCTTTAGGATATTATTAATAAAAGCGAAGAGCCTCCTAGAATATATGTTGATATGAAGAAAAAAAAGAATTTTTTTTATATTATTATTTACAAAGGACTAATAGAAACATAGAAGATTCTTTGCAACATCTATGACAGTAAGAACTTATCTAATATCATCTACAAAAAAAAAAAAAAAAAAAAAAAGATAAAGACCTCATGATACACATGAACAAAGTGAAGGCACTTGCAAACTAGCTTATAATTATAAATGAGCTCTTAGAAGATGCAGATGTTGCCATGATTCTATTTATGAATCTTCCAAAATATTATAACTATCTTATTATGGCATTAGAATCCATCAAGATGAAAGAACTCATAATGGATTATGTGACAACAAGATTTAGTTATAAAGTGACCAAGAGAAAAGAAATAAAACCTCAAAGTAAAGATTCAACATTCTAATCATGTGAAGGCAATGGAAGCTACTCAAATCAATGAAGTAATATCAATATTTACTTTATTTGTCGCAAATTAGGATATTTTATTCAAAATTGTTACAAAAATAAGAAGATAGAAAGAAAGAATGCAAATAATATCCAAGATAAGTTTGGAGGACAAGATTATGCATTCATGGCTAAAAAAAGGCCTCCATAGTTGCTATGTTAAGATAGATTGTAGATTTAGGTTGTTCTAAGTATATGATATCTTATAAATGTTTATTTGACACTTATGAGGCCACTCTAATATCAAATACAATCTTTGTAGATAATGACACATGTGAAGCCATTCGAATTGGCTCTATTATAGTGGACATGATTGTGAATGAATAAATCAATAGGATCAAATTCAAAGATATCTTCCATATATTCAAGATGAAGCAAAACCTACTTTCAATCAATAAGCTTGTAATAGGAGGCTTTATGGCTCATTTCAATATAAATAGATGTTTTATAAAAATATTGAGTGTAGACATGATTGCCAAGGATTTTAAAGAAGGAAATTTATATTATCTCAATTATAAGAAGGTAAATAGAGTGGAAGTAGCTACATTTGCAAAGTTTATATTAGACCAAGATAAGTTTAATATATGACATTGTTGCCTTGGCTATTTGAGTGTGAAGAGCATGAATGAATTCCAATCTATAATAAGTGGCTTAAATCTTCGCAAAAGAAGCCAAAATGCAATGCAACTTGTATGTAAAAGATACATACAAGGCAAATAGCAAAAGACCTCTTTTTCAAGTGATGTAGCAACATGTTGTATTGTAGTTTGACTACCATGTGAAAATAATGTACATATATATCTAATATATAATTTACTATGCAGTTGAATAAGAGCCATATTAATAGATTTTAATTGATTATAGAATAAAATTAAATAATTATTTTTTAAAAAAATTATTTAAAAAGACTCTTATTAAAGGCTATACAATCTCATTTTTTTTTATAGTAAATTTTGAGGTTGATTTTATATTAATAATAACTTTTATATAATTTGAATTACCTTTGTTAGATATTAGTGATTCTTTAAGTCTTATTTTATTCCTTTTATTTGATATTTAAAGTATTATTATATAAGTTTTATTAAAAAAAGATTAAAAAAAAAATTTTGATATCAAAAAAAATAATTAGGCCATTTATGTGGATGAATGGAGATGGATGATAGAAATCTCTATTCTTATCAGTCAAAAATAATGTTGAATGGACTTCAAGGATATTATCTAAGACCTTATTAGGAATTAGATTTTTTTTTAATGGAATTTGAATATTAGAGATTAGGATCAATAAGTTAAGATTTTTGATTATAATATTGGTGTAAAAATTAAGTGATTTGGAGTTCTTGTGAAGGAGATATATGTGCTCAAAGTCAAGGTGTCAAATTTGTATCTACTCTCATCTTTTGGAATATAATTCACACATATAAAAAGCAATAAAAAATTAGCGGCTAAGATTAGAGAGAACACTTTTTTTACTATACTTTATATTTATAATTTAGTGAATTCTAAGGTAGAATATAGAAGATATTAGAAGTTGAAGTCAATATTTATAATCTAAAGGTAATAAAAAATCTAAATTATTAGTTGTATTTTGAACTAAATCTTAAGGTTTTGGCTCAAAATTTGTAGAAGTATATATTTTCATATTATAAAACTATATACAAAAATTTTGTGGCATTAAAATTTTGGATTTTTGAAATATAAAGAAAATATTACTTGAATGTCTATAAACTAGGGTTTTAAATACTTGTTGGATTTTTGAGATATTAGATGATCAAAAGCAAATCTATAGTTGATTTTTCTTATAATAAAGCTTAAAAATATAAGCTATACTTTAGAGAAATTTTATAAAAATTGAATGGCTAGATCAAGAGTTATTGGATTCTAAAAATCAAGAAAAAAACAATCTTTTATAGGTGAATAAGATATTGAAGGATTTTATTATAATTTGAGTATTTTGTGTAAATTAAAAGGATTTTTGGAAGCCAAGACTTTATAGAAGTGAAAAGATGGATATATGGAGCTACAATAATATTTTTGATATAAAGATGAATTTATAAAAGAAGATTATGGATTTTTTTTAAAATTATTAAAAATTTAATTTATCAAAAATTAGTTAATTATGATTTGGCATAAAAAAAGGTACTAAGGATTTTTTAGATATCATTAAAAAAAATTTATGTACAAATCTACTTAAATATATGAGATTTTTATTAATATAATATATATTTTTTATATTGTTGTATTTATTTGTCTCTACAATTAGGTATCCAATAACAATAAACTCTCTACAACTAGATATCCAATATATTTCTAGATTGGAAATCATACCATACAACAACATACTATCAAGTTATTAAAGATTATCCATTCTAATATATGTAGACCTATGAAGACTGCAAGTATTAGAAGAATAAGTACTTTTTTATTTTTATTGATGATTTTTCAAAAAAGATTTGGATCTACATTCTTAAAATCAAAAGTGAGTACTTTTGAAAGTTTAAGGAGTTTAAAGCCCTTATTAAGGAATAAAGTGAGTTTAAGATTAATATACTGCGTATTAAGGACATATATTTTGGAGGTTCATAAGATCTTTTAGAACATTCTAGAGGTTCCTGAATTAGTGAAAGTCACTTGAAAAGCTTCTTAGTTAGTGGAAGAAGCTTGAAAAGCTTACAAGTTGGTAGAAGGAACTCAAGAAGCTTCCTAGTTGGTAGAAATTGCTTGAGAAGTTTTTTAGTTTGATGGAAGCCACTCAAAAAGCATCCTACACAACAATATATATAAGAGTCGAGGTTGAAGAATTCTTCAGTCTTGACAATACATCTTTTAGAATTCTAACTCACATTTTTTGGTATTTTTCATATACTCATCTAGTTAATTCAAGTTTTTATTGAATTCTTCTTGAAACCTTGTTCTAGTTCAAATTTCTTACTTTGTATTCTTGTATCTTTGATAATTTGTTGAGATTACCCTCATTTTAAATATTAGAGTAGGATCTTTTTTATTAGAAGTTGGATTACCTCTCTTTTGTGAAGGTATACTAGTGCCTTAAAAGTTGCAGATTATCTTCTTCTAAACTAATATTTTCTTCATTGTAATATTAGAGCTTTATTCTTTTTATGAGAAAGTGAATCATCTCTCTCCTTGAAGGTCTTAAAGCGTTTTAGAGGTTGTAGATTATCAACCTCTAAACTAATATTGTCTTCTTATAAATTCATTTCTTCTTTCTCTTAGAATAGCTGGAGGTCAAAACATTAGTATGATCGAATCTTTTGAATCCAAGTTAGATGATATTATAAGTACTCTTATTACGTTATCTACTAAGACTACACAAATTGAAGGAATTATTATAAAAATTTACAATGATGTAATATCTAAAATATCACAATTTAAACTGTACTTACTTCCAACTTTTGTGCTTAAAGATGTAGTAAAACCTATGCTACACTAAAAAAATTCATCTATTTGACAATATAAAGAGCCTTAAGTTAATCTTTAGAAAAAATGTGATAATACACGTTCAAAGTTTCAAAGATTTATCAACTAAATTTAATTGATAACGGTTTTATAATCTGATACTTATCTGACAGAAGAATCATAGATTGGATTGATTAGCACCTTGCTTATGGAATAAGCATTATCATGATTTATTCCTTTCTTTGAAAAGTGATCACCAATTTTGAGCAATTTTGAAGTTTTTATCAAAGCATTTGTAGAAAAATTAAGAAAATATGATAAGGCTTGTTATACAATAGCTAAGATTCAAACATTGCATCAAAGAGCACACTTTGCATTAGTCTATACATTCAATTTTAAGCAACTAGCATGCGACATCAATTGGAACAAAGAAGCTTTAATGAGTTAATTCTATTGGAAATTAAGAGATAATATGAAGGATTTCTTATTATTGCTTCCAGATCCACAATCTTTTAATAAAGCCATTAGCCAAGCCATAAAATATGATCACTTTTTATGGCTTATTTCATATTAAAAAATAGAAGATATACAACTTAATATAGTACATTTTAAATTTCTTAGTCGACAAAAAAAAAAACATTGGATGGAAAAAGGTCTATACTTGTATTTTGGCAAGGAAGGCCACAAGGTTGACAATTGTCCAAAAAAACAAAATTGATATATTAACAAAACTAAGAATATAATCATTCAGAAAAACAAAGATATTTGGTCATAGTAGGGGCCGTTCAGTTGGACAATTGAACATTGTAAAACTATTTAGGTTCCTCTCTTTCTACTCAATTTTCTTATTATTTTATGATTCTTTTGTGTTTTGGCCCTTAGAAGCTTTAAACAATCATCTTGTTGGATTTAAGTGCTTGTTTCTTTTATAGATGAGGCATTTGTTAAGCTTTATAAAATTCTTTTACTAAAAAAATCCAAACATGTTCATATAGAGCTAATAGATGGACAATCTTTATCCTCTAGTAGTATCATTTATGAAACAATGCCTATAAAAGTGTCGTTTGAAGATCATAGCAGCCAAATTATATTCAATGTTATTAAAACTCCTTCAAATCATGTTATTTTTGGACTTTTTTGGTTAAAAAAATATAATACATTTATAGATTGGAGGACACAAAGAATAACATTTCCAATAGAAACCTGTACAAGAAAACTTTGTAAAAAGTCACGGGTTGATAAGCCTTTGTTTATTGGAGCAAGGACTTTTATAAAATTGGCTAAAAAAGATACACTATTTGTTATTTATGCAACTCCAACTAAAGAAGATATGACTTCATTGACAAGTATTTCAAAGTAGTATAACAAATTTTAAGATTTTTTTTTAAAAAAAAAATTAATTTATTATTGGAGCACCGACCATACAATTGTACTATAGATCTTTAAAAAAGAATGCAACCACCTTTCAGTCCAATTTATAATCTTTTTCAAATCAATCTTTTGGTGTTGAAGGATTATATTGATGAAAACCTTGCAAAAAACTTCATCAAGCATTCAAAGTTTCTAACAGGTGCATTTATACTCTTTGTAAAGAAGAAAGATAGTTCTTTACTTATGTACGTTGATTATCAAGAATTCAATGAAATAACGGTGAAAAATTATTATCTATTACTATTAATTTCAAAACTTTTGGAATAACTTGGAAAAGTCAAAATCTATATTAAGATAGATCTTTGTGGAACATACAACTTGGTATAGATTAAAGAGGGAGACAAATAGAAGACCACATTTTGGATAAGATATGGATATTTTGAATATAATGTCATATTCTTTGGACTAACAAATGTATCTGCTATCTTTCAACATTTAATGAGTAACATCTTTTAAAAGCACCTAGATAAGTTTGTAATGATTTATCTTGATGATATCTTGATCTACTTAAAAAATCTAGAAGAATACAAGGGGCATGTCAAATTAGTATTACAAAAGTTGCAAGATGCAGGTTTATATGCCAAACTAAAAAAATATGTATTTTATCAACTAAAGATGGAATTTTTGGGATACATTATATCTACTAAAGATTTAATGATGGATCCCAAAAAGATGAAGGCAGTTATATAATGGACCATTCCAAAGACTATAAAAGATGTACAATATTTTTTTAGATTTGCTAACTTCTATCGGATCTTTATCAAAAATCATTCTCAAATTGCCGCCTTTCTTATTCAATTGATATGTAAAGACAAGTTGGAATCGAGGCTTCAAGTGGAGAAGGTATTCTAAGACCTTAGGATACCATTTATAATAATTTCAATCTTAGTACATCTAGACTTTATAAAAGTATTCTACAAGGAAACCAATGCTTTGGATTTTATACTATAGGTTGTGCTTTCACAAATGGATATAAGCAATAAACTCCATCTTGTTATATTTTATTCTCAAAAAAAATTTGCTGCCAAAAATCTACAATAAAGAACTTCTTATTATTGTGGATTCTTATTAAAAATGGCATCATTTTCTTGAAAGAACAATGCATTCTATAATTGTATATACAAATCACAAAAATTTAAAATATTTTATATCAACTTGGATTCTGAATTGTTGCCAAGCTCGATAGAATATGTCATTATCTTGATTTAGCTTTGTCATCACTTATTGATTTAGAAAGCAATAAAGATTATTTCATACTTTATTGAAAAAATCATATCTTATATCAAAGATAAAAGAAGTAGCATTTGATCAACAATATGCTATTTTATTGAAGTTTGAGTAATTTTGCCTTTATGCCACTATAACATTGGCACCTATTGATTCTAGTTTATTTGATGAGGTGCATGCTGCAATTACTAATGATGCTTTGCTCTTTGATATCAAGTATTGCCTCAATGAAAATATTGATAAGTTTAAGCTTGAGAAAGACCTTCTATATTTTGAAAAATATTTACATATTTCAGAAGGAGCTATATGATTGCATATTCTTCAATCTCGCCATGACTTTCCAATTGCGGATTATTTTGGATTTAATAAGATCTTGAAACTTATTTCTTAAGATTTTTGGTGGCTTTAAATATGGAAGGCTATGAAGGACTTTGTACTCTCTTGTGACATTTGTTCAAGGTCCAAAAATCCTTGACATTGCCCTTATAGACTCTTATAGCCCTTGCCTATTCCAAGACAGTCATAGTCTTCTATCTCAATAGATTTTATCATAGATCTATCTCCATCCAATTCATTGGACAATATCCTTGTGGTGGTTGATTAACTCACAAAGATGGCTCATTTCATTCCTTGTAAGAAGTCTACATCTAGTAAAAAAATGGCAAGGCTTTTTTTTGATAATACATATTAATATTATAGCCTATCGGATGATATCATTTTTGATTGAGAATCTCAATTCATATCTAAGTTTTAGAGATATCTTTTTGAAATATTGAAGGTGGACTTTAAACTTTCTTCGGCTTTCCATCTTCAAACTGATGATCAAACAAAACAAATTAAGTAAATTTTGGAGCAGTGTTTATGATGCAGTATCAACTATCAAAAAGATGATTGGATCTTGTATCTATTATAAGTAGAGTTTGCATATAATAATATTATTTATGCCTCAACTTAATAAACATTGTTTTATTTCAACTATAGATATCACCTAAATCCATTCAATAAGTTAGACTATTAGAGACTAGGACCATTTTCTATTTAGAAATAAATTAATCCAATAGCATATCACTTAAAACTACTATCTTCTATACATGTACACCCAATTTTTTATATCTCTCCTTTGGAACCTTATAAAAAATCTCATATTTTAGAAAGACTACAACAATCATCATTTGGTATTGAAATAAAAAATTATAAAGAATATAAGATCAAAAAGGGACTAGATTTATAGCATAGGTAGAAGAAATTAGAATATCTTGTTTATTGGCACGATTATGATATCAATGAGTATATATAGGAACAAGCCAAAAATCTCACCAATGCGCTTCAAAAAATACAAGAATTTTATCAACCCTATTCTCACAAATCCAAATATGTTTGATGATAATTTCTTGATGAAGATTGGATTCAAAGAATACTTATAAGAAGAGGAGAGTTAAACTAAAATCTTCATCAATATGCAGTCATTTGTTCCAAGATAGAATAGAGTGGTAGAAGCAAATCAATCACCATGTCTAATTTTCAAGTATTGAAAGATTTAATAAAACAAGATTTAAAAGATTCACTTGCTATGCAAACTTCAAATGAACCAATATAGTTTTCATAGCCTTTCATTGAACAAGGTGAAAACAATACATTTAAGTACTAAATATGACCACAATTGGAGCCATTAAGAGCAACACTCAATTATACAAGTCACAATTCTTATGCTCATGCTTTAGTGATATTATTTAAGCTTAAAAAGATGAATCCTTCTAAATCTAAGATCTTATTTAGAGAATATTTTGAAGGCCGCAATGAAGATCAAATCCTTGGATGGAATATTTTAATAACAAAGGTACTAGCTCAAGG
Organism: Physcomitrellopsis africana; assembly: GCA_036785485.1. Taxonomy (NCBI): domain Eukaryota; kingdom Viridiplantae; phylum Streptophyta; class Bryopsida; order Funariales; family Funariaceae; genus Physcomitrellopsis; species Physcomitrellopsis africana. The sequence continues at coordinate 236,349 of JAWRVF010000062.1, read as the reverse complement.
CCATAAGTGATTTTTCAAAGATTAGTAGAACCTATTATCCAAAAATAGAGAATAGAATATATAACTTCATTAATACAATGTATTCTTATATATTTTTATATATATTATGTATTTTTATGTATTTTTATATAATTTTTAAAATATATTTTTATATATTTTATATAAATTTTAATATAAATTTTATATAAAATAAATAAAAATACATAAATTTTTTTATGTAAAATCTTTTTAGTTTGATGGAAGCTGCTTAAGAAGCATCCTAATAGGAATATATGTATGGAAGTCAAGGCTAAAGAATTCTTTAGTCTTGAAAATACATCTCTTAAAGTTCTATCTCATCTTTTATCATGGATATAAGATTTACTTTAATAATTATCTAATTAATATAGACCAATAGAAGTAGGTAAAATAAATTGATTTGATAATATCTGATAGAAAAGCTTCTTAGAAGCTTCATAGACGCGAAATCACCTTTAAACATGTCTATAGGTGATTGATAGGTTAGAAACTTGGTCAACAAGCTAGCCACATGGCGCACATATTGGTAGTTTATAGAACAAGCTAGCCATGTGTTGCACATGTTGACAGCTTGCGGAACAAGCCAAGTACGTGGCGCACATGTGAAAAACTTGTCGTGCAAGTTTGACACATATCTTGCAAATTGGACATATGTAGGAGGTCCTATAAAATCCGCCACATAGCTCTTAGATAGATAGTATAAATAGAAACAAGAGTGAAGCTTTCTTCACTCTTATCAACTCCTTTCTTGCTTTTAATCCAATTTTAAGAATCTATAGTTTTCTTGTCTTGTGGCAATAGCCATTCTAGTTTTTTTTTAATATACATACTTTCTTATTTCTATTTTATTATACTTCTTAATAGAAGTTTCACATGTTTATTTGCTTTCATCGAGTTCTTGTCCTTGACACCTTTCTTGGTATTGTTTGTATATTCATTTGATTAATTCAAATTTTTGTAGGTTTTTTTTTGAAACCTTGTTCTAGTTCAAGTCTCTTGCTCTATATTCTTGTTTCTTTGACATTGTGTATGAATAATGGAGGTGAGTACATATCTAAGAAATTTGATGTTTATTTGATGAATCAAGGAATTCTAGATAAACCACAATTCCATACTTTCCAAAACAAAATTGTATCATTATAGAGATGGCAAGAAGTATATTTCATGCTCAAAATCAATTAACCTACCAATCACCTATAGATATGTATAAAGGTGATTCCGTGTTTATGAAGCTTTTAGGAAGCTTCATTATAAGAAATTATCAAACTAACTTATTTTATCTATTTTTATATTAATTAGATAATTATTAGAGTAAATCTTATGTCCGTGACACTTATGCAATTGGAAGCAACTCCAATTATATATAACAATCAAGAATGTCTTGCATTTACTAAGAATCCAAAGTATTATTTAAAGATCAAGTATATTGATCTTCAATATTATTTTATAAGAGAGAAGATTAAAGATGGTATTATAGGTATGAAGCATTATCCTATTGAAGAGATACTTCTTGATGTGCTTACAAAAAGATAATAAATACTTAGAGTAAGTTATTAGGATGGCAACTAAGATTTTGGATGGTAGCTAAATTAAAAAGAATCTAAGATTTGATTAAATGAAGTAAAATAGGATAAAAATGATTGTAGATGAAATTTATCTTTATCAAATATAATTTCTTTTTTTATAAGTGAAAGATGTTAGAAGTAAGAATTATCTTATTTCACATTTTTTTTTGTGTAACCTTATTAATATTAAATATTGAGACTTCTCTTTTCTCTTTTCTTTAATAATAAGAATTAGTGCTTAATGGCATTTCTATTCTTGCTTATTTATTGTAAGTTATTCAAAAAAATTCAAGTTTATTTTTTCTTGGTTGGACATATATATGAAGATATTGATGTTTATTTTAGTCATTTTTTAAAAGCTTTAAAAAATAGAAATACATTTGCTCTTGTAGATTTGTTAAAATTTTTCATTCAATCATGAGAATTGAGCTTTATGCCTCATGTTGCATAATATGTTGTCTTGTTTGAGATTGCACCAAGCACTTGGCTATAGAAGATAAACTTGTATTTTGTAACTAATCAAGAATCTAACAATTATAATAAAATCCTAAATAAATTCTAATTGAATCCTTAACAATCTTAATCAAATCTTAAAATAATCTTGAAGAAATGCTAAAAGAATCATTAAAAAATTCTAAAGAAATCTCAATGAAATTATAAAGAAATCTTAAAGAAATCATAGAAAATCTTTAAAAAATTCTAAAGAAATTCTAAAGAAATCACAAAAAAAAAAATCTTAAAATATTCTAAAGAATTCTGAAAGAAATTATAAAAATCTTTAAAAAAATCCTTAAAAAATCCAAAAAAATATTAAAAAAACTTTAAAAATCTTTAAAAAATCCTAATCAAATCCTAGCCAATTCTAAAGTAATCCTAAATAAATCCTAATTGAATTTTAACCAAATCTTAAATAAATCCTAAAAAAATCTTAATTAAATTTTAATCAAATTTTAATTAAATACTAATAAAATCTTAATAAAATCCTAAAGAAATATTAAATAAATCTTAACTAAATCCTAACAAATTTTAATAAATTCCTAAAAAGATCCTAAGTAAATCTCATCAAAATCTCAATCATATCTAATAGCAGATTTAAAACTTCAATAATTTTTAAATTAATCATTGATCTTTATTCAAAATTTACATACTTGACCTACTAATTAAAAATAAGAATATAAAATTTTAAAAAAATTGAACTTATAAATTAGAAAAAAAAACTCTTAATCTACTCAAGTGTCATCTATGTTTTTTTTTTCTTTTCCAATCTTAATATCAATCTTCTAATATCAATAGCTCTTTTTTGTACCATTTACATATTCTAAAATTTTATAAAAATATTAAAAATTAAATCAACTATGAGCTCAAAAAAGAACCATTCCAATACAACTAGGAGATTGCTCAAAATCATAGAAATCTTCATTAATCCTCTAAATCTAATTTTTGAGACCCTAATCTATTTAAATTAGAATAATCTTTGCTCTAATCATTTGATTAAGCTAAAATTTATAAAAAAAAATTTAATACAATTGTATTCATAAACTCACAAATTTTTACTTATAGATCTGCTATAAAACTTGCACAATTCTTTAAAATGTGAACCCACTTTATTTCTCAACAATCAAAGTCATCTAAATAGAACCTTGACTTTGTATAGCTTTCACAAAGTCATTACAAATTCAAAAACCTTAAAACAAATGCTCAAAAAAAATCCTATCAAGTTTTCTTTCCAACCTTGTTCTTCAATCAACAAAAAAATCCTCTATCTATTGTAGATGCATGGTTTTATGCCTTGAGATCTTGCTTTGATCCTATTTCACAACCAGCCTTCTCCAAGTATCATTCCAAAGTTTTCTTAAATAAGTTTTGCTAGAAATTATCTTTTTCTTTGATTTAAAGATATTTATAATATTATTTTATTGATCTATCTTATTTTGTCTTATTTATGGTCTTACATAATAAATAGATATTTTTTAATAAAAAATAGTATTAATATTGAATATTTTTATTACCTCCCTATTTTTTACGTATATTTTTTAAAATAATTTTGATACTAAGTCTTCAATTAATTAGTTTTTTAATATATATCTTCTTTTATTTTTTTAATCTATAGCTATATTATAATACAACACCAAGTTTATATATGAGATAGTATACTTCAAATCTTATATTAATAGATTCCAAAATGATAGTATGGCATGACTAATTGGCCTTGGAGACATACACCTTTCTAAGTTCTATGTAAATTTGGATGGATGGTTCATTATGAAGTACAAAGAATCAATCATTAATAATATTTGGCTTCCTTGAAATAAATCACTATTATGTATCTAGAAAGAAGATATAAATGATTGCTTTTTAATTCTAATTATTGATCATAATTCAATTTTGTTAAAATATATATGGAAGAAAGAAGTTACTTTTTCTACTAGTAATTTACTAAAGGGATAAGAAAATGCCAACAAAATACTAGAAAATTTATTATTTATTAAAATTAAAATTTATAAATATATAAAAATTTAAAAATATGAAATAATCAAGTATAAGAGATTTGTTAAGGAATTTGGATATTATATAGATTATTAGAAAATATTATAAATAAAACTTGATAAACCTTTACTTATAACACCACGTAATTTATAAAAAGGCTTTTGGCTATTTCATAATTGAAAGAGGGTTCAAACCATTAACATTGTACAATTAGCAATTACAAGAGTTTTTGACAATATTCCAAAAAATATAGAATTTAAGTCATATTATGGATTACTTAATGAAAGGCTACAACAAGCTTTTAATTTATGGATTGATAATAAAGAAAGATCTTGGATTTTTCTTAGATCATCATATTTAGAATTGTACCACATATGGCTTGAAAAGATCTTAAATTCTTCTTAAATCATGAGATTTAAAAATGTACCATATATGGCTTGGAAGGATCTTATCTATTAAATATAGAGACATTAAAGATAATTATTTTAGATTATTTATCTAATTTTGAAAACCTAAGAATTTTTTACAAATCCTTTTTACAAAATACAAGGATTATTGGAATGCAAAATGGGCCCTAAAAAAGTACTCCATTTATTGAGAGCTGTAATAACATAATTTATGTATCATGGTGAAAGATTAGAAATCTTGAAAGTTATAAAATTTATAAGGGAGATAAGATAGTTGGCTTTATAAATCTAGCAATAGCAAATAAACAGGATCTATAAACTTTGACTACATTCTGTATTAGAAGATCTTTGTAAGTCCCATCAATAGATCTTAATTAGTGGATTAATTAAAAATATAGTCTTAAGTCATTTAATTATATAAATAATATGATTAGAGAGTCTTTTTGATTATTTAAGTATTTATTAGAATTTAGAAGTATTTATAAATATAAAAGTCTTATTAGAAGAAAAGTTACAAAAATAGAGTCTTAGTAAGTCTTGGAGGTAATTATTTTAGTTGGTTTAGTATTTTTATATATTATTAGATATTAAGAATTAATTATTAAAATTAATATCTACATTGACCTTCTATCTACATGTATTACTCATTAAAAACTTATAAATGTTATTTAGTAGATAGAAGAAGCATGAAAAAGAAATCTCATGTCTTTTTAATTATTTTTGTGGAAAATAGGATTTTGAGTTGATTTTTATTGATTTTATTATTATAAAAAATTTCCAAAGTAGAATAGAATAGTCTAAAATTGATATTATCATCTTAAAAATATTTTAGAGATTTTTAAAATTTATTTAGAATTTATTTAGAATTTATTTAGAATTTTTAGAGCAATTTTGAAGACTTTGGTAAAAATGAGTTTTATCACCTTGGAAACCATTATGAAGAAATGGAGCAAGATTTGAAGGCCATACAAGGTTCTTAGGCTAATAGGATGTTTTTAAATACCATGGTGAAGTCAAAAATGAAAAATTATTAGTTCTACTAGTATAAAATAGGAGGACCAACAGCTAATATAGTCCTTATAAGAAGGCAGGTGCACAAGTCTCATATGGGTTGTGGCACCTTGGATGTAGGTAGGAGGATAAGACTAAGGCCTCGTGGTCTTTTTAGGACATCCATATACACTACTTGTGAGCCTTAGTGAAGTTTGAACTCATGATCTTTTAAATAAGTTATCTTTGAGGTAAAAAATTTCTACTTAATTTTTTCATTATTTACCTTTTATCTTTGAATTATCATAATTTATTCATAATAATTTAGATTTGCATATTTTTTACATCATTAAAAAGATAAAAAAATTATCTATTTGAAAATATAATTTTTATTTTTTACTTTTATTTTTACTTTTATTTTTTACTAGATAAAAATCTAGTGAAGATTGTTACTAGTTTTGTAGTGTGCAATTACTTAATTGCACATATTTTACTTGTTTTGTGTTGTTCTTCTCCTTCATTATTGTTTATTGCTCCTTGTACTTCACACCACAATTTATAAGTAACTCTTAATTGATGCCACCTTATAATTTGGATTGAAGAGTGAATTTTATCTTCACAATCTTCTAATACAAAAATTACACAGCTATAATGATCAATATAGTCCCTATCAAGAAATTCTCCAATGATTTATCATTTAGACATCATTTTCAAATGCCAAGATAATCTATTAGAAGATCTTATTGAGATATAAAATATACCATTAAAAATCAAGCTCTTCTTTTGACAAGCTATAACAACAATTGAATACATCATGGTCAAAAAATCTTAAAAGTTGTCAAATCCCTAAGCAAAATAAGACAACTAGCCTTGTAAATCTAGCAATAGCTAATAAACAAGATTTATAATATTTAATTATATTTAAAGTATGATCATATTAGTCACACACTAAAATATCAAATTAATATTTTGATAATATAGTGATTTTTATATTTGATTGTGTGTGGATGGAATTAAAGCAGATTAAGGCTAATATTGACAAGGACGAGCTAATAATACTTATGGATTATGAGTTACTTTTGACTTAGATGGAATTGGATTGAATCAAATTAAATTATAATTGTGATTGTTATTAATGTCTATAAGGGTAAATTTTCACCTCCAAGAATAACTTACTTAAGAGATTATGAGTTCAAACCTCACCAAGGCTCACAAATAGTATATATGGGTGTTCTAAAAAAGCCACAAGGACTTAGTCTTATCCTCCTACCTACATCCAAGGTGCCACAATCCATATGGGACTTGTACACCTCTCTTCCTACAAGGACTATACTAGTTGCTGGTCCTCCTATTTTTTACTAGTAAAATTTATTTTTTTATAATTTTGACTTCACCATGGTATTTAAAAATATCCAATTAGACTAAGAACCTTGAATGGCCTTCAAATCTTACTCCAATTCTTCATAATGGCTTCCAAAGTAGTAAAACTTATTTTTATCAAAGTCTTAAAAATTCTTCTAAAAATTCTTAAAAAATTCTAAATAAATTCTAAATAAATTCTAAAAATTCTTATAATACTTCTAAAGTAATAATATCAATTTTAAAATATTTTTTTCTACCTTGGTGATTTTTTATAATAATAAAATTAATTTTAATCAATTAAAAATCTTATTTTTTGTATAAATAATTAAAAAGACATGAGATTTCTTTTTCATGCTTCTTCTACTTATTAAGTAACATATATATATACATATTTATATTTATATTCAATAAGTGGTACATAAAGATAGAAGGCCAATATAGACATTGGTCTCAATAATTAAAATTTTAATTCTTATAATTAAAAAATATATTAAATTAACTAAGATAATTCCCTCTAAGACTTATTAAGATCCTATTTCTTTTTCACTAATACTATTCTCCTTCATTTAGCATCATCTAAATACATCTTCACTTTACAATTGTAATTTTGGCACTTGAAATGCATTCTTTTATCCTAAAACAACTAATGAGTTAATTTGATGACTCACACATAGCGACTATTTGGGATGACTTGTAAAGGAGAAGAATCCAAAATTTAACCTCTTAGAATGCTATTGAATAAATAGAAGAATTGTCTATAGAAGTTTTAATGACTATCCAAGAAAAGAATGAGTAAATTGCTATTAATCTGAAGGAACAAAAGCAGATTTGTTCTATAAAATCAAAGAAGGAAGGAAAAAAAATTAAATTAAATATAAGAACTAATAATTATTAAAAAAAGAATCAAAGCTAAAAATAAAAATAACAAATAAAAAATAAAAAATAACAAATAATAGTTTCACATTCCTCTTCAACATGAGAAGATTGTGGTATCAGCCTTCTAAGGCCTATATATCCATTGAGTGTCAAGGTTGGTCATTTCCTGCACTAACACTAGTTGATTGGGATAGCTCATTTTTTCAACCGAATTCAAATTTGGGATGCCTCAGTAACAACTTCTCTTATGACCAATACTCTAACTCCTCTTGGATGTTTATCAAATACAAAATCACAAGTTTTAATACTCTATTTTTTTTTTTTTTTTTTTTTTTTTAATATATGATATAAATCACACTCTATATTCTTTATATCTATTTTTAGAAGTTCTAATAAGAAAATCTTCTCCATTCAACATTTGCAACCAAACTGAATTATTTCAAAAAAAAATCTTTAATTACATAAAGGTCCAATTATAAGGCATCAAATTTTTTTGGAAAAGCTAATCTCCTAGTATCTTATAAAAGAACCAACATGCCAATCCTAAGAGTTTTGATCTTGTGTTGTTTGTCAGAGGTAATTTTTTTTTTCTTTATATAGCATCTATGTATTGAATACTTCGTCTTCTGGCCTCATCTAGACTTTCTAGATGTTCCAATCTATCCATCAAAGATTGTTTAGTTGATAATCTTTTTGTCAAGGCAAATCAAAAAGAAGGGATTTCAAATTCAATTAGTAAAATGGCTTCTATGCCATAAACCAAAGAAAATACAATAGCTTGAGTAGTCACCTTAAAAGTGGTCTTATATGTCCATAAAGTTACAGAAAGCTTGGTGTCCCAATCATGTTTAGAAGTTATCATGATTTTTCTAAGGATATTAACCAAAGTTTGATTTACTCTCTTCGTATGCCCATTGGTTTGAGGGTGATAAGAAATAGTCTTCCTATGATCAATTATAAACCATGAGATCAAGTTTTCTATCACTTTATTTAAGAAATATTTGTCCCTATCACTAATTAGGATTTTTAGACATCCAAACCTAGTGATAATTTGCTCATAAAAAAAATTGGTTGCTTGCTTAGCATTATTGGTCTTCACTTCCATGCCTCAGCCCACTTGATAAGGTACTCGGTTGCTACAACTATATGCTTCATTCTACTAGTAGAATTAGGATAAACTTTTCTAATATAATCTATTCTCTATTTTTCAAATGGGACTAATGGTAAGAACACATAGAAAGATTAACTCATTTGGAAGTCATTTCTAGCATATCTTTAACATGCATTATATATTTTAGTATAATTATAGGTATCTTAGAATAAAATAAGCCAATAGTAGCCAACTCTAAGGATCTTCTATCCTATCAATAAGGATGGTTAAAAATTTGGTAATTAATTCATACTAAATAGAGGTAGTTGAAATAACAAATAGACTTTCATCTATTAAGGTATCATCCATTGGATCTTTGTCCATATGTTCTAACAACCTGGATAAGTGCTTGGCTTATATGTGCATCCTTCCTCGCTTATATTCTACTATATAATCAAATTCTTCTAATAGAAGCATCCATCTTACCAGTCTATTATTCAATTCTCCCTTATTGATAAGATATTTGATTACCATGTGGTCTATGAAAAATACTATTAGATTCAAAAGGAGGTAGTGTTTAAATTTTTTGACAAAAAAAATCATGGTAAGACATTCCTGTTTTGTGGTAGTATAATTTCTCTCTGCAAGATTTAATTATCTACTTCCAAAGGCTATGGGATAGTCCTTACCTCCTTCTCCACTTGCTTGACAGAAGGTACTTTCTACTGCCACGGATGAAGCATTACAAAGCACATGGAAAGGTAATGATCAATTTAGTGGTCTTAAAATAGGATATGTACTCGGCTTTGCTTTAAGAATATCAAATACTTCTTGGCATTTTTCACTCCACTTAAACTTCACATCTTTCTACTAAAGTCTAGTAATAGGCATGAAAATAGTAGTATAGTTATGTATCACTTCCCGATATCATTCAATATGTCCTAAGATTCTTTATACATCTTTGACTATTGAAAGAGGTTTTAATTCCATAATGACCTTGACCTTCTCTAAATCTAGTTCACTACCATTTTTTGAAACTACATATCTAAGTAGGACTCCTCTTTTAATTGCTAAAAATATTTTGTCAAGATTTAAAGCAATCTTAGCTCTTCTATACCTTTGCAGATAAGACTTTACACAATCATGATGTATTGTCTTAGAAGACTGGGTGCTAAAATCAGCAATAAACAGTGTATTTGATTTGTGTAGCAAGTCTAAGAAGACATATGACATTATTCTTTGAAATGCCGAAGGAGCATTGCAAAGTCAAAAAGGCATAATCACATAGATGAAGGTGCCCTAAGGTGTAGTAAAGGTTGTTTTGTGGTGATCCTCTAGAGCTATAGAAATTTGATTGTAACCAGAATATCTATCCATAAATGTATATAATTCATGCCTAGCTACTTCTTCTAGGATGGTATTTATAAAAGGGAGGAAAAAGTGATCCTTTTGGATGTACTTATTAAGCTTTCTATAATCTATGTACACTGGAAGTTTTTCATTTTTCTTCTTAATTAATACCATTGGTGAGATCCAATCCGTAATCTCTACATATTGAATAAATCGAATTTGGAGGAGTTTTTCTAGTTTGGCTTTGACAAATAATTGTAAGTTGGGATTTATTCTTCTTTCTTTTTGTCATACAAGAATTGAATTAAAAAAGAGTGGAATATGATGTTGGGCTACTTCCAGAGATATGCCCTTGAGATCTTTGTAAGACTAAGCAAATATATCCTTATATTCTATAGTTAATAATTAATAATTTAATAATTCATCCTTTGTCAATTGAACTCCAACGTTGATTAGTTTTGGATCTTCATTCTCTAAAGAGACATCCATCAATTTGTAGTCAAGGTCATACACATGAGATTGCTCTATGGATCCTCTATACCAATCACTTGGTATTTGAGGATAGTTGATCACAACATTTTCAACTGTAAGACCATTAGAAATTTGTTTAAATTGTAAAAGTGGAATAAGATTGTCTTCTTCTATTAATTCTAACTTATGAACTTGAGTGCCATTAAAGTTCATTCCAAAGGCATCTTCATACTTAATATCATCTACCAGAGTTGTTAAATCCACTTCTTCTTCATGATTTTGCCAAGTGGAAAAACCATCTATGAAATTAACACTTACAACTTCATCTTTACTTGAAGTAGGATGTTTTTTCAACCACTGAGTGAAGTCTCCATCATCTTTCCAATCATATAGTCTAAGGCCCATACATCCTAATGGAGTTGATTGGACCATACTTAAGTGAATCTCCTTACTTACTATTAAATCAATAAATCTAATTAATCACAAATAGACAGAGATCAGTGATACTAAGTCCTAATTTTTCCATAGTTCTCATTGATATAATGTTCAAACCACTACTTCCATCTATAATTGTATAAGATATGATTTTATCTACTATAGATATTTCAAGGTCAATTGCCTTCACCTTTTGTGCTATTTGAATTGTTCTAACATGAGCTAGGATTTTTACTTTAGATCATTGAGTTGGATTCAAGGACTTGAGATAATTCCTTAGAATTTCTAACATTAGCCATTGCCTCCCTTGTGACTTTGTTTAAATCTAAAAAGTGAGAAGAATCTTTTGAATTATTTTCTTTATTAACTGAAGTAAGAAGAGGAGGACTAGAATACCTAGATCTGTCATAACTGCCAAGATTGGCATCATTGGTGGTGTTTGCACCTTAGATTGGAACAATTCATGCATAATCAAGTTTGACTCAAAAAATATAGGTTGGACTATTACAAAAGAAGTAGAAACTTGTTCTCTAATCATTCCATTGTTAGTTTGGTTTATAAATCTTACATCTTCAGAGCTTTGGCCTTCATATTGCCATATTAAAAATGACCACCATATGGGGGAATGAACATTTGATTAGTATTTAAACTTAAGGGAGGATGTTGGTTTTAACAATTATTGCTATGATCATAAAATAAATTTGGAGGCTTTAAGGTATTGTCAAAATTTTAATTTCTTGCCCCCCTCAAATAATCTTAAGCTTAGTCATGATAATTTGCTTGTAGAAAATTTAAAGAAATTACCTTATCAATTTGCCTACATATGCTTGTAGAATGGTTTCTTCGACAATTTCTACAAACAATTCTATTTTTTATCCAACAACTACCAAGTCACTGTCTATTGTCATAAAAGTGATGTACTTCCTGCCTTGGTCTTGGTTGATTTTTATAACCTTGATTACAATAATTATAGCTTTGTGGATGAGAATTAGATCCTACATTGTCTTAGTTTCTATGAGGGGAGATATAAGATGGTTGCCGTCCAAGATTATGTTGATAATTTTTTGGATTTGAACAATACTAACTAGTATGCCCCAATTAATTACATTGAGTACACCACAACTCTGAAGTGTGTCCACCAAATTCTATAGAAGGTGGGACTTAGTTTGGATTTTGGCCCTTAATTAACAAGAAAACTTGTTTTTGCATGGTTTTTATTTGTTGTGCTAGCTTGTTCTGAAATCCCCTTGTGAGGGTAAAATTCACTACTCAACCCAAGTTATAAAGTGGCCTCAATTAAGAGTTGCTTATAAAATATGGTGCAAAGTATAAGGAGCAATAAACAACAATAAAAGAGAAGAACAATACAAAACAAATAAAATATGTGCAATTAAATAATTGCACACTACAAAACTAGTCACAGTCTGTTTACTAGATTTTTATCTAGTAAAATATAAAAATAAAAAGTAAAAATTATATTTTCAAGTAGTTAATTTTTTTTATCTTTCTAATGATATAAAAAACATGTAAATCTAAGTTACTATAAATAAGTTATAATAATTCGAAGTTAGAAGGTAAATAATGGAAAAAGTTAAATAGAAATTTTTACCTCAAGGATAATTTGTTACAAGATCATGGATTTGAACCTCACCAAGGCTCACAAGTAGTGTATATGGATGTCCTAGAGAGGCCATGAGGCCTTAGTCTTATCCTCCTACCTACATCCAAGGTGCCACAATCCATATGGGACTTATGTACCTCTCTTCTTATAAGGACTACACTAGCTGCTGGTCCTCCTATTTTATACTAGTAGAACTAATAATTTTGCATTTTTGACTTCACCATGGTGTTTAAAAACACCCTATTTGCCTAAAAACCTTGTATAGCTTTCAAATCTTGCTCCATTTCTTCATAATGGCTTCCAAGGTGGTAAAATTTATTTTTACCAAAGTCTTCAAAATTGCTCTAAAAATTCTTAATAAACTCTAAATAAATTCTAATAATTTCTATAATATTTTTAAGAAGATAATATCAATTTTAGACTACTTTATTCTACCTTAGAAGTTTTTTATAATAATAAAATCAATAAAAATCAACTCAAAATCCTATTTTCTACAAAAATAATTAAATAGACATGAGATTTCTTTTTCATACTTCTTCTACCTATTAAGTAATATTTTTAGGTTTTTAATAAATAAGACATATAATTAGAAGGCTAATATAGACATTGGTCTTAATAACTAACTCTTAATATTTAATAATAAGTAAAAATACTAAACCAACTAAAATAATTGCCTCCAAGACTTACTAAGATTCCATTTTTGTAACTTTTCTTCTAATAAGACTTTTATATTTATAAATACTTCTAAATTCTAATAAATACTTAAATAATCAAAAAAAACCTCTAATCCTTGTATTTGTATAACTAAATGACTTAAGACTATATTTTTAACTAATCCACCAATTAAGATCTATTGATGGGACTCACACCCTTTTGGCATTGAAAGACTTCATTTTTAAATTATTCCTTCTATCTATTTTTATCCTATAGATATGTCAATTCTAGAAGGCTAGGTGGTAATCTAATCTCTAATGGTGTAAGATAATAGTTTATAGGTTGGAATTGATTTTTTATAATTCTATAAATATGTCTTTGAGACTTATCTATATTTTAAATATAAACTGGTATAAAACTTGGAATTCTATAGTCTTCTTTCCTCCACATCATCTTTTATTGTTTGTTAATGTCTTCAATTATCTATACTATTTTTTTAGCATCCTCTAAATTTTTTGGCCTTTCTTTGAAGATTTCTTTAATCATATCTTCTTTGTTGAATCCTTGAATAAAAAAATAGGTAAGAGTGTCGTCCATGAGAAGGGTTTCTACAAATTAATTCACTACTACTTCAAATTACCAAATATATTCATCAATCTCCTCTCTTTTTTCTTGTCTTAAAGAAAAAAGGATTGTGAGGGCATTACTTTGTCCCACTTCTGGTCTAAACTTCTCTAAAAATGCTCTGATAAACATGTTCTAATTTTTAAAGGTTTTGGGGGGATGGTTTCTATACTATTCATAAGCTCCATCCTTTAACATGCTTGAAAATCACACAAGATAATATCCAGGATTGGTTATCAAATATGTTGTGACAAGTTCTATAAATCTCTCCACATGTGCTATTGGATTGTCATTCCTAATTCTTTTAAAGATTGGGAGATTTTGAGACATGGGAGCTACTTGTAATACCTTTAGAATTACAATGGGCAAATCCCTTGGCTAGACCAAGGGATTTATGGATATAGGTTTGGAAGATGCTTCTTTATCACGATCTATTCAAAGAGAACTAAGTCTTGACTCTTTTCCTTCTTGATTTATTTCTCTAACAAGATTAAAGGATTTTAAGTGTACTCTATTTTTTTCTACTACTTGATTAGGATTTAATTCCAATGGGTTAAATACAAATATGTCTTGTGACATTATAGAAGTGTCTTGGTTGTCCAATAGTTAGATCTCAATTTTTTTAAATTTTGGAGTGGAATTTTTAAAGAATTTTCTTAGATTTTCTATAGGTAAAAATAGTTTAGGTTGTCTAGATCTAGTAGAATGATGCATCTAGCATAACTATGGACATGACATTCATCTAGACTCATAATTTTAACATATCAATTTCAAAAAAAATAATTTAAAAAGTGTTTTTATTGTCCACATGCAATCCACTTAAAATACCTTCCAACAAGGAAGGGAAACAAAACAAAAGCAAATAAAGAGAGAATGATTGCTTAAGTATCACCTCAAGCAATGTTTTTTTGAATTTTAATTATTATACAGCATGACCTTGTGTGAGAGTGACTCTAATTAATAATAATATGAAAAAAAATTCCGTACTAGGACAGTAGGGAGTTCGAGCTCTGTCTTTTTTTTTTTTCTTCATACAAAAGTTGTTAGGGAATTACCACTACAATGGTTAACAACAAAGATTATGTTACAAAAAAAAATCTTTGCAATCAATTCATACCACCTTGAAGAATTCATCTTGTTGCATCTCCAGTCAACTTGACACTTGTTAATGAAGGCCAATAAATATTTAATGTCCCCCTACTCGATCCGAGTTAAACATTCTAGTAAAGATTAGGATATAAAACTAATGGATTAATGGTTCTATCTATCTCCTACATCCATGTCTATAAGAGAGATTGAAGACTTATCTCTCTTGCGTCTTCTTCCTAGATTCTATCCTCCAACTCCTAACTCCTAGCTCCTCTTCCTTGCTTTTACATGTATCTGCTAAACTTAAAAGAATTAAAATAAATTGACAATAGCCAAGGAATTTATTTGAAACTTAGCTTCTTAATGCCGCATCTTATATTATGTTCTTCACTCCTTAATTCACAATCTGTATTAATTTAATGAAATAAAAATTCAACCAAATTACTTAATTAAATATTTATCTTAGAAGTATGGTATCTTGAGTTATTGCTCTTCTCTTCTTCTTCTTCTTCTTCTTCTTCGTTTTGTATTGTGAATGAAGTAACTTATCTAATCTACTATTAGAGAACTTTTCTTATCTTACACCTGTGAAGAGATGAAATATGGCGGGTGGAGAGGATAATTAAATCCCTCTACCATTAGAGAAAGGCCACCCACAAGAAGATTTATAAGGATAAAGTAAAAGATTGATTATTTGATTAACCAATCCTTTGTTCCCTATGAAAAAATAGGATATGAGGGATAGAAAGGGTGATTAAATCTCTCAACTACTAGAGATGGGCCCTCAACAAGAAACTCACAAGGAGGAAAGTGATGAAACCTTTGAAGATAAGCTCTACTCTAAAAATTGCCACAATTTAAATATTGATGAAAGATCAATAAAAATTATACCACTCTGAGCTTATCCTTCAAATGTTTTTATTCAAAAAAAATTCAATTGAAAATAGTCAATAGATACTAAAAAATGTCTTTTCAAACAAAGAGTACACAAAACTGCTAAGATAATGAATCTCCTTCTAATCAAAAATTTCATTAAAAATTTAATTTTTATCCAAATAAAATATATAATAATTCTTTAGACACCTAAAAATAAAATATACAATCTCATCAAAACTCAAAGTAAAATAATAAATACAATAAACTGATTGATGAAAATCTGAGAGCAAATTACTCTTGGGAACAAACTCCCAAAATGATAAACCCTCTTCTAATGAAAAATTCACCAAAAATTCAATTTCAATCCAAATCAACCATAAAAAAAACTCTTTAGAAAGCTAACAACAAGATACAAAACCTCACAAAATCTCAAAATCAACTAACAAACAAATAAAATCTGTTTATAAAAATACGAGAGCAAGTTACTCTTGGGGATAAACATTCAAGGTAATCAAACCTCTTCTAATCAAAAATTCACCAAAAATCTAATTTTGAACCAAATCAAATATATGATAATTCTTTAAAAATCTAGCAACAAGATATACAACTTCACAAAGTTTGAAGGTCAACTAACAAATATAGAAAAAGTGATTGTTGGAAATCCGAGAATAAATCACTCTTGGAAGCAACTATTCAAGGTAATGGATCCACTTCTACTCAAAAATTCACCAAAACTTTAAATTTGGTCCAAATTAAATATATAATAGCTTTTTAGAAAGCTAACATCAAGATACACAACTTTACAAAATTTCAAATGAAATTAATAATTACATAAAAATTGATTGATAAAAATCCGATTGATATAAATCCGAGAACAAATCACCTTCTACTTAATTTTCTTTTTTTTTTTGTTTGTTTTTACTATAAATGATAAAAGCTTTGTTTATCATAGTAATAAAGAAAGATAAAAAAACTTACCAATGATGAAGGATAAGGTTGAAATGCTTGCTCAAAAAATCCACAAAAGGGATCAACCACCATTAATTCACTCCACAATCACCTACACAATTAGAAGCACCACCTCCCGGTAAACGCACCAAAATATGAGGATAAATTTTTACCCTCAAGAGTAACTTGCTTAAGAGATCATGAATTTGAACCTCACCAAGGCTCACAAATAGTATATATGGATGTCCTAAAAAGGCCATAAGGCCTAAGTCTTATCCTCCTACCTACATCCAAGGTGCCACAATCCATATAGGACTTGTGCACCTCCTTTCCTACAAGGACTACACTAGCTGCTGGTCCTCCTATTTCTACTAGTAAAACTCATTTTTTTGTAATTTTGACTTCACTATGGTGTTTAAAAATACCCAATTAGTCTAGAAACCTTGTATGGCCTTCAAATCTTACTCCAATTCTTCATAATGGCTCCCAATGTATTAAAACTCATTTTTACCAAAGTCTTCAAAATTCTTCTAAAAATTCTTTAAAAATTATAAATAAATTCTAAAAATTTCTATAATACTTCTAAAGTGATAATATCAATTTAAAACTATTTTATTCTACCTTGGTGATTTTTTATAATAATAAAATCAATTTAAATCAACTAAAAATCTTATTTTTTGCATAAATAATTAAAAAGAGATGAGATTTCTTTTTCATGCTTCTTTTATTTACTAAGTAGCATATATATATATATATATATATATATTTATTTATTTATTTATTTATTTATTTATTTATTTATTTATTTATTTAATAAGTGGTACATAAAGATAGAAGGCCAATGTAGATATTGGTTTCAATAACTAAATACTAATTTTTATAATTAAAAAAGTACTAAATTAACTAAAATAATTATCTCCAATACTTATTAAGATCCTATTTCTTTCTCACTAATACTATTCTCCTTCATTTAGTATCATCTAAATACATCTTCACTTTACAATTATAATTTTGGCACTCTAAATGCATTCTTTTATCTTAAAACAACTAATGAGTTAATTTGATGACTCACAATATCACATTATTTTCATAATATATTCATGGTATATTCATAGCCATATTATTGTTAAAATTAATGATTTATAGTTTACAAGTTACTTAAGCTTTATACTTGATTTTGTCTAATTATCTAGTCTTCAATAAAAATAAAAATAAAAATTGTTTATATTTTTAATTATATTTTATTGCACATTAATTTTAAAAATAAAAATTTATAAGTTGTTTGTAATTATAGATTGACGTAATACAAATCCTATTAAATTCATGATTGTAGATGGTAAGACTTGCAAAATTGTTGGAAATACCTATCTTTAATGATCTTATCATGGTTTTAGGATCTCTTTCTTAAATAAATAATCTTTGTCATCATTACAATCTTTTAATAAAAGCTTACTTCTTATTTTTTATATTATTTTTATTTATAAAATATTTTAAGAATTTAATAGAAAAATATAGGATACATCTTTGAGAATATTTATAGACCTTAATAAGCCTATTCTTTATATTTATTGCATTATTTTTTACAATTAGACATTCAAAGAATTAGAGCTTACAAAAGTATTAGTTTTGTAGTAGTCACCAAGTAACAAAGTTATACACAATAACTAGATGCATTACTAAATAGTAGCAACAAAGAGATTGTTGTAACTAATGATCATAAATCTTTCATCATCTACAATGGAAGAACACAAATATAATATTCTTACATTGTGGATAATCATTGATTGTAATCTATATTTATAAAACATCTTAAGATTAGTAGTTATAACAATAGTTTTGTCAGTGTGAACAATAGAAAAAAGAATCAAAGTTGAAAATGTATAATTTTTGACTTGCTATTGTGCTTCAATGAAATTAAAGCGTTATCTTAATATCATAAAGATAATTCATAGAAATAATATTATTAATGTCAATAATTTTATAAATAAAATATTAGCTTATGAATTGCTTAAGCTTTGTACTTGATTTTGTAGGCTTCTAAAATGCTTCTAATCATCAAATCTTTGATGAAAATTTCTTCTTCATATTATTTTTGTTTTTGGTTGCATTTTATTGTACATCAATTTTGGAGGATGAGAATCTATAAGTTGTTTGTGATTACAATGTCATATTGTAATATAAATGTAAGATGAAAGAACAAAAGAAGATATATATTATAAAGAAGTTTAATTAAAGACTAAATAATAAATTTATTTCAAAAAATATAGATAAAAATAAATAAAAAGATAGTAAAATTATTTAATATTAATACTATTTTTTTGTAAAAAAAGACTTCTATTTATTGTATAGGATAATTAATAAGATAAAAAAAATTTAAAAAAAAGATAGATTAATAAAAATACTATTATTGATATTTTAAGATCAAAATAAAAGATAGTTTTTGGTAAAAAAAATTATCTAAAAAAATCTTAGGTTGATACCTGGAAAAGGCCAATTGTGAACTATAATTGAAACCAGACCCTAAGGCACAAAACCATGCACCTACAATAGATAAAAAGTTCTTTTGTTGATTGAAGAGTGAGATTAAAAGGCAAACTTGATAGGATTTCTTTGAACATTTATTTCAAGGTTTTTAAATTTGTAATGACATTGTGGGAGCTATGCAAAATTAGAATTTTATTCAAGTGACTTTGATTATTGAAAAATAAAAAAGATTCATATTTTGAAGCATATTATGAGTTTTGTGGTAGATCTATAGATAAAAAATTGTGGATTTGTGAATATAGTTGTGTTAAATATTTATTATAAATCTAAGCTTAATCCAATAATTAAATCAAAGGTTATTGAAATTTAAGTGAGCTAGGATCTTAGAAATTAGATTTTAAGGATCAATGAGGGTTTTTATGATTTTAAACAATTTGCTAATTAGATTAGAATATTATTTTTTTGAATTAATAGTTAATTTAGTTTTTAATATTTTTGTAATATTTTAGAATATATAAATAGTACAAAAAGAAGATATTGATATTAAAAGATACTTAAAATATCTTTAAAATTTTATTAGGATTATTAAGATTATATTAGGATTTTATTAGGACTTGACTTAAGATTTGATTAGAATTTGATTAGGATTTATTTAAGATATCATTAAGATTTGATTAGAATTTGATTAGAATTTATTTAAGATTTTATTAGAATTTTATTAAAATTTTATTAAGATTTGATTAGGATTTATTTAGGATTTGATTAAAATTTAATTACAATTTATTTAAGATTTCTTTATAGTTGGCTAGGATTTGGTTATAATTTATTTAAGATTTCTTTATGATTTCTTTCATATTTCTTTAATATTTCTTTAGGATCTCTTTAAGATTTCTATATGATTTTTTTAGGATTTGATTAGAATTATTAAAGATTTAATTGGAATTTATTTAGGATTTTATTAGAATTGTTAGGTTGTTGGCTAATTGCAATATATAAGTTTACCTTCTATAGCCAAGTGTCCGGTGTATTCTCAAACAAGATAATACATAATGCAGCAACATGTTGATATAATAAAAATCTTGTTGGATTTATGGTTGTAGGTGACAAAGCTTGCAAAATTATTAGAAATACCTATCTTGAATGATATTGTCATGATTTTAGAATCCCTCTCTCAAATAAATAGTCTTTGTTATCCTTACAATCTTTTAGTAAAAGTTTGCTTCTTATTTTTTACATTGTTTATTATGTTGGAAGATACTCTAATATATAAGAATTATAGCCACAATAACTAGTATAATTTCCATCAAGGAATCTTGCAATAATTTGCCATTTGGATGTCATTTTCAAATGCCAAGGCAATCCATTAGAGGATCCTATTGGAATGCAAAGTGGATTGCTAAAAATCAAGCTTTCAGTGACTTGTAACACTATGTTGTATATATCATTGTCAAAGAAGAAAAATCCTAATAGTCATAAAATTCCTAAGCGAGATAAGATAGCTTATCTTGCAAATCTAGCAATAATTAATAAACAAGATCTATAAATTTTGACTATTGTAAGTGATTAAGTATCAATAGATCCTTCAATGTTAGAGGCACAAATACTAATTGTTATAAAAATAGTTGATCTAATATTTCATTAGAGGATCTTCTAAGGCAATTATTATGTTATGAAGTTTTTATCAAAAGATTCAATTTTGAAACAATTTTCTAAGACTATATGCTATGCCTCCTAAAGGTGGTGGCAACATGGCTCGTAACATTTAGAGTAAAATAAAAAATTCTATAAAACCATATTTTTATCATTTTAAGTGCCATGTAACAAAGTCAAGTATAGCTATATACATAGAATTCTATCAGTGTGTCTCTTTATTTGCACTTAGTACATTAAAGGCTACAATACTCTCATTTGTACCATGTTTATTCCTATATGTATTCCTAGCAAGTAAATTGTGGACTACATCAATTTTATACACATCAAAGGATGTTCCAATCAGAAACACATTGAAGGCTTTACATAATCCATTGATAGAAAGAAAATTCTATTTTAATTAATTTTTGGAGTTGGTTCAATCAAGAAGTAGTTAAATGTAGCATATAATAATATATTTTTATCTAGTAAATTTTCACTATTTATATTACAAAGTATAAATAAATCATTAAATAAAAATATCAAATTTCTATATGGTAAATTAAGATTTGGACATTTTTTTTTTTTTTTTAAATAACAATTTAAACATTGAAAAGAAAAACAGACAGACTGTGACAACATTTAATAAGTATGTTTTTATTCATTATATGTATATGTATTCAAAATTAGAAAAGATGATGTTTCTCTCAAAAGATTGTAAAGGTAAGTATCTATGAAAATATCAAAAAAATATGTTAATTTTAAAATAAGTCACCCTGGAACCAATATCCACCAATTATTTTTCAAGGACAAAGTGCAAAATTTCATCAATGGGCTTTTGACAGAATGTGGTCTACAACTTTTTGATAAATGATGCATGTTAATTTACCACAATTGCTGTATGAGGTGATTTACACACTGTTTCGCAATGGCAAGAAATATGAGGTTTTTCTTCTTCATGCCATGCTCGCTCCATGTGTTGTCCCAAATTGAGTGACATGCTTGAAGATTATGCAGAAATCTGTAAGTATGGTGGTGGCATTAGCACTGCAAGCTGACTTCGTCGTCAAGCGCATTGCTGATTCCTGTTTTTAGCACACGAATGTCACTGTAGACGACGAACAATGCAAATGCAACGGAGAAGAGACGGCGTTTGACCTGGCTGATGGCAGTAGGCATGCATTTCGTTGCAAGGAATGCTTGATCGGATTGATTGTCATCCCGCTGCACTATATCTGTAATGAGGAGGGCAGATATGTGACCGTAAACGGTGCGATACCTGTCATTCGGAGGGAGTTTTCGCCGTGTGCCGTGCACATGTGAGGATTTCAGCCATCGATCTCTGAAATTCGCACTTTCGTCGCGTTTTCTCGTGCCGAACTCCTCGTCAAGTAGTCCGCCTTGTTAAACTTTACGTCAACTGAAAGAAAGTAAGAAAGGAGAGTGAATGAAAGAAGGGAAGAAAGAAAGAGAGAGACTCAACGAATGGTTCTATGGTGCATACGAAGGCTGTTTGTGAAGGTGCTGAAGCTGTCACAAAGCTGAAACGGAATCTCAATTTGTTCAGGGAACCAAGCTACGTCACGCATCCATCCGAAGATGGAACCACGTCAAGGTGGTCGTCATAGGAAACGAGAAAGGTTCTGGATGGATGCGGTATTCTTTCTCTTCTTCGTCGACTTCGTGGACGCACCAACTGAACCTGCGTAATCGCCGTCCTCCCAATTTTGTAAAGAAGACACCGTCGTAGCCATGTCGTGAACCGTCGGATCGTGAAGTGCCACATCCCTCTCGTTCACCCACTTCCTTAAAAAAGAAAAGAAATGAAAGACGTCTCTGGACACAAGCCCAGGGGTTTCCTTATTCGATGAGTAAGCACTCTGATCTTTCTGCCGTTTCTTCCTCAATTACGGTGTCGATCGCAGCCTCTGTCGGTCCAGAATTCCTTTAAGCATCCAGGTTCATTTGGGTTGTTGAGTTTTTATTTTTATTTTTTTGCCACTGCAGGCATTCAGTGATATTTTGCGGTTTGAGAGTTGGGTTTCGGAGTTGGAGGAGGAGGCCGGAGTTGGTGAGTGTGGTGGATTTTGAAGTTTGTAGAGCCATGGCAGCGATAACGAGGGCCGCATCGGCCTCTGGGAGGGCGAAGGGGATGTTGAATGCTTATTTTCTGCGCTCTGTGTCGACGACCTCGGCGTCCTCAACGGCCTTGAAGAGTTCTACGGAGCAATCCGACCCATCGCCTGGAATCACCGCCACGAAGGCGCCCAACTTTAAGAAGTTCTCAATTTACCGGTGGAGCCCTGACAGCAGTGAGAAGCCCTACCTGAAGACGTATTCCATCAACACGAACGAGTGCGGGCCTATGGTTTTGGATGCGTTGATCAAAATCAAGAACGAGATCGATACAGGGTTGGCGTTCCGGAGGTCTTGCCGGGAGGGAATTTGTGGGTCTTGCGCAATGAACATCGGCGGCAGCAATGGCCTTGCTTGCTTGACGCCCATTGAGCCTGACCCCAATTCGGAGACCATTATCTCCCCCCTCCCGCACATGTATGTGATTAAGGACCTTGTGGTGGACATGACGCAGTTTTATTCGCAGTACAAGAGTATTGAGCCCTGGCTCAAGACCAAGAAGCCTGCGCCCGGAGGGAAGGAGTATCTTCAGACGAAGAAGGACCGACTCAAGCTGGACGGCATGTATGAATGCATCTTGTGTGCATGCTGCACTACCTCGTGCCCTAGTTATTGGTGGAATCCTGACAAGTATTTGGGACCAGCTGCTCTGTTGCAGGCTCACAGGTTCGTGTTGCTTCGCAAAGTCTACTTTGAAATTATGATTGTTACAGTCATCTGAAGTGAGACTCCTACCATGTCTTCCTCTGAGTGTTGCCAATCATTGAAACGGGATACAATTTCAATTTTTTCTTGATTGAGTTAGGGTAGTTGTAATGATCAGCAACTGTATGGATTTCGGTTACAGCATTTTATTATCGATTGCAGGACTGCTGATGTGACCATAGGTTTCTGAGGTTCATTGTCCACTCTAGCTCCCTGTTATTCTTGACCAGTGAAAACCATCTAAAAAAATCAACCAGATATTTTCATCTTGTGAGGTGATTGGGAAAGGTCATCAAAGAAAAAGTAGAAACAGACGTGGCTTGTAAATTTCATCGTCTTGCATTTTTATTTTCCATGAGATACGGTCGAACGAACATCAAACCCTTCGATTCTCTTTTGTCGAGGCACTTCAAGACACATCCTCTTGTAAAACTCAAGGTTAGAGTAATCTGTTGAAGCTTATGCTGCAGAAGTCTACCTAGTTGAGATGTTTTTCTAACCTAGCCTTTGAATACTACGTTTGCAGATGGATTGCAGACAGCAGGGACGAATTTACAAAGGAAAGGCTTGAGGCTCTAGACGATCCATTCAAGTTGTACCGGTGCCACACCATCATGAACTGTGCTAAAGCATGCCCTAAGGGTTTGAACCCTGGATTGCAAATTGCTGCTATTAAGAAGAAGGAGATTTCAAGATAAGCTTAATAGTTAGGATATATCCGCTTGGCTCTCCATGTCGTTGGAGTTCATTATGTGGCTTGATTGGGCATTGAGAGATGCATTTTGGGAGGGTTCACCGTAGATGTTCGTGTGAATCATCTGTGTCCCAGGTATAAATGTGCGCCTAATGGTTGTATTTTGCGCTCAGCTTGAGGCATTCCAGGTATTGGGCTGTGGCGCAGGCCTAGCAATAATTTGATCATCTGGTTGTTGGTTCAGTATTTTGCGGCTTCCAGTTATGTCATTGAGAACTCTGAAAAGCTGTACAATCACACCTGTGATTACTTGGTGACGCGCTGAACTTCAAAGAAACTATTCCAGCTAATTGATCAGACACCCCCCTCATTTATATTCACTTTAATGTCGGGAGTTGCGTTTGTCTGGCAAGCTGTGTGTGGCCATGGATGTTTGTAAAGTCGTTTTGTGATATTTTATATATGCAGAGTCAGCCTCGACTTATCAGATAGATTACTAATATCGTCTCCATTTCTATTCCACAAAGTTAGGGGCTTATGTGTCTGTTTTACTAGTTTTTTGGGTTTTACAGGAAGCAATTTCAACAGTTTTGTACTGGAACTGGATTTACAGTCTGCAGGAAAAGTGGCTGTCTGCTTAAATGAGTACATCGATTGTGTCGAAAACGATTGTGTCGAAAACAGTTGTAGTTTATTAAGGTTTCCTAGTGTGATCGTAATTACATGTATAATTTACAAGTGTGAGCATGCTTAAATTCTTCCCCTTATTCCATTTTTGGCTTTTTGTCATTTAATTCTGGTTTTAGTTTCAATCTATGTTGAACTGATTTGGATGTCAACCTCCTTCGCTTCTGTGTTGATAAACTTTCCTCTCGAGGTATGACTTTCAATTTAGAACGTGTTTACCTCCACCTGTGAACAACATGTCCAGAGTTACACGAATTAACCAAGTATTTTTAGTTGCAAGTGTTTGCTTGTAAGATTGTTTCGAGTTTGCTGTTAATTTAAAATAATCAAAAGAAGATCCCTATTCAACTCTGAAGTATGTGCAGGTAGCATGTATTTCATATTTCACAGCACAGAATTTAGTAACACCTTTTACACCTATGCACAAGTTTCTCAAAGCAGTAAATCTTTTAAGAATGGAGTAACGGTTGTTAATAGGGTTGAAAATTTAACACACGGAAAGGGAAAATAGTTTATTCACATAATGAAATATTAACATTACATCGGTGTTTGCCAACTCAAAATTTACTACCAAAATTTCAGCTTCTCTCTTTGCACTGTACTCAAAATAGATAGACTGAACTTCTGTCTCCTCTGCCTCTGCAACCAAGAGTATCCTACTCAACTGATTAGTGTGTGGGACACGGTAACCAAGCTACAGAGAAACTTTACTAGTGTTATGTAGTCATGTAAGTAGTGGTGATAGGTATCAAAGAGCATCAAAGGAAGCAATTGTAGTATAATTATCAGCTTCGCACTGTTGCCGAGCTTGCACCTGTGTCAAAAAAGCGGTTTGTACTTGTATCAATTCGACTGGGAAATTTATATACCGGAACTGCAAGGTAAGCAGTGGCTCTCACGGAATTTATCGGCGAACACCAAAAGCCTGCATTTTGATTGTTACAGATTAGGCGCGCTCACGAAATATTAAAAATCAACTGGGAAACATGATCTTTTCGTACAAAGCAATGATATCTCTCTTTGTCGCAGAGCTCTTGAGTTGTGCCACTTCTTCCCCATGCCCAGCTTGAGTCAGTTTTTGTTTCAGCTTTGCCACAGTGAATTTGTGATAATCTTCAGTCGTCATTGATGTGTTATTTTCATAGATATCTTCATTTGAATTATGGCCTTCATGGATTTCTTCACGGCTGCTGATGTTGTCTGTTATCCCCCTGATCAATGGTTGTAAATTATGTTTGACTTCCATGTCCCCCACCTCCTCTGACGTTTTCTCAACTCGAATCCTCTTGGTACGAACTGTATGTTCACTGGGGGAGATAGTTGACACATCCGCATATGACTTCAGCTTTGTATCCAATGCAGTTTCATGGTTCCGGACGGACATAAGTTGCGTCTGAAGAGCGTCAAGATCTCCTTGAACAATTGTTAACTGAGCCGAGAGTTTATCAGCGCGATTGGAAGCCTCCATTTTTGCTGCTCTTTCGCTGTCTAACAAGGCCTCAAAGGATTCCACAGTCTTGAGCCTCTGCTCATTCGAAGCATTCAGAAGCCTCTCCATTTCTCTTTCTCGCTCTTCAATGCGAAGTTCAAGCGCTGTTATTCGCGAGAGTGTATCTCTCTCGGACACTTTTACATGCTCGAGCGTCTAAGAACCCACATTGCATATATCAGCTTCTGTGGTAATTTTCATGAAATGTTGTGGAATAAAACGTCATGACAAGAGTTGAATATTCAAAATCAAGGCATATTTGTCCAGTAGACATTAGTGATACCTGAGTAAGCTCATCCCTCTCACGTTGAAGAGAATCACACCTCCGTTCTGAACGCTCAATAGCTGCTAGTCTCTCAACAGCCAGTCTTTGAGACTCCAATTTTTCCCTCTGTGTTGCTGATAATTCGTTCCGAGCTTTCTCCACAGCTTCGGATGCAAATTTTTCTCTCTTCTCAGCAATTTTCCAGAGCCGTTCAGCCTCCTCCATTCGCTTCATAGCTTCAGCCATTCGTTGCTCAGCATGTACTTTGTCTTGACATGCTGTTTCGAGGTCTTTTTGTAGTGTCACTATTGTAGATATATTTGCTTCGAGTTCAGTATGCGAATGCCGCAATTCGGTTTTCAAGGTCGTCAACTCCTCAATCTGACCTGTAAGCTTTACCTCTTGTTCCTGCATCCACCACAGAATAGGGATTCATGAAATGTACACATCCCCACAATTTTTTGTGTCTATCCTCACTTTTGCCTCATTCTTTGTGCAGTAATGCAGATGTATAATTTAGACTCCAATCGCTTACATCCAAGAGTTGTTCATTATTTACTTCTGCAAGTACTTTACTTGACGTGTAGCTCATTGGACCTAATCGTGACACATACTTACATGAAGGCGAGATGATAGGATAGCTATTTGACGCTCTCCATGCTCAAACTTGGAGACCAGGTCTTTTATCTCACCATCCTACGAGCAAACATTGAAAGAATTTCAGTGTTTGAAGTCAGCGGGTGAATGGATTAAGTTTTGAGTCAAATGTGAAATGAATCACTGAATTGCATTTGCATTTGAATCAATAAAGTGCAAGACATTTAAACAGATCGTTAATTGCAGAACCACGATAACAGGAACTATCCATGTATTAATATCGTGCCTTCATTACACACGAGTACCATAATCACCAACTAATAATTAAATCACATCTTGAAGCAACAAATGCACTTAAATAATGTGTTCAGGTACCTTTAGTGCAACGGCAGCAGCAAAATCTGCCCGAAGCGCATCCTCCCGAAGCTGTGCCTGTTTCAAAGCCCTATCCTTCGAAACGTTGGCCCTTTCAATAGCAGCTTTAGTATCTGCTTCTACAGTTTCGTACTTATGTCTCCATTCGGTGGCTTCCTCTTTACTAGCCTCCAACTGCTCTCGCATTGCTGCCAAACGAGTCTCAGCGATCGTACATCGATTCTGCATCGCAAACAGCACAAATTATAACCTTGATGTAAGATACTGTTTCATATAAAACTAGTACTTTTAAAATGCAGAATCGATGTATGATGGCTGAGACCCGATTACCAGAATAAGCTTGTTTTCAGCGGCGCTCCTTTCTTGCTCTATACGATGTTCATTCAACAAATGCTCATACTTGGATTGCCATTCAGATGCTTCCTTCTTGATTTCGTCCATTTGAGATGTGATTGTAGTGTGCCTCTCCTCTAGCGTTGTGACCCTCTTTTGAATAATGGCGTGCTGTGTGGCAGCACTCTCTGAGGCTTTCTTGGCGTCATTGATAGACGACTCGTACCGCTTCTTCCAATCTTGAGCATCCTTCTGAGCAGATTCCACTTGTTTGTGTGCAAAAGCTAACTTCTCCTCCATAGATTTGATCTGTAACTCTAATGCTGAATATTCTGCTCTAATCCTATCCTTCTCCCGCTTCACCAGGTCTTCCAACGGCCCTGCCAAACTGTGGAGCCGAAAATTGTTTAAAAGGTGCAGTGAATATTTTCGAATATCTTCCGCCACCAAGTTGAATAGTCTAAAAGTTCACAGAATTGACACAGCTAAACCGATATTGCAGCAGTATCCAGTAAAATTGTTCTAAATGCTGATTCACAAGTAAACTATACTTCGCACTCCGAGTTCCAAATGAAATGCATGTAAGACAAAATGGACAGCATTTGAGAGATGATGGGGAATCCAAACCAATTTCGCAAAAATTTAACTAGTTTCTGCCACTTGAAAGATCCAACTGCCGATACCTCATACTCAGCCACCAGACCATCTATCACCTGCATATAACACATTCAAGTCGACCACGAATAAGATCTCTACGAAGACGAACACTACAAGGCCTTCACTTCCTTAGAGAATTTCAACATGAAGCTTAAACACCAAAAGTAGCTACAATTCAGCTACCCCTAAGTACTCAAGCAGTAATGTCAAAATAACAAATATAATGATAGTAATAAAATGCGAATTCAGCTATTTGTTCGAATGAGAAGTGAGTAAGAACAGTACAGGTACAAAAGTCATACCTTAACAACAGACTCAAAAGATGCATTGGGAGCATGACATGCATTGAGCGTTCTTTCTTCCAAGCTGCCTGCGGCCCGCAAACATTTAAGCTCCGCTTCCATGAATAATTTGCGTTTGTGACTCTGAGAAAACCGCCGATGTTTCACCAGTTTAATCATCCGTAGGTCTTGCATGCTTTAGAATAAAACTAAACAAATTGCCTCTATATCTGTTGTCAACATGACTAAAGATCAGGTTCATAAATCAGCGATACAGCACCTAGAGAAGCACAGGCAGATTGGTCGCAAGTGTCACAGAAACATGTTAAACTAACCTCGAACTGTTTCTTTACAGTATTATAAAGTTCCTTCTCATACTTCTTTCGTAATGTTCCTCCGCCCACAGCTTCAATGTTGAACGTGTTCAAGGCTGCTTGAAAAGCTTCTTCATGAGCCTCTTGCAACAAAGCCTGGCACAGACATGACAAATTAACATCATTCACATAACATGCTCACACTCCTTAACAAGCTATGGGTTTAGTTGCAGGACGAAAATGATTCGTAGCTGCAAATACCAAGACGTGGTTCAAATAACTAGACAATAATGAATAGCGACACTCAAAATCGCAGCATCACACCTCTTCGGGCGGAACCGTTTTGTCGAAATCCTCGCTGTACGTTTTCACAGCCAACTCATAGGCACGTCGACATTCACTTTCTTCCACACTCTGAAATAGATAAAAAAATTCTCGTCAGTAACATTTCGAAATAAGAACTTTAAGACAAGTAAAGAGAATCTCACGTAGAAGCATGTATCAACTGCCACCATGACTGACAGAGGATCTAGGCATCATTTTGTGTGGGTGTCTGTGGATAAAGATCAACCTGCCAAGAATTAGCTATTGTTGGTACGGCCCCAGAATTGATTGCATCAAGAAATGACTGCGTGAGGCTAGCAAACATAGGCCCAGTCAATGTTATTGATCCGAGCTGTTTTGGTCCTGCCCTGTCAAGAATGTACTTTGTCAACTTATCTAATCCAGCCCGAAACTCTGGACGCAGTTTGTCCAACTGCAAATAACACACAAAACACACATCATATAAACGTTAAAGTCAAAAAAGCATTGGTCATCAACCACTAAACGCGTCACAAACGAGACACACAAAAATTTATCTATAGAAAGTTCTTCCAACAATCAACACCTGCTCTGCTCTACCTAGGGTGCGCTAGAGAATACACACTATGAACTCACGAGTTTGATAATTCGTCCTCAATTACCGGGATTTCGTCAAGGTGCTGTAACTGATGTTCTTCTTCCAAGGGACGCACTAGAGTGAAGCAGTCACGATCTGGAAACAATGCTTTAATGGAGCTTCGAATCTGAATTTAAGATAGATCAACCCTGGATCAGACAATTTTCAATATCCACCACGAGGAGGCTCCACCAAGCAACCCATCGAACTTTGAGAGTGCCAAAATTTAGATCTCCGTAAATCATACGAAACGCAGAACTAGGAAGGTACATCAATCATCTATCGTAAGAATAAATGGCGACCTCATTCTTTGCTGCGGCAGCTTTTCCAGTTCCTGGAATAGGCCGAAGTGTCGACTCCAGATAATCTCTAGGACTGATCTTGTGCCCATCTTCGACAAGTTCAAAGTAGAAGTCCTGATACACCATGCATAACCAAAATAAGAAATGATTTACGTAGAAGTCCACGCGGTTTTTTTTAATTCAGAAGCGAATATAGGAATAAAGGAAGCATGAAATTGCAACCAACTCGTATGAGGATTAGATAATCGTGAAAACTGGTCACTACCATACTCTGAGATCAGTAAGATGTATCAAATGATGATCCAAACGTAAAGCAGGCTAACATCCTTGAGCCACGCAAGATGAGTTGGGTTGGAAGCATAATAAAAATGTATCGTACCCGAAGTAGCCAAAGGAAACTTGGAGAAAACCGGCCAAGTTCATCTGGTGAAGTTACATCATGAGAAGCTCGTACTCGAATGTGTTTAGTCATTTCAGTGACCAGAGACAGATTGTCTAGTGCTGCCTCATCAATACCAAACATCTGCAAGCCACGACTTAAAATTCCGTCAACCGAACAAGAACAGAGCATTTGATATTTAAATTAATTTAATTTTGAATGTTAGTAGACTATTGCTTAACCTGGTACTCTGATTCAAGGTACAAAAGATTTGGTTAACAATTTTGGAAAAGTGGAGTAAATGACAGTGGAAAAGGTAAACATCAATAGAATTACTGCAGCAATAGACTTGTGCGCAAAAATATACCTGGTTATACACGAACATACTTGAGAGCAGAACAGCTAACGAGAAGATCTGTATGCTGTATTGCCCCTGCATTATGTGTACAAGTGCCGAAGCATTTTTTTGAGTTCCATGTGGACATAAATTTTTGTACGGGGAATTTCAAAGGTCGACTTTTAACTAAATCATCGGTAGTTGTACATAAACATAAAAGAGTACCAGTAAAGGTTTGTGGACTTACAGTTTGGTCCCAAGAGTCAATGCCTTCACTATCTAGCAATATAAGATTGTATTCACTTCCATCCGGAGCTGTTCGCTTAACGGGTGCACTCCACATCCAAAGTCCCTTGGTGCAAGGCTTCTGGGTAGACGCAACTTCAAACCCGCTGCTTCGTCCTAGCAGCTGATTTTGATCAAGCGTTCATTAAACATGCTCGAATTACGGTCAAAAGTTAAAGAGGCGTCCAACTGATACTATTCATCATCTCCGTTTGAAATTTACAGATAATTTTACAAATTAACGTTCCACATAATGACAAAAATGCAATGAGCGGGATAGCACACCGGCATGGAGAGTGTCTATGATTTTGAAGCAAGTAATAATAATCACAATACTAGGGCCCTCACTGGGGTTCTGTAAAAGAGACATACAACACCAAAAACTTTGAAATCTGGCATTGTCACAAGGGATACCTGATTCAAGATGAAGCTTTTGCCTTGACGAGCTCGACCACATACAGAAACAGCACCAACGGGTCCCTTGACAAGATGCAATGCAGCGACTGCTTCGGGATCCATTCTAAACTTTCCTCCCTCATCACAATATACAAGTCGAAGAGGTCGTGCAGGACCCCTTGCCACATTGTTGCGTATACTTGAAGACACTGGAGGAGTACTCTGAACAACTACAGGAATTTCGGTGTCCATGTCCTCTGTTACATGTCTGTCCTCATGTTTCTCCTCTGTGTGATGACCAAGCCCAAATATCTTCAACATCCTCAAAGGGGACGAACTAAGATGCTTCGTTGCGCAAGCTTCACTGCTTTGGCAACAGATAGCTTCAATTTCCCGGCAGGTGATTATCCAGTGCTCAAAGCCGTATCATCTCCAGTGCAGCGCAATGTGAATTCGCCCAAGAAAGCACGAAAACACTTCAAAGATAAATATCTCCTAAATTTGATAGGATTCCTGACAAGCACTTCCACCGCCTAAGTTAGATGAAATCGAGTGCAAGATAGTTGGTAAGGGCATCTGAGACGTTACCAAAACAACTTCAGTACAAGCCCAAAGGGATTAGATTGCAAGGATCGAAATGATTCATGTTTGGTGGAGAAGATTGAAACACAACTTGATGTCAGCAAAGGAAGCTAAAAGGATTCTAATCGCAAGCCATAAAATTCTCGTAGTAAAGATATTCAAATTATAACATAGAACACCAGCTCAGCATGGCACACCCTACATTTGGACCTATGGCACATTTGGCACTACATTATAATGCTGCGTATCCATCTGCTACACAGTTCCTAGCCCAAGCATTACCTTCTAAATAAATTTCCTTTGAGAAACATTACAAGAAATTAAGATAGCAGCAGATAAGATGACATTATTAAGCGATGTCGCCCCGTGCAGAAACTTTTGAGGACAAAAAGATGAGGCGAACAGAATGTCACCGATGACAGAGCAGCAGCACAACAGCTCTCAATATAGTCAAGCAGGGAAGGAGGGACATAGTGTGACTTCACAATGAGTTTATTTAAGCCAATCAATCCTACAAGTGAGACATTAAAAGTTGAGTGATCGAGTTAAATACTACTAATGAGTAGATTCTGTGAATGGAATTGGACAACTGTGCCAAGCACATGAGGCGCTAATACAAAAGGTCAAATTAAAGACCTTAATTCACTGTGCGTCAAGCGGGTGCAAGAGCAACCACAACGTCGTTTTCTCCACAACGGTTTAGGGGGGCTGTTTAACTGTAAGAGGGAAAATACACATAGCTAGTAAGGCAGAAACTGGAGTAGAAAAAGGAGATCAAGAAATTTCATTCAGAGGTACGTAGCCCCTTGGTTATCCAGCAAACCGTACTCTGCTCTTGCATTTAAAGCAGTTCGTCAATGTGATTCGCAAAAAAAACGTACTAGAAGTATATCATGCGCTCATAAGACGTATGAAAATCTATATGACCTTTTTAAAATTCGAATGCGAACAACAAATATCCAGTATCACTGTATAAAAACACAAACGACTTTCTCTAAACCACAGGAAAAGCAGAGAAAAGACTTAAGTCAGTAAACGATCGTTGCATAAAACCGATGAAGCTCAGAATGGCTGAACTTAATACATTCCCGATCGCTTCTTCAACCCCGACGAGCACTAATGTAACGGCAAACAGCAAGGTCGTGACAAAAAAGAATACGAATAAACATACTAACTAGATAGAGTAACCGAGGTAAGCAACAACACCAAGCATAGAATTGCATGTAAGCTAGAGCATCCACATTTTACTGAAACAGTACTAAAACAGTGGCTTTAACGATCTGCAATCTTTGAAGCATTCCTTGTGCAATGTACATCTGAAGCATGCAACGACTACATCTCCTGCTCTACACTTCCTCTAACAAACGAAAACCTCTCCCCTACCCCAAATCGTCATCCCTCCATACCTCAGAATTACAAATTGACAGTTACAGACTGCTGAACCTCCATAAAATCGTCGACTGCAAGGCCTTAGAAAAGCTGCACCCGCGCCATTATAACGCCTCCCTCCCGATCGAAGCTGTTCTGCTACCCCTACTCGAACCAGGTGCAAAGCAAAATAGGATCCAAACGTACTCCACTTTCCACTCTCTGAACACAATCGGCACCCTTAAGAACTGAAGAAGCAGGCGTCAGGGGAATCTCAAGCATGGGAGCTCTGGCGACAAGTGGAAAAAGTACAGGCAACACACTTCTCCGTGATTTTCATTGATTTCACACTACCCGAACGGCTAAGGTTTACGACATATCGCCTGGACATCGGGGGGCCGTTATTGTCTGATGGCACCTGGAATCGGGACAGCTGTGGCTCTCGTAGTGGCTGCCGATTTCCACCCTTGGAATCCTTCGATAATGGCTATTGTGAGCAGACAATATTAATGAGCTTGATGGCGTGGCGTGTTCTCTAGACTGGTAGACGTATACTAGTGTAGGCAGTTTTTAAATTAAACTGCGTTGGGCGGCCATAGGTGACACTAGTTCCATGCTGCACACACAGGTCTATTATGTGTCTTGGTTAGTCATTCCTAGCCATGTGTCCCTGACAACTGAGATATATTCCACACAGATGGGTGCAAGACATTGGTTTGATAAGATCATCGGTTGAAATATCCTCATGTTCTGCTCTCAATAATAGCACATTTGAAAAAAAAATACTTTGATTTAGGTCTTCAATCGGTTCTACACCTTTGAAGAATAAATAAATGATTTGAACAAAATAAACTTGCATGTTCACAAGTTTCATGTTCACAAGAAATAATATCATAATATTACAATTTAAAATAATTAAAGTTGTTATTCATCTTGAGGATTGAATAAATAATAATTCATTTGCAAATCTGATCTAAATTTAATCAAAGATGATACACAAAAAAAAAAAAAAAAAAAAAAAAAAAAAAATACAAACAAACAAACAAAAAAAAAATGAAACATATATATTAATTTCTTTTCAAATACGGTTTAATTCCATTAAAATTTGTGTATATTTTTTTATGAGATTACTCACACACTTGGTTGTTGCAGTTATTTAACAAATAATATTAACCCAGTACATTCATTTTGGATATTGTTTCCAAAAGAACCTGCATAACGTGGTATTGTGAAATTATCAGTTTGTCTAAATTTTGAAACATAAATTTTAAGAGATATATTTTAGAACACAACTAACTATACAGACCACAATCTTGAAAAAGTACTCTGTGCTTCTAGGACAAATGAAATATTATATTTCACATATTTTTTAAAACTTATATAAATTACTGCAAGCTTTCGATATCCTGGTGTGATATCATGTTCCATTTGTCGTCATTAAGAACAGAATAATGTTTGAGTTCAACTTATTAACACATTAAACCTCTTCAAAATGTCCAATTAAATATATATATATATATATATATATATGCACCACTCCAAAATGTGTGAATGTTTACTTTTTAAATTTTCTAATATAAATTTGAATAAAAGGATTTTAAAATGTAAATTATATAAAAGGCTAATTCAATTAAAGTTATGAACACTATCATATTTAATCTAATAAATTATCATTGATACCAACAAAAAAAAAAAACAAAACAATCAATATAACATTATAATAGATTAAATGAAGCACATTAAAGTTGTAGATGATATTACAATTGTAATATCAAATGCAGAAGAGGAGTTAAAATTGTCTTCTACATTAATATAAGCAAAGTACAATTTTGAGTTTAAACACACAAACTTAATATCAAATTTAGAATAGTAAGTCATGTTTTGAAATAATTAAAAGTTGAGAATATTATTCATAGTTCATAACATTATATAACTTTATAAAAATAGTATAAAAATTTATATTAATAATAATAATAAGTTCCTAAATATCTAATTTAAGTCATCTTCCATCTATCTAGTCAAGTTGTTTATTAAATTACACTTAGTAAGTAATATAGAATGTTCTAGTAAATATATAAATGTATAAAGTTATCTCACAATGATCTCACAAAGAATATTTTAATTTTTGTTATATAATTGAATAATATATAAATAAGTATTATATATATATAAAATGAAAACAAGACATTTGAATATCAAGATTTAAGATGCTTGCAAAGTACACAATAATTAGGACATGAAAACTTCAAAAAATAAAAAGTCTTTATCAA
This sequence comes from Physcomitrellopsis africana, assembly GCA_036785485.1. NCBI lineage: Eukaryota > Viridiplantae > Streptophyta > Bryopsida > Funariales > Funariaceae > Physcomitrellopsis > Physcomitrellopsis africana. The sequence goes on along the minus strand of JAWRVF010000062.1, from coordinate 199,981 downwards.
TAAAATTAAATTAACCACACATATTTGGTTGAACATTATTATTTTTAATAAGTTACAATATTAAATTGGTCTATTAAATTATATGTATTTAGAATTTCTATAATCCCAATGTTGTTTATTAAAATTTTAATTAAAAAAATAAAAAAATAATAATAATCATAATGATTTCATTAAATGACAAGTTCAAAAAAGAATTTAATTTTTGTTTGACATTCAAAATAATGTATATATCCTTTTTAACTCTGAATATTAAATAGGTTTAAACATTAGTAAAAATTACTTTAAAAATCCATATCTAAACAATCAAATAAATAATTATATATATATATATATATATATATATATATATGCAATTAATTAAAAGATATTTTTAAAATTTTTGTTGATATCAAATTTTTAGTGATATTTCTAAAAAAAGACTTCTATAATAATTAAAACATTATTTAAAGATGATTTTAATTTTTATTTGTATTCATTGATATGATAACTACAGAAATGTAAAAGTATAAGATATTTTTATTATATTAAAATTAATATTAGTTAATACAAGCACTGAAGTAGACATTTAAAAATTCATTTTAAAAAATAATTATTAAAAATATAATTCAAAGTAAAGTAGATCATATTATCTTATCATTTATATTTCCAAAAATTAGAAAAATAATTGTATATACTAATAAAAATACTATTCACAAATTAGAATACAAAAGTTATAACTATTATTATATATGTGTGCATATATATATATATATATATATATATATATATGAACAAATAAACAAATATGTTAATCAAGAACAAATTAACATTAGAACCGTACAATTAAATTGTTTAAATTATGCAAAATAAATTTTAGATTTAAAATCAAGGCAATTGATTAAAACATTAAATTTTATATCTAAGTATAAAAGTAAAAGTTAGGCTATTAGAACTTGATTTGAAAGATGATAATTATAAGTACTTCTAAATAAATATCAAAAAAAGAATTTAAATTAGATTAATTGGTAAAAAAATAATTTTACAATAATAAAATAGATGATCTTAGAACAGCTTTGAAACTTGTTTTCATTTTTATTTTTTTAAATGTGGGAATTATATCCTAAAAATTTAATACTTTAATATTTACAGGTGGAGTTTTTAAAAAACAGATTGATGTATTGGTTACTATAGTAGTAAATAAAAATATCGATTTTATTTAATAAGAATCAATATTATACACTTCCTCCTAAAGAATGCCCACAACAATTAGATGATAATAGTAGTTAGTTTTAGAATAAGTAAATAAATTATTTAGAATTTATTTAGTAATTAGTTGTGAAAAGAAAAGAAAAGAAATATTGCTTAATCTTCTAGAATGCATTGTAAAATAATCGTTTTTGTTTCTACTTTTATGGATCAACAGAGTGCTTAAAGAAATAATGAAATACCATAATTAACTGACAAAAAAGAAAAAAGAAAGGTTAAAAGCTTCTCAAATAGTTGAAACAAAAATAAGAACACTTTGCCCTTTCGAGTGTACCTCTGCTGGTGTTTTAGTCGATGCTCGCGGGTTTGCGCGATTTCTTGTGTATTGAATGCGGCTCGGTGGATTCCGCTGAATTAGGGTTTTCTCCGTCGATCGATGTCAATTGGTGCAGTAGGGAGACGTATGTGCATGTTTGTGTGAGCTTGTCGACTGGATTGACCAAGGTTGGAACATTGAAGTGAGGGATTTGTACAGGAGGCGGAGGAATGGAGTAAACTATGAGCTCCACAGATATGGCGGGACGAATTGCTCTGTTCGATGTGCATTGCCATTTGCAGGATCCTCGCATCTTGCAAAAGGCGCCGGAGATTATCAGATCTGCCGCAGAGAAAGGCGTGAAATGGATGGCTGTAAATGGAACGTCGGAAGAAGATTGGCAGACTGTGAAGCAGATGGGAGAGGAATATCCGTGTATCGTACCTTGCTACGGGTTGCATCCTTGGTACGTGAACGAGAGGTCTACAGATTGGCTGTCGAAACTAAAATCCATGCTCGAGGACGAGCCTGCAGCGGCTGTGGGCGAAGTGGGACTTTGCCAGAGCAATAGAGGCAAGCAGGTGGATCAAAATTTGCAAGTGGAGGTTCTCAAGCAACAGCTGCACCTCGCAAGAGAGCTCAAGAGACCAGTCGCCGTCCACTGCGTCCGCGCCTTCACTCCCCTTCTTCAACTGCTAGAAGAGATGGGAAGTTTTCCAGAGGGCCTCATTCTGCATTCCTTCGTAGGTAATCAGGAGCAAGTGAAGCAACTGGCGAAGTTTGGCGTCTACTTTTCATTTTCAGGCTTCGCCACGTCTCTTAAGCGCCAGAAAGCGCAACGGATATGGCGTGCAGTTCCCTCAGACAAGCTGCTGTTGGAGACGGATTGCCCTGATGCGCTGCCGCAGCTGGAATCGAACTCCCTTGTCTGGGTTGCGGGGGATCCAGATGCTCCTGCTTTACAGTCCAAGTGTTGTGAAGACAAGGGCGAGGGCGATGCGGATGTTGAAGTTTCGTCCAAAGTTGGGAAGGGAGCACTCAACCAGCCTGCAAATGTTCGACCGCTTCTTACTCATGTTGCATCGTTGCTTGAAATTCCTGAAATGGAGTTAGCAGAGAAGACCTTCAAAAACTCCATGCACTTGTTCTCATATCCGGGGTCGAAGGTTCGGTATTGATTTTCTTGCAATTTTGTGCTTGGTCGGTCAAGAAGGCATGTCCATATGAAGGCCAATAAGTCATGTGGCATATGATCGATGAAGACATGTATAGAAGTTAATCATGCAGCTCTTGATAGCAGTATACAATATGAACTAGTTTCAAGTATATGTATTATTCAGCTTGTTGAACATATTCAGCTTTCTTGCGAAGTACAGGGAGAACTTCCATGTACAACTAACCAGTGAAACTCATGGGTTGACATCTGAAGTCTACAGGCATATTTCTCGCATTTGCTAACACGGGCACTCAACATGAGCATTGGTAAGCAATCTCCGTGGACTTTATTTCTTTTTTCATGGAAATTGTCAAAGCATTTCAGATCTCTATGAGCCTTTTAGAAATCGCTGAAACTGTGCCTGAGCTCAATTAGAGCGCACCATTGCTCGGACTGTCGTTACTAATTTTTCTAGAGCCACAAAAGCTTGTTTTCTACACTCATCCCAAAACTCCTCATCGTCTATATAGAAACTCTAAACGAATAGACTTCTTGATCAAAATTGGTTTAGCTCTTATACAGCTAGGACATGCCTCGTTATACTACTATTTCTTGTTTATCTCACTGACATGAGGGAGAATTTTTTTTCAAATATTCTAGGAAAAAGACACACTAGTTAACAATAACAAAGGAGATTTACTCTTTAATTTATATTTTATAATAAATAAATTTTTAAAAGAAAATATTTAGAAATAAATTTAAAAAAAGATATCACTATAATTAAAAATATATATATATTTAAATAAATACATAAAATAGTAACTAAAATAATTATTTATTTAAGAGTTCAATTTAAAAATAAAGTTGTATTTTAAATAAATAATATTGTATTAAGAAGATATTATATTAAAATTTTATAATATCAATTATTTCTAATATCAATTTAAAATATAAAAAATATATTATTTATACTTAAAATAAAATTATTTGGTAGAAATTTATGTACTAAATTGGTATTAGATTATTTAACCTCACTTTTGTTAAAATCTTTTTTATATTTTAGTCTTAATTCAATATTTTTTAATTTCTTTTTATTTGATAATAGCCATTCTAATTTATATCTTATATCTATCTTTGATTTGTCTACTTTCTTTCTTTCAATGATATAAGAGTATACTGTCTCTTTAGAATTTAATCATGATTCATATCTTTAACAATTTGAAAAGAGTGCTAACTTGTTATATTTATTTTATTTAAGAAGTGAGTGGATTACTTCACTTTTTAGAATTATAGTTGTGTTTTTAAAGATGCAAACAATTCACCGTAAAACTAACATTTTTATTTTTTAACATTGATCCTTTCTTTAAAAATAGTAAACTATCCCTCTTTGTAGAAATTTTCATTTGATATTCAAGGTTGCAAATTATCCTCTATTAATTTGATTTGTGTGTTTGTTATTATTTTTTATTGCAAAGATGGAAGAAAAATAAATTATAGATACTACACTTGGTGGAAGTGAAAATAGATTTATAACTATTACGAGTGTTTATGAACTATTTAATATTCTTTGAATAAAAATATTACAGATTAGCAATCTCAACTATAGAAGTACTATTCTTAAATCTATGAAAGAAGTTAATAATGAAATCCAATATTTATGCCAAGAGGTTGTGCAATTAAAAGAAGCAAATACAAGTAGAGAACTTTACAAATGAATTTTAAAAATCTTCCTACTATAAGCATGAAGGAGCTAAAGATTAGTATGCCAAAAAAATTTGATGGAATAAAATTAAAATTTTAAGGATTTCAACAATAAGTTAAGTTCTTTTTAGAATTATATCCTACTTCTTATTTTAACAAGATCACTCAAGTAGGATTTATAGGCACATTTCTATCTAAAAGTACTCTTTTTTTGATTTGTATCTTAAATGGAGAACGATTTATAACTTTTGTATAATCTAAATTCAATTTTAGAAGTATTTATGGCCACTTTTAGAGAAAGCAATTGAGAAAAGATAGAAAAAAATAAATCTTCAATCTTTACAATAAAAATCACATTTAATTGCTATCTATATTATCAAATTTAAATAACTTATTTATGACATGAATTGAAATCATAAGATTTTTATTAATTAATATAAATATAGTTTAAAAGATAATATCAAATATCTATTTTTGATAATATCAATAATAAATTCATTAGAATAATTTATTACTTAAGCAATTGCATGCAACAATCAACTCTTTAAAAGACACCAAAAACAAAGATTTGGTTAGAAAAGAATAAATCAAGTCATGACAACAATTCCCAAATTCTTCAAAATCTATTCATCAAGGCTAGAACTTATGTAAATTGATACAACTTAATTCAAGCAATTATCACCAAAGAAAAAAAAATAGATGCCATTGTATAAATTTATGTTTATATTGTGAAAAAGTAGATTATAAGATATAAGATTGTAACAATAAACCAAGTGAATTTAATATAAGGAGCACAAGCTCAAATATTAAAAAAAATCAGAAAACATAGACGTCTAATTATACTAGGGACCTTGTAATTGGACAACTCTATACCACAACCATCAAATACAAGTCTTATGCTACTATAAGATCCTATATCTTATTTTAAACTTCCTATACTTGTTAAAACTTCAAATTTTTAATTTTCAATTCAAGCTTGTTATACATTAGAGCCTTAACATATTTTATAGATAAAGACTTTGTACTACAACAAAATTTGATACTTTCAAAGAAAATTTGACTAGTTCTAGTAGAAGTTATTGATGAACAACCACCATTTTGGACCAGCTTATAATTTGTTATAAAAAAAACTTGCTACTCTGAAAGAATATATTAATAAAAAATTTATAAAGAATTTTATCCAACATTCAAAATCTCTTGTAGATGTATCAATCTTCTTTGTAAAGAAAAAAGATGGATTCTTCCAAATATGTATAAATTATTGTAGATTTAACAAATTGATCATAAAAATAATTTAGACTTTGTCTTTGATATTGGAGCTCTTTGATCAATTGAATGAAGCTAAGATCTTTACTAAGATAGATCTATGAGGAGCATATAATTTGGTGCATATTAAAAATAAAAATAAATAAAAGACTGCAATTTGGGCTAGGTATGACCATTTTGAATACAATATTATGCCTTTTGGACTTACAAATGTTCCAATTACTTTCAAGCATTTGATAAATAATAAATTTTATAAATATCTAAATAATTTTATTTTATGTTATTTTGATGACATTCTTATCTATTCTAAGAATATAAAGAAATATAAATAATATATTTATATTATATTACAAAAACTTAAAAATATAGGATTATATACCAAGATGAAAAAATATATATTTCACATAACTCAAGTAGAATTTTTGAGATATATTTTTTCAAATTATAATTTATAAATGGATTTTAAGAAAATACAAACTATTATAGATTGGAAAACTCTGAAAATTATATGTGATATTTAATGCTTTCTAGAATTTATAAATTATTCTTAAATATTTATTAAGAACTTCTTTCAAGTTTCTGCTATGCTTATACAATTAACTTCCAAAGATAAATTAGAATGGAATAAAGATGCACAAGTAGCATTTCAATTTTTGAAAATAACCTTTATTTCAACTCCTATTTTATGTCATCTAGATTTTTAAAGCCATTTTGTATGAAAATAGATAGATTAGATTTTATATTAGATATGATTTTATCACAATTATACATAGATGAAAGATTCTATTCTATTACTTTTTATTTAAAAAAATTCTCAATAGTAAAGATTAATTATGAGATGCACAACAAAAATCTTCTTACTATTGTAGATTCATTTTAAGAATGGTATCACTACCTAAAATGCACTTTTCATCCAATCATAGTTAATATTAATCACAAATATCTTTAGTATTTTATGATAGTATATATTTTAAATTATTGCCAAATCCATTGGAACATATTTTTGTCATGATTTATATTTAATATTATATATTTCTTTGAACATTAATATTAACAAGTATTTTTATTTTTTATACTAAAAATAATATTTATAATGATTTTAATAAATTTAAATTTAAAAATAATATTTTTTATTATAAAAGATGTTTATATATTTTCAAACGTCAAGCACAATTATGTGTACTACAAGCATAATATAACTCTCCAATAATATGATATTTTGGATATAAGAAAAATTTGGAGCTTATCTTGAGAGATTTTTAGTGGCTCTAAATATAAAAAGATATTAAAGCATTTATTTAATCTTGTGACACATATTCTTGAGCAAAGACTCCACAACATTGATTCTATGAACTTCTTTAATCTTTATCTATTCCAACTTATCAACTTTTTATTTTCAAATTGATGATAAAAAAAAATATGTGAATTAAATATTTGAATAGTATTTATAATGTATTATTAACTATTATTAAGACAATTCGACAACTCTCTTACTATTAGCAAAATTTTCATATAATAATATGGTATATTTTTTAATTCAATAAACTTTATTTTTTTCCAATTATAATTATTATCTATAATTTAATACTTTTAATTTTTTGAAAAATCTAATAATAGAAGATTTAATAAGTGGAATAAATAAATTTCATATAATAATGAAGATATAATTAAAAAAAGACTCAATAATGACAAAAAACTAATACACATATTTTTTTAAAAAAAACAATCTTTATTCAAAGTTGGTAATAAGATATAATTACTTTGTTATAGTATCAAAACTAATTAACCTTGTAGCAAGTTGGATTATCAAATATTTGGATTATTTTTTATCTAAAACTAAATATAATTATATATTAATTATAATTATCATAATTAATAAAAATTCATCATATATTTTATATATCTCTTATTAAATCTTATACTATAATCAACATACCAAGAAGAAAGCAATTATTACTACTTTCTATTGAAATAGATAATAACTAAGAATTTAAAGTGAAAGAAGTGTGAATTCAAGGCGGTGCCAAAACAAATTAGAATATCTTGTACATTGGCATAGATATGATAATAATAAATATACATGTAAGCCATCCAAAAATCTTACAAATGTGTCAAAACTCATCTTTGCTTTTCATTGATAATATCTATTAAAATCAAGGATTAACCATTAATAAGAAGATGGTATAAATCAAGGATAAATAAGTTTAAGAATTAACTTGTAGAACTTCTTTATAAACATAAGAAATCAATAACTAGCAAATTTATTTCAAAAGTAGTTATTTATAAAATTACAAGATGAAGCACTTAAATTGTCTCAACCTGGATGATATTGCAATCATAATGAAGATCCTCAAGAGAGATATATATATATATATATATTTTTTATATAGATGGCAAGATAAAATATTTTAGATATTACAATCTTAAAAGATATTTTTGCTACTTAGTAATTTTTTTAGAGGTAAATATTATACTTGATAGAATATAAAATATATTATTTGAAGGTAGTTATGAAGGTCTCAATAATGATTAGTTTACTAGATGATCTTCTTGCCTTAATATGGATCATTATCAATGGTCAGAAGGACCTATCAACTACCTTCATACAAAACAAAGATTAAAATTTGTTGCTAACACCATTAGATGGATCTTAGACTTCATCAATATATGAAGTAATTTGACAACTCCTTGTAGAACTTGTTGCCTAAAAGAAAGAATAATATAACAAATATCACCAATATTTATATTTAATATTATATTTATTTAAATAAATAAGAATGAGTAGAATTAAGTAGAAATAAATAAAATAGATTAAATTGATAATAGTTTGTTTGATAGCTTTTTAGAAGCTTTGTAAATATGGATTTGACTTTAGAAGTATTTGTAGGTGATTAATAGGTTAAAAATTTGGCCAATAAGTTGGCCACATGTTACACATATTGGCCACTTGTATTATAAGTTAGCGATGTGGCATACATGTCAAAAACTTGCCCTACAAGTTAAACATATATCTTGCAAGTTTGATATGTGCTATTTGGCTTGTAGGATGTTACCATGTAATTTTTTAATTAGATAGTATATATAAAGGCAAGAGTGAGGCCTTCCTCATTCTTAATAATATCTTTCTTGTATTCTAGTTTTAATTTAAGACTCTCTAGTTTCTTTGTATTTGGCAATAGCCATTCTAATTTGTATCTTATATCTATCTTTGATTTGTCTACTTTCTTTCTTTTTGTGACACAGGTATACTGTCTCCTTAAAATTTTGTTGTGATTTATGTCTTTAATAATTTTTTATTGATGTAGTTTATATATAAGAAAGACCTATAATTATTATATCATATACTATCTCAATTTAAGTTACTAAAATATCAAAAAATTAAAAAGACATTCAAATCAATGGCTAAAATTTGAAAAGAGTATCTTAAAAATTAAATAAAAATCATTCATTTAAATCAAAAATACCAAAATATATGTAATTTAAAGCAAAAAAATAAATTATACTACTAAATTAATTAATAATAAAATATAAATAAAAATATTACTTAAATAAATAAATTTATTTATTTATAAATATTTATTCAAATCATATTAAACAAGTATAGAATTTTTTTTAAACTTAAATAATATAAATAATAATATAATTTTTTGATATTTAAATCAAAATGATTTTAAAGTAACTAAGTTAATTATTTTTTTAATATTTAGAAATTTATAATTTTTATTCATATATATATATATTTATTGGCATATATAAATTTCAAAATAAATATTAACAAATATAAAAGTAAGAATTGTGATATTATAAATAATAATAATAATAAACATATATCCATATAATTATTAAAATTTTAATAAATTTAGTATAAATTTTTTAAAATAAAAATAGATAAATAACTAAAATAAATATTAAGTAGTAATTAGATAACAAAAAGAAGTATTATAGCTTACAAAGATACAAAGAAAAATTTGATATCACTAGAAGATATAAAATCATTAAATAATAAAAAATATAACTCTAAAAAATCTTTAAAATCTAAATATGATATTTTTATATTATTATGGTTTATGTAAGGATGGTTTAATAACTCTTTTTAAGATGAATATATAATTATTATAATATAAATTTTAATTTTAATTTTAAATTTTGAAATTGATTTTTGTTAATATTAAGCTAATATTTAGAACATAAAGGCTCTTTGCTCACATTTGCAAGCTTGAATTAGTTTTTTTTATCTTTATCAAATTATGTCATTATATTTATTTAGTTTAAATGGCATAAAAAAAATGGTTTAATTATTGGTGCTTCAAATCCTTGGTTTTAGATATTGGAGGTATTTTTTGATATCAAAATAATCTTGAAGTTGAATGACTTTATAATATAAAGGTTAACGGCTCATCATTCACAAGTTAATTATTTTATTATAGAGTAAGGGAGTCTGACACCTCTTCAAATCATTATTACAACATATATATATATATTCTTTAAAAAGTGATGTTAGACTTGATTAAGTTTCTTGTAATAGATTTAAATAATAATTAATTTATATTATTTGATTATTACTTAAAAAAGATACTTCTATACATATAAGTTTATGTGTAGTTAAAATATACACTTAATTTAAAGAAATAGAGGTATTTTAAAGTATTTTAATAAGTTTTATTATTTTTTTAGTTTTTTAGTTGTTGCAAATCCACAAGTTTTAAGCCTCTATAATCACTTTAAGATATTAGAAGTTTATCACATAGATGCTTCATTATAAGAGGTTATAAATAAAATAAAGTAAAAAATATTATTTTTCTATTAGCTTAGAATTTCAAAAATTGATTGGAAATAAGATGAATTGTAAGAATTTATGAATGTTGAGAGCTCATTGAAAACATCAAACAAGTAAGAATGAAAAATTTGGTTTGAGTTTGAGCTCAACAATTGAGTATCAATACTAAAATAAAAAAATTGTAATATTAAAAGCAAGAGCTGCAAGTAGAGTTGGAGAGAGAATTTACAATTTGAACCTATTAAAGCCATAGTAGGTAAGGAGACTGGAAAAAAATTTGGAGGTGTCAAAGATATTTTTAAAGATATTAGAATTATGGAATATTTTAAAAAATAATAATAATAATTGACCCAATGACAATCAAGGAAAGAGATTAAATTCTACAAAGATCCAAGTAATTCTCATAGAATAGAACTTATGTATTTTGAATATGGACAAAATTGATTACATATATTCATAAGAAGTTGGTACACTTTGGAGTGCACCAAACTCACAATTTGTTATAAATTTAATATTGGTAGAAAGGCATGTAGTTATAAATTTAACAATTGATGATTAGATGTATAATATGTAATAAAGTATGAGTGTCATTCAATGCACCAATGTCTGCCATAGATATAAGATTTATTCTAATAATTATCTAATTAGTATGGACAGATAGAAGTGGATAGAAGAAGGTTAATTTGATAATATCCTAGACAGAAGCTTTCTAGAAGCTTCGTAGAAGCTTCAAAGATGTGGTTTCATCTTTATATATGGCTATAGATGATTGGTAGGCTAGAAACTTGGCCAACAAATTAACCACGTATCACACATGTTGGTAGCTTGTAGAACAAGCTAAGTACGTGGCTTACATGTTGGTAGCTTGTGGAAGAAACTAAGTATGTGGCGCACATATGAAAAACTTATCTTGCAAGATTGACATGTGTTTTGCAAATTGGACATGTGTTGGAGATTCTATAGAATGTTGCCACATAGCTCTTATGTAGATAGTATATATAGAGATAAGAATGAAGCCTTCTTCATTCTTGTCAATGCCTTTCTTATTTCTAGTCTTGTTTTAAGAATTTCCAATCTTCTTATCTTTGACAATAGTTATTCTAATTTTAATATTATTCCATCTTTGAGTAATTTTGAATAACATGAGAATATATTTTATTCTTTTATGGTTCATGTCCTTGTCCTTGACAGTTTGACAAGAATGAAGATTCATTATTCTTGTTTTGTGTTTAAGAAGTGAGTGGGTTATCCCACTTCTATTGTTGCATTTGAAGGTTGTAGATTATCTACCTTTAAACTAACATTCTTTGCTTTTTAACCTTGATTTTTTCCTTGAAAGAGAATAGATCACCTCTCTTTGTAGAGATTTTTTTATATATATTAGAGGTTGCAGATTACCCTCTTTTAATTTGAATTGTGGAATTCCTAAGATAGAAAGAAAGATTATGGATATTGCACTTAGTGGAAGTAAGAATAGATTTACAACTATCATAGATCTTCAAAAGCTTGTCAATACTCTTAGGGTGGAAATTTCACAAATCACCAATGTAAAGAAATTAAAGATTAGTATGCCTAAGAAGTCTGATGGAACAAGATCAAAATTTTGAAGATTTCTACAACAAATCAAGTTATATCTAAGGTCGCATCTTTTTCAATATCTTAATGGATTTACTCAAATTGGATTCATGGGCATACTCTTATCTAGAAGTGTTCTTTTTTGATTTGTACCTTTGATGGAAAAAGATTCACAACTTCTTTATGATTTAAATTCATTCCTTAAAGTATTTACAATCACATTTAGAAAAAACAATCAAGAAACGATAGCAAAGATCAAATTCATATCTTTACAATAAAGATCACAATCAGCCATATCATATACTACAAAATTCCAAAAGCTTGCTTGTAATGTGGAATGGAATGAAAAAATCCTTATCAATCAATTTTGTTATGGATTGGAAGATAACATCAAAGACTTGTTGTTAACAATGCCAAAAGTAGATTCCTTGAAATAATTTATTACTCAAGCCATTGTATGTAACAATCGCTTATTTGAAAGGTGTCAAAAATATAGATTTGATTGAAGAAGAATGAGTCAATTAATGATAGTAACTCCTAAATTTTTAAAATCTTATTTGACTAATTTAAATCCAATGGAAATTGATGCAGTATATTTTAAACCTCTCATCAAACAAGAAAAGACTTGATGATGTCAAAAAGATTTGTATTTATATTGTGGAAAATCAAAGCACATTGCTCAATATTATCCAAAGAAAGAACGCAATCATAAAATGAGGAGTATAATTGCTAAAGAAGATAATGTGTCAGAAAACAAGTTTTTCTAACTATAATAGGGACCATGCGATTAGAATCATATACAACACCTTATAAAGGTCCTATTTCCTTTTCAGATCCCTCACCTTGTTTTATAATAGATATATTTTTAGGATCTAAAAATCTCAAAGTCCTTATTTTATTAGATTCAAGAGCCTCAGCTTGTTTCATAGACAAAGATTTTGTCAAAAAACAAAAAATATCTCTAATCAAGAAAATTAAATCCATGCACGTAGAAATCATAGATGATTATTTGTTGTCTTCTGGAGATATTATCCATAAGATTATTCCTTTAGATGTAGCAACTGAATGATATAATAAAGTAATAATATTTAATGTGATTAGATCTCCCTCCAATCCAATTATTTTAGGATTATTATATTTTGAAAAGTATAATCTTCAAATAGATTGGACTTCTTGTAATATTGATTTTTTTTGTAGTTTAATTCAAAATCCATTAGTCAAATAGACATATATAATTCTAGTACATCTAAATCCTTATTGATAGATGCAAAAGCGTTCATACATGCTGTAAAAGAATGATCATCTTTTGATGTATACGCCACACTTATTTCAGATATTAAAAAGACTATAAGTGGTATTCCTGGCCAATATCAAGACTTTCAAGACATTTTTGAAAAAAAAAATATAGATATTCTTCCAAAGCATTGACCTTATGATTGTTTAATCGATCTTCAAGAGGAAGCACAACCATCATTTAAACTAATCTATAATTTATCACAGAATGAGTTGACTGCATTAAAAGAATACATTAATAAGAATTTGGTTAAGAACTTTATATGCCATTCAAAGTCTCTAGTAAGAGCTCTTATCTTATTTGTGAAGAAAATAGATAGATTATTGTGGATATGAGTAGATTATCAAGGACTTACTAAGACTACCATAAAGGATAGGTATCCTTTATCTTTGATTTTAGGACTTTTTGATCAACTCAATCAAATAAAGATCTACACAAAAATAGATCTATAAGGAGTATACAACTTGCTCTACATCAAAAAAGGTGATGAATAGAAGACTGCATTTTGAATTAGGTATGGACATTTTGAATATAATGTCATGCCTTTTGGATTTATAAATGTACCAGCTACTTTTCAACATCTTATAAATGATATTTTTTGTGAATTTTTTAATGATTTTATTGTCTGCTATTTAGAAGACATTCTAATTTACTCTAAGAACATAGAAGAACATGAACTTTATATTTGTTATGTGTTATAAAAACTTAAAGATGTAGGACTATATGCCAAGATGGAAAAGTGTGTATTTCACACTATTCAAGTTGACTTTTTAGAATACATCATTTTGAATGATTGTCTCAAGATGGATCCTAAGAAAGTCTAGGCAATCATAGATTGGAAGATTCTAAGAATAATAAGGGATGTACAATGCTTTTTGAGATTTGCCAATTATTATTGAATCTTCATCAAAGATTTTTTTCAAGTTGCAGATCCACTTATAATTTTAACTTGTAACAACAAATTCAAATAAAATAAAGAAGAAAAAGCATCATTTAAAGCTTTAAAGATAGCTTTTACTTTCGTACCAATCTTATATCATATTAAATTTTTTAAAGCATTTTTTATGGAAATAGATACATCAAACTTTACTTTGGGTGTAATATTATTATAAATAGGAGCACATGACAAACTCCACTTAATAGATTTTTATTCTAAGAAATTTTTAATAACAAAGATTAATTATAAAATCTATGATAAAGAATTTTTTATAATTATAGATTATTTTCAAGAATGATATTATTATCTAGAGGGTGCTTCTAATCTAGTCACTGTTGTCGTATTATGATTTAACTACCATATAAATAAATTATATATTTATATATATTTAATATATAATTTATTATACAATTAAATAAAAGCTATAATAGTAGATTTTATTGGTTATAAGATGTGATTAAGTTATTAGTTTAGAAAGAATCTATCTAAAAAGGTTATTATTAAGATTTATAAAATCTTATTTCTTTTGTGATAGTAATTTTGAGATTGATTTTATATTGATAATAACTTTTGTATAATTTAAATCACTTTTGTTAGATATTGGTGATTCTTAAGATCTTATTTACTTCTTTTATTTGATATTTAGAACACATATTATGTAAATCTTATAAGAAAAAGGATTAGAAAAGAGTTTTTAGTGTAAAAGAGAATAGTTAGGCCATCTATGTGAATGAATGGAGATGGATGATAGAAGTTTCTATTCATATTGGCCAAAAATCATACCTAATGGGCTTCAAGGAGGCCACTTGAGGACTTATTAGGAATTAGGGTTTGTTTTTTGAAAGGAGTCAAACATCAAAGGCTAGGATCAGTAAGTTTGGATTTTTGGATATGGTTTTGATACAAATCTTCTATAATTTAGACCTTTTATGAAAGAGATATAGACTCTCAAAGTTAGGGTGTTGAAATTATACCTACTGTCACTCTTTTGGACATAATGTGCACATACAGAGAGCAATAGAGGATCAGCGATTGAGATTAGAAAGGAAACTTTTTTAACTACATCTTTTATATATGGCTCAATGAAATTCAAGCTATATTGAAGGAGATATTGGAAGTTGAAATTAGTACTTATAACCTAAGGACAGTAAGTGACCTTTCTTAATTAGTGGTTATATTTTGAACTATATTTTAGGCAATTTGATAGATTTTTGGCTCAAAATTTTCAAAGATATATATGTTTTTATCATAAGATTATATGCAAAAATTCTATGGCATTGAGATTTTGGATTTGTGAGATATGAGGAAAATAGTGCTCAAATGTCTCTGAGCTAGGATTTTAAGCACTTAATAGGGCTTTTAAGATATCAAATGATTAAAAAAAAAATTATAATTTATTATTATTTTTAATAAAATTTAAGAATATTATCTACACTTTAAAGAAAATTTCATAGAAATTGAATAGTTAGATCAAAAGTTATAGAATTCTACAGTTTAAAAAAAAATATATGGTTGTGGGTGTACAAAGTTTTGAAGGGTTTTGTGGCAATTTGAACCCTTATATACAAACCTACTTGAGTATATGAGAGTTTATCTATACAACTTTTTTTTTATAATATTATTATTTTATTTTTATTTTTTTATTAAGAATAAATCACTCGTTGGAGTTTTTTCAATAAATTTCAAGTAAATTTTCCACAGCCAAGTATCGAGTGTATTCTCAAATAGAAAATCATGCCACATAACACTATATATATTAATAATAAGAACCTTGAATATTTCATGTCAACATGTGCGTTAAATTATTGTCATGCTTATTAAAATATGTCTTTATTAAGATTCAAGTTCATTATCACTTATCGACCAAGAAAAAAACAAGATTTGTTTGATGTTCTTTCTAAATGTTCTTATCTTGCACCAAAAGAAAAAAATTTAGTTTTTGATCAACAAAAAATAATCTTTTTAAAATTGGAATTATTTCATCTTTAAGCAATGAAATTAATATTAACTATTGATTCAATTTTTTTCAAGCAAATCTAGTCAAGTATGTCTTTAGACCCTCTTATTCATGACATTAAGAACAATTCATCTAAGTCTCATGATACTTCCAAATTTGAGTTCAAAAATGATCTACTCTATTTTAAAGGATGCTTATATATTCTAGAAGGTGAAACATGGCTATATGTTCTTGAAGCTCATTACAACTTCTTTGCAACGGGACGTTTTGGATATAAGAAGACTTTGGAATTAATATCAAGAGATTTTTAGTGGCCTCAAATATGGAAGGTTGTTAAAGAGTTTGTGCAATGATGTGATGTTTGTTTAAGATCAAAAACTCCACATCATTGATCTTACGGACTTCTCCAACCATTATTCATACCAAAATAATTTTGATCTTTTATTTTTATGGATATTATCATAGATCTTCTAAATTCAAATTCATATGACTTTATATTTGTGATTGTAGATCGTTCACCAAGATGGTCCATTTTATACCATGTATAAAATCTATTATAAGTGAAAAAATAGATAAACGCTTCTTTGATAATATCTATTACTATCATAGATTATTAAAAGATATTATATCAGATAGAGGGATGTAATTTGCATCAAGATTTTAGAGGATCTTTTTCAAAATATTGAAGATAGATATAAAATTATCTTCAACTTTCCACTCTCAAAGTGAGAGACAAATGGAATAGATAAGTCAAGTTTTAGAGCAATATTTGAGATGTACCATCAACTATCATAAAGATGATTGGATAATTCTTTTACTATTGGTAGAATTTGCTTATAATAATTTGGTATTCAACAAAGTCCATTCTTTGCAAATTATGGTTATTATCCATAACTTAATACTTTTAACTTTTCAAAAGCTGATAATCCTATGGTGGAAGATTTGGCAAATTGATTGTCAGATTTATATGCAATAATGAAGGTACAATTAAAAGAAGCTCAAAAATAATAAAAGATCAATGTAAATCTCTATTATAAGGAATAGCCTCAATTCCACGTGGACAATAAAATATGTTTACTTCATCATAATATCAAGATTAATTATCTTTATAACAAGTTGGATTATCATAAGTTTTAATTATTTTTGATTTGTCAATAGATTAATCCAATTGCCTATCAATTACACCTATTAAAATCTATGAAGATCCATCATATATTCCACATGTCATTACTTTAGCCATACAAGACAGTGGATATACAAAAAAGAAGACAAATGTCATCACCTTCTATAGAAATAGACAACAATGAAGAATTTGAGATAGAAGAGATCTTAGATTTAAGACGGTGTCAAAATCAGCTAAAATATCTTGTACATTGGTGTAGATACGATATTAGCAAATGCATATAGGAGCCATCTAGGAATCTAGTAAATGTATTAGCAAAAGTCAATGCATTTCATCGACAACATCTATCAAAATCACAATAAAGAATTAAGAAAATCTTTGTTATAAAGCCAAGTAGGCTTAAAAGAGGTTTAATTCTATCTTATAATATTGTTTATTATTTCTATGAATTTTTTTATACCAAAAGAGATGAAGAATCAACCTGAGAATTCAGCTCAAGAGCCATCATTTGTTGATTTACAGGACAAGATATTATGACTATCACAACCTTCAAAGCAACAGAATAGAGATGAAGATTCTCAAAAATGACATATTTTTTTTTGAATTGATGGTGAGATACAACGTGTTTGGTATCTCGACCTTGGAAGAGACTCCCGGTGTTTGGTGATACTTTTAAAGGTAAGAACTTCTCTTGATGTTGTTTTAAATGTTTTTTTTTAAAGAAGTTATGAAGGCCTCAACAATGATCAAATAATAGGGTAGTCCTCTTGCCTTGATATGAGACAATATGAATGGCTGAGAAGACCTATCAACTACCTTCAAAAGGAACAAAGATCAAAGTATGTGGCAAATATAATTTGGTGCATCTTAGACTTCCTCAACACATAATCACCATTCTTTGTAGAACTTGTCTTTAGAAGGGGAGATAATATTATAGATATAAGATTTATTTCAATAATTATCTAATTATTATGGATAGATAGAAGTAGATGGAAGAAGATTAATTTGATAATATCCTAGAGAAAAGCTTTCTAGAAATTCATAGACGTGATTTCACATTCATATATGGCTATAGATAATTGGTAGGCTAAAAATTTGGTTAACAAGTTAGCCACATGTTGCACATGTTAGTAGCTTGTGGAACAAGCTAAGTATGTGGCGTACATATAAAAAACTTATCTCGCAAGTTTGAGACATGTCTTGCAAATTGGACACGTGTTGGAGGTCTTTGACAATGCCTCCATATAGCTCTTAGGTAGATAGTATGTATAGAAACAAGAGTGAAACCTTTTTCACTCTTATCAACACTTTTTTTGTTTTTAGCCTTGTTTCAAGAGTCTCTAATCTTCTTGTCTTTGGCAATAGCCATTCTAGTTTTAATATTATTCCATCTTCAAGTGATTTTGAATAACATGAGAGTATATTTTGTTCTTTTATGGTTCATGTCCTTATCCTTAACAATGTTGTAATTATAAATATTATTAAATATAGAATTAAATTATAAATAGAATTTAGATTTTTTTTAAGATTATTATTAAAAATATCATAATTAAATAAATATGTATTGATAATGATTGAATATTTTTCTAAGCAATTAGAGGTATTGGTCTTTCTTAATGAGTTTAATAAAAAGGTTGCTTATGCATTTTTAGAGAGAAATTCAAGTAATTTTAAGACTTTAACAAAGGTATAGACTTATCAAAGATATGAATTCTTTAAAAAGTTTTAAACTATTTACAAAAAATTGATAGATGATAGAAAAAACAATCAAGGAATCATCCAAAGGTACATGGTTTAGCAAAGTGCATGATCCAAAATATCAAGAGAGGAATTTTGAAATATATCTTATAGAAGAAGCATCTTAAAGATTAAAACTTATATTTACTATATTTAATAATAAAGTACTGATTTAACTAACAAATAATATTAGATTTATTTTTATCTTATTTTTTATTAAATGGTTGTAATATATTATTATCAATGTCTATTAGAAATATAATTGATATTGTACTAATAAATATAGATGTTTTAGAAATGTAAACAAAGAATTACAAGGAACAAATAAACTTGTTCAAACAAGTAATGCCAATAGTATTGGAGAGTCTCATTGTTATAAAATAATAAGATATTTTGAATTATGCCATGATTAAAGGTAGAAGTATTTTAGTATTTTATGGCAAGAAACTATGTTTATTTGCAACAAACAAAACTAATCACTTTAAATATAACAATAAGGCGTATTATTTTTTAAATAGAAGAGTTTTTTTAATTCTATATATTGTTATTAGAAGGTTGTAATTAACTAATTTAAAAGGACCATATATGAAAGTATACACTATATCATTTATAAAATATTAATGGCAAGATTAATACTAGTTTTTTTAAAATTTTAGCTGGACTGAGATGTATATTATATAAAAGTACATAACGCATTGCCACTATGATTTGTATGATGATTATTTAATAGGGTGGCATATAGAATGTTTGAGTCCATTGTTGGAAGTTATTTCAAATAATTATTAATCTTGTTACAAGTATATTAAAAGTGTTAGGTTTTCAAAACACAATTGAAAGAGTTTTCATTTAGGTAATCAAAATATCTTATAAAAAGAGATGTTTTAGAATTTTGCTAGTATGAAAGGAGCTTTGACACTAATAAATGGGACAAGTAAAAGAAACATTTCTAGACCATTTATTATATATGGACTATGAGTATTTTTTTCTTTTATTTTTTTCTATCTATTTATTAAGTATATGTTATTTGTGGTGATAGAGTGTTTTTTTTCATTCTATCATGGATTTGTAATAATGTTGATTGTGATTTAGACCAACCACATGCCATAGTACAGTTGTAATAATTGTTACTATCCATATAATGTATTCATGTAATCACAACTTATTTTATATAGTTACCAGAGTTAAATTATGGCAATGGTATTCTTTGTTAAGATCTTAGGGTGTAATTGGTGATTATGCAAATTATTAAAAATCACTTAGTATATTGATAATAGAAGGTGTAGTCACACTATGCCATAGAAAGGTGTTATTTTCTAATATAGAGATGTTATCACAATATATTGGATGTAATAGTGATTGTCTTCAAGCATCAATAATATCACTATTACTATTGATTTAATAACCTAATTCTCATTCTTACTTGTTGGCACAATATATTCTTTTTACAATGTATTTGTACATGACATATCTTCTAGGTTGTATGATTCTTTTACATTTCTATCACAAGTAGATTTAGAAATTGGGATCTAAGGTTTAAGATTGGAAATTTATATTGAAGGATTTAAGTCTAAAAAATTAAAGATTATAATTTAGAATTAGAAATATCAATTAAAAAATTAAGATTTTGTGAAAAAAAAGAATCACCTAGACAACTTGTAGGAATTGCTTTCTACTATTTGCTACCAAAACATATCTTTAAGATGTAATTCGAAAAATCATTAATTGCAAAAAAATTACAAGAGATTTCTTGTCTTATTCTTATTTTACAACAAAAAATGATATTTTAGAATGATGTTTATATAGAGATCAATGTCACTTACCAACCAATGTAAAATTGACTAAGTTATTAATATTACTCCTTATTGGAACAAAACAATCCTAACAAAAAAATTCAATGAAAAAAAAAAATTATTTTATAGACCTTCATAATACCTTCACCAAATTATTCTAAGATTAAAGACAAAGCAAATAAGATATATAAACAAAGCTTTAAAGACATCCTCCAAACTTATATTATAAATGAATATTACATTACAAGATTTTATTCACAACCATCTATTGGGATTCTATATAATTTATTACTTATATGTTGCCTTGAGGCAACAAACAAACTCAACAAGATGCAATTTTGTGTAAATACAACATTGTCTAAGATCAACACCAACTAGAAAGACTAATATGGTTGGTTGGAAAAATATTTCTAAGATTTGAATACCAATGGTTGTGATAGCAAGTAGAAGTTGTACTTGTTAAGAATTTTGTGTTAGCCTACCTCCCCTTCTTGGGCCCTCAAAGGTTCTCCAACCAATTTCCGGTTAGTACAAGCAAATGTGGTTGGTGCACAAAGTAAAATCAAAACCAAATTAGAGCTGCTCAAAACCAAAACCTATGAACAAATGAAACTAAAATAAAATTCCAGGTCCCAATGTAGAGTACGTTTAGCACTAGCCCATGAATGGTAGAATAGCAGATTTTAGTCTTAAAAAGACTTCGTGAAGGAACTCATGTGCTATGACCTAGTTCAACATTGTCAAATCTTACGTCGCAAGTTTCTCTCCTTTCCTGATGGTGCAAGGCAACACTCCAGACAGACATCACGAACTGAGCCTATACATTGTGAAGGTGGTGATAGTAGCAGCTGAGGTTCCTTGAAAATACAGATTGAAATGCATACACTAACCCGTTAAAACTGAGCCATTCCAAGTGCACGTTCAGAACCCGGATTCCTAATGATTTAAAAGACTACGCTCTTGTGATAACCATGACCCCTTAGTCCACGCCAGTGTCCAAAGTCCACAAATTCAAAGCAATAATGAGTGAGAGTGCAACTAAAAAGCTCGAAAGAAACCATGAGGGTGTTGTACATCGCTAGTTCAGGAATAAAATGCTACAAAATTGGCGACTGCTTATTGTCCTACAGGTACATTAGGGTTGACGACCCCGTCAGAAGCCAAAGATGATTTCACAAGACCTTCTAGTCTCTTCTTTAAATTGTCATCGCCGAGAGATTGTAGTACCTCTGC
Source organism: Physcomitrellopsis africana (assembly GCA_036785485.1). NCBI lineage: Eukaryota > Viridiplantae > Streptophyta > Bryopsida > Funariales > Funariaceae > Physcomitrellopsis > Physcomitrellopsis africana. Next base: position 177,934 of record JAWRVF010000062.1, on the reverse strand, counting down.
CCCAAATGAGAAAACTAGAGCACTTCGTGCAGTCAGGGAATCGATCCCTCGTGCCTGAAAATAAAACAGTTGTTCCTCTTCCAAATCTGAGATTGCAGCTCCATGTGTACATTTCACATCATCGGCAATAATCTGTAGGTTGGGCTTCACATTCACAGTTGCTCCTTGTGCTAGTAACAAACTTCTACTCAATTGCCCCGCATCTGTCTGCTGTGCCAACCTGCAACAGAAAGCAGTAGTAACAAAAGGGTACTTAGCATCAAAAAGGCATTCTTAATATAACTCGGAAACTCACGTTTACCAAATAATGAAACTTGACACTGTAGTTACCAAAACAAGGATGGTTGCAGCTTTTACCTGTTCACCTTGACGTTGCCATCGAACACCGCCTGACCTGACCTGTGTGTCACGATACATTTATGAATCTGACGACTGATTCCTCTCGGATGATCGAGGACCAGCCTGCTGTGCAGGTCTTGCACCTGACGCTTACTCGATAATGAGAAAGTAGAAAATTCAGTCTGTGTGTCAGGGCCTAACTGGATAACTTGAAGATTGTGCCTACTCAAACGCCCACCAACTTCAGCCTCTACCAATTTGTACGTGCTTTTTTCTCCCTGATACACGTATCCCCAAACCGATTAATTTCAGAGCAAAGAGCAAACTGATGATAGTTTCCTCATAGCTCGCTGCAGATGGACTACAAAGAGTAAAAAAAAAAAAAAAAAAAAAAAAAAACGTTGAACATCACAAAGAACACTCCAATCGTCTGCCTTCAAACAAAAGTAGTAGGAATAACAAGAAAATGAATTACCTACTTACTTGCCAATCAACCGGCGAGGTTACTTTCCGTCGTCATTCATTCACCCAACTCTCAATCCAATTACGACAAGAACATCCAAATACCATATCGTGGACACAACAACTAACCTGGGAAACATGGGTCTGTTTGATGTGCACAGCGCTTCGTTCTTGCTCCTGAGAGCAACTATGAGATACTTCTGCTCCATTTGCAACATGAATTTCACAAACTTGGTTTGTCCAATAGACTTGATCAGGTGCTCCAACAAATTGCTCAATAATCTCCACTCTAGCACCACTCTCTGCCACAACTAGCAAACGAGGACTTGCCAAAGATATGGAAGTCGCTTCCTCGCCGTCCTTAGACCCTCCCCTTCCTGTAGAGTAGTATACAACATGAATTGGTTTTGATAATTGGACACCCTTAGGCGCAAAAACGAGGCCAGCATCCTGCACCCCTAATCCATTCAAAAAGGTGAAGAGATCGTCTTGGGTTCCAGCTGCAGGTTTCCCGAGATGTTCTAATGCTTGTGACAAGGCGCTTCCTGCACTGTCAGCAGGAATCTTACGAACGCTTCCAACATATGCCCCGCCTAATAAACCCTCCACCTTGGATAAAGATTCTGATATCACGCCATCAACAAACACGAGACGGAAGGCCTCCGTTTCTCCTACACCAAATCCTGCCAAGATTACAATTGATATTAGCTGCCTCGCAAGTCGTTAAGTCTGCGAAACATAACGTCGAACATCCACATTGATTACCTGATTCAAGGTTCGGTACGCTCGCGGGTTGAGCAGGTGTTGGGGCGATGTCAAGGTTTTTCAAAAACCTAACATCGGTGAACCTGTAAGCCTCGTCCTTATTGGTGGGCCATCGCAAGTTCAATGCCTGTTCAGCTGACCTATACCTAAGCTCTGCCAGAGCACGGGCACCTAGAGAATCCCCCTGTTGCTCAGCAGATACAGAATTTTCCAGTTTCTCTGCGAGGTCCAGCAGGAAGAAATCAGGACCACCAGGATCCTTAGACAATGAGAACGATGCCTCGGTCTGATCTCTGAGCGATCCAGAAACAGCACCGGATGCTTCTGACTTCACCGCTTCAGCAACAGTAGCTCTGGTGCCAACCCCCAGCTGACCATACCAATAACCATACCCATTCAACCACCTCTCCAACAAACCAGGCATAACAAAACGCAATGCAAATTTAAGCCTAATTACTAAATTACCCATACCCTGTTCCACTAAAGCTTCAACGTAAGTGGACATGCCAAAGCTTGCACCCACTTAACCAAAATTCTCAAAACCTTGCAAAATTCAAAGAGCAATAGTAAAACCCTCATTCTCACAAGCAAGAGTGTAAGAATATTACAACACGACGCACTTTCCCTGTCGCTCTGAAGCGCTGGGCGCCGAAATTGACGGGCACGAAGCATTTGTGAGAAGACATTCGCGACACCGCAGCGCCCTGCCTGGTGGAGGCCAGCGCCCCCGCCACAGCAGCACTCCCTGTTGCCGCTGCCATCGCCATTGCTCCTCGCGAAAAAACGCCTCCACAGCCTGTTGCGCAACAGCCCACTATCTCAAATCCGTCCACCTTCGCACTGCCATCCACACACCCCCCAACAATCCCCTTCCCTTACAAATCCTGCGGAGCCCTGTCGAATTTTCTTATCCGTCGTCTCATCGTAAACCTATCGAGGTGCCCGCCTGCATCCACTTCATCGGGAACCACGGGAACCACGGCCAGAGCGAACATTCGAACGCGCATCTGGATGAACGTGGTGAACGGATGCGATCAGATATTTTGTCGGTCATTCATTGCTTTTGGCTTCTCGTTATTGCTTCTGTCGATTTGATGATGAGACGGTAGCAGATGGTGGTTTTATTGGTTAAATTGAATAACCAGGATTCCCAAGCATGAATAATTTTTGTTGTTTAATTTTTTTCTGATTGATTGAATTTTTTTAAGAATGTCGGTAGCATGGACTGTCGAGCACAATAATGGATAGAATGGAATCTGTATCTTTCAAACTAGAAGAGTGTGTATCAAATTTCAAAACACAATAGATGTGTGCTTTAATTAAGACAAACTGAAATTCTAATTTATTCATGCGCCATTCATATGAGAATTCCAAGAAATGTCTAGAGATGAGAATGTTTATCACTAAAATAATCAATGTAAACTATGATTATAAAAATTGGTTTAAATTTTTATAACTTAAAATAAAAAATTCATTAAAAACTTCTTGTATTATTTGCAAAATACATAAGATAATTTTTTAATTATAAATTTAATTGAAAAAAAAAATTCTGAAAAATTTAGTAAGACTACATTATAAGAACTTGCATTATGTTAAAATGATGTCATGCAATTTGATGACTTCTATTATGTAGAAAAAATCAAAATCAAATTCAAATTCCGGACATGTTTAAAAATTTAAATTTTAAGTGTTTATGTTTCAAAAATGACATGACTATATTTATATGTGATATCAATTTTTTTAAATAAATATCTCACAGTTCAAGTGTCCTATTAACTTTAAGATTCTCTTCAAAACATGATTTTTAAACTTCAGTTATTATGTTTGCAGTTATCACAAATACAATCATGAACAAAACTAAACCATGTTTAATTTACTTCAAGTTATAGGTTTAGTTTTCTGTAACATTTCAAATATTTGATGATCACTTTAAAGCACATTCATGATAAAATTTTCTAATTCTATAGTAACCCTCCCAGGTATTATACATATACAATCAAAGAATGGCGTTGCTGATTCCTAATACTTATTCTAAAATTTACTTTACAAGACACAAAGTGCTGTATTATGCAACAATAATTATATGGTTTTAAAGTGTAATTGTGATTTTTTTCCATCTTCTGTAAACAACTTGCATTTCAGCTCATGAATAATCAATTTCAAACTGCTGTAATTAAAGCAAATGTCTGAATCTTTTTTTTTTCAAATTTTTTTTGATTTTTTGGTTTTTTACACATCAATTTTATTGCCTTTTCAAATTAAAGATTAAAAGGCTTCTATGACAATACTATGGGAGATTGTGCACAAAATTCCTACAAACAACAATAATCCTTCTTGGACATGTTGGGTAAAGACAATTGTTAGTGCTTTTTAAACATATTTTGAGATGTATTACTGTGATGTGAATAAATATTTTAGTCTTTCAGATGTTTTAAAAATATAACATTTAAGTTAGAATGAATACAGACAAGACTTTTCTCAATTCTTTGTACAAATTACTATTATTCAAAATACATCACAAGATGTAATTATGTAAGAATGTGCACAAAAGAGTTGTTTCTAAATCTTTACTTATGCAAGTCATAAAATTCATAAAAGAATTTTTTAAAAAAATGAATAGACATTTAAAACCAACATGTGCAAAACAATAATGCACCATGTTTAATCATGGTGAAAATTTAATTTTAAAAGAAATCCTGAAATTGTATTTAAAAAATAAAACTAAAAATATGATTCTAAAATCATTATATTGATACAAAAATACAGAATTAAAAGACTTTGTCTAAAGCATCATCCACAGTAAACTTTCTACGTGGGATCAAAAATTTGTATTCATAAACAAGTTGTGATTTGCAAAACTTGTAACATTTGTCTTGCAACATAATACCAACTTGGGTAAATTTTAATTAATGGTGAACTGCTTCTACCTTCAAATAGTAAAAACGAAATTGTTTAGAGTGTTTTTGCAGGATCATATTTCACATGTTGTTTGTAACATCATTAAGTAGTTGATAAATGTTATTATCCATGGATTTTTTCATTTAAATTTCAAATAATAATTAGAATTAGAATCTAGAGATAATCAATCTAGGAACAAAACTGTAAAATAATACAATATATTTTTGTTTACTACAGTCAAACTTATATGTATGCTGAGAAAAAACAAAATTAAGGACACACTACATAATGTGTGCCACACTACATAATGATAGATAGGTCTAAAATAAAGATGTATTTCTTTATGTGTATAAAATTATCTTATGTTCACATTTATGGATTTTTCAGAAATAAATTTCTAAACATACATACAAATATACATACATGCATACAGGTTTCTTATAAGATAATAAAAGTTTTTCAATTTTCATTTCAATCAATTTACAACCTCTTCAAAATAAAACCAGTGGATTATTAAAAATACTCGAATTTATTCTATTATAATAATAACATATTTTTAAAATATCATATAGTCATATACAAATTGGCTAATAATTATGAATACTAACTAGATTTTTTTGCAAAATCATACAAAGCACTATTACAGTATTTTAAACAAAAAACAGACAAAAAGAAAAAAGTCCCAAGAAATACAAACCTTTAAAATCAATGCCTCCAACTTACATGTGTTACATACATATTAATTAGCATACTATTTTTCTCAATTAGCAAACTATATTGAGAATCATATTTATCCTATTCTAAATTAGATGGAAATTCGTCACATACTAAAGCAATTTTATAATTGTAAAGTAACTATTTAAAATGTCATGGTATGTATCAAGAACATACTATAGCTTTACTAATATTTTAGATAACAACATTTATTGCTATAATCAATCAATCCAGAATACTAGTAAATAGTGTCAAATTAAATTTTTGATATACACTTTACAATCAATGATTGTAAAAGATTTACAGCAACATTTGTTGAAATGAAATATCTTGTTTTTTCTACAACTAATAATAGTTACATATTTTTACAAAGGCAATTTTTAAGATTCTTTGGTGTAACATATGTATTAAACTAGAGTACCAAATATTTAATCATTTTAGGTTTCAAATTTTAAACTAGTATATTTTGGATGGTCTACCAGAGTTTAAAGATTCAAATTTTAAAATAATAATAATACACAACTTCTAATTACATCCAAAATTTTCTGTGGTAGGAAAATCATGATATGTTTTCAAGGCAAAAAAATGAACACACTGATTTCTGTTTTAAAACAAAGGCTCTTTTTGATAAAGATAGGTTTAAAAAAAATAAATAGAAAAAGATGTAAGTAGGACTCTACAAAAGACAGTATTTGTATATGATAAAAAGTGAATCTGCTTTGAATATTTTACAAACATGAAAAAATAACTAATTCAAAAAAGTATATCCATATGAATCTACAAAATCGTTCATTGTTAATGTTAATTATATTCAGCCTTTTACCCTTTCAAAACCAAATAGGCTTGCTTAAATAATGCATTCCACAACCTTGACAATGTTCTAAGTCTATGTGTAACAAGAAGTACAAGCAGGTATAAGGATTTGGTGCAAATAAATTGATCTAATCTCCTTTGTACGATGCTATAGAATGAAAATGAATGAGGCAACTTCGACCCTTCACTTTGGCATGCATGGTCACATGGAGACATTTTGTAGAAAGTTTAGAAAATCAACGGAAGGGGTCAAGCTTCCTAAATTTGGAGCGAAAAGCCCAGGAAAAAGCCTACGGACTGCTTTTAGCTTCTGATTCGGGGAGGGTTCGAGTCCCACCAACCGGATATCTGCGTCTTCCCCGACAAGGTCAAGAGATGACTGGGCACTTTGTGCTGACTGGGCATCCCTCCCTGCAAATTAGTTATTCTACGAAACAGCCTGGCCTCCCTCCCCACGCTGACGTGGAAGACAAAGCTACAAGCCTCCGCAAGTGTGAATGAGAAAACTATCCACATTCGCATTCTCACCCCACACCATCGGCTGCGAGGCTCCACAAAAGGATCCGAGGTGGCTTATAGAGATATAGCCCCGTGAGAACGAGGACATTTCTCCACCTCGGAGTTGTGGCCCAGCGAGGCAAACGTTTGGAGCCTCGCTTTGAGTTTGAGCATTCACCTGCAAACCTCATTCCCTCGTCCCGTCCCTGTATTTGTCTTTGCGATTACCCTGGCATCCTCCGCGGTTGTCGGCAGATTGCTGAGGGTATCGTTCTTGATGCTCCTTGAGCTCCAAGTACTGGTGTAATTTTTTGTTGTGATTTGTTAGTATTTTTTTGTTTTTTGAACTGACCAGTTTGGAAGTCGGAGCGGGTCACTAGGGTTCGGTTGGTGTCCGACGCATCTTGGTCCTGGAAAGGGGGTGAGTGGCGTGAATTCTGGGCGGCAGTGAGTCGGAGGTATAGTGCACTGAGACTGAGAGAGCGAGAGAAAGGTAGAAAGACAGCGAGAGCATATATTTTATTTTGGTTGCAGTCGAGTGGTGAAGAGAGGAGGTGGAGGGGTCTTTCGCGGAAAGGGTGGTTGCTGTTGTGTGAGAAGGGAATGAAGGTGTGGATGCAGCCGAGTCTGCAAAGAGGCGTGTGTAAAGTGTTATCCGACAGAGGTTGGCTCTAAGATCTTATGAGCGAGGTCACAGTGCAGGCAGCTCAGTTGAGCGGGCTTTGTACTTTTCCAGAGCGGAGAGGATCGAGGGAGTAAGGTGTTGGGAAGCGGATTAGCAAGTCTTGGTTGAGGAGTGTGTATTCCTGGACAGTGAGGTGGAGTTTTGAGGTGTTTCCAGCAGCAAAAGATCTGGGTCGGGAAATTCAGAAGCGTGAAGAGACGAGCGCTGGAGATTAGTGTTTCTTTCGCCGCAAACGACAAAGGTGTGAAAATCTAGGAAGATTCAGGGGATCAATAATCAACAGAGATTGAAGCTTTTTTGGGAATAAAAAATGTTTTGGCGAGTGCCTGGCTTATCGACCACTTCTCCGGTGAGTTCATTCGTGCAATGCCTCCATTCCTGGTTGGAAACCTTACGGGAATGCAGTTGTTCCAGACCATGAAACTCGTAGAAGTCAGGTTTGGTTCTCAAGTATGAATAAAGGGTTTTCAGGGCTGCCAATTTCTCAGTTGTACCGTTATTGCGCTCTTTTTAGTTGTTAAGGACTTAAGATTTTCTATTTTAATGAATTTCTCGAAAAGGTGAATATCCAAGATTGCTTTACTGATCTCACCTTGTTTATCAAGTAGAAGCCGTTGCTTGTGATATACTTGTAAATTTCTCGCTTAGCAACAATCGTATGGTTGTAATTTTATTTAACAACATGACGGAGTAGTATCGCTGGATGAGAAAGGTCGTGCTTCTGAGGAATAAGATAATCTTCGTGATTTTAAGTGGCAATGCACCTATTTTTAACGGCGGCTGACGAGCCGTTTTTATTTGTTACTTGTTGCAATCCTATCTCGCACCATCTCAGGATGCTGTATCATCATAGTCGCGCGTTTTCCGACCTTATTTGTGATGGATACTTCATTGAGCGCGGGTTCTGAAGTTACTCATTGAAGTAGCTTACCTAGTAACGCATACATGGTGGCCCACAAGTCGTGCATGAATTATCAAGTCTTATTAAGATACGTTTTATAGGGCACTTAGAGACAGTGTATTGGAATTTCAGTACCCTTATCAGATGAGAACACTAGTTCGGAATTGACGACGGCTTTTAAATTATTATTATTATTATTTTATTATTATTTCAAGCTCAAAATATAATCAAGCTAGATACATGGGCGTCTTTGTTAGAGAATGAATTTGTGCCACTTAAATGATGCATGCCTACATGCGTCGTCTGTTTCGAAGGTAACAGATCTTACGTTGGTAGCTCGAACAAGAAGTGATGTGTGAAAGCTTTCGCTTATTTTTCATTTTGCTATTATAACTGCAATAGGGGGACTTAGTTTGTTCGTTATCATTGCGTGCATGTTTGTGCACAGTTGATTGCTGCTGTCAATGAATTGTGGCCGTGGTTACGTATACAGGTTGATTCGGTGCTGGATAAGGGTGTCTACACTTTGGAAGAGCTCCTGGATGAAGATGAAATCATCCAAGAGTGCAAAGCTCTTAATAGCCGGCTAATCAACTTGTAGGGATCTTTGTTAGTGGTTCTTCTTCAGCTCATTCTTACCAGCTTTGAATAATGTATCTGTAGTAAATTTGTTGGGCTTTCTATCAGCTGTCTGTGTAAGTTATCGAACAGCAGCGTGGCCACTTTAAATGGGATTGCTAATTATTATTGAACTCAATGTCGAGCTTTTCTGCATGAGACTGGAGGGATTTTTATTTGAGTTAATGGAATGATCAGGAAACGTATTTTGTGATATTTGAAATGTGGAATTGGGTAGTTTGTAATATGAGTTTCTCTGTTTCTGATGAGACTCATGTTTCTGAGACCTTATTTCCAATCATGTTATGGATTCTACTCTTTCACAGCTTGCGTGGGAAGGCTCAAGTGGAAGCGCTTCTTCGTTATGTGGTTGAGGAGGCACCAGAGGACGCAGATAGCAAGCGTTCATACAAGTTTGTTATTTCTCACTTCATAGTTGACCTCAATCATTTGTGTGATATCCAGTATATAACGTGGCGTCGGCTTAGTCCTTTGTGCGCACTTTGATTGATCATTGACCTAAATTTTTAGTCCTTTGCAGTCAGTTATTGTGTGAGTTTTCGTGGTGGTCCAATTAAGGAAGCCAACTCTTCACTGTTTATGCAGGTTTCCATTTATTGCATGCGAAATTTTCACATGTGAGATAGATGTTATATTCAAGACTTTAGTTGAGGATGAGGAGGTACTACCCAAATGTCTTGTTTTGGACGTTGTTACTGTTTATGGTTTAGGGAACGCCTATTGCTCAAGTATGGCAATCTTACAGTTTGACGGCGGTTTTTTTGCGTTTGTTTAAGAAATCAATCGTTCCGATATTTGAGGCTGTACCTTCATCTGGTAATCCAAATTCATGCAGCGCTCATAATTTTACTAGAGGGAAGTTTAAAGGTTAGTTGAACAAGTCTGTTATCTGGTATTTTAGTTTTCTCACACCATCTCCTTTGCAGATCTTGAATTTTCTCTTTTCTTTCTTGGAGGCTGATAGGCCACATGGGACCTTGCTGGCAGGTTACTTTAGTAAGGTAAATCATCGTTCTTAGGCTCTATTCCATTACAATTTATTAGTTTGTTTTCGTTCATGGTGAATAATTATACGTAAGTTTTGTGGGCTCTACAGAGATTCAGTTTTAAATTGTCTCTAGATATTGACAAAATTTTGAAATTTGCAAGTTACAGTTTTTGTTGTCTTTCTGACTGTTGTAATGAATTGTAATTAAATGTCATTGTACGCTTGTATGTGGAAGTTCAGATTATCTTGTTACATGTCGCACATGTCAAAGTCTCTGCTTAATTGTAATGATGCAATAAGTTTTGTATTTATGTTGCATATTGTTGACGCAGGTTTTTATTTCCTTGTTGCTTAGAAAGACCGTTCCAGTGATGCGTTATTTGCAAGTAAGGCTGCTAGCTCCTTATTGCTCTCAATATTTTATTTGCTTCTTTTCTCTAATTCAATTTTATTTTCTCTATATATGGCGACAGGTGCAGCAGTTTTTTGGATGTGCATCATTCATAATGTTAATTGCATATAATGAATAAATATTTTTAGTTACTAATGTATCATTTTTGTCTGAATTGCGCAGACTCACCAAGAGATGTTGAAAAAGTTGGTTGATTTAATTGGTATTACTTCCGTTATGGAGGTAAGTTCCTTATATCTTTATTTGATAATGAATTTCCTGATCGTTCTAGGACTTTGTTTTTCTGTTACAAACCTCCTGTTTCATAGCGGTTTTACTACGCATTGTAAACGTTGTGAGTTTGTTTGTTCTTGTAGGTGCTGATTCGGCTTGTCGGCGCAGACGAACATATTTATGCCTTTCATGTAGATTCACTACAATGGTTGGCAGACACGGATCTATTGGAGATGCTTGTAGACAAGCTTAGTCCACTGGTAATATAATCCTGCAATTCATCGTATCTTGGTTCTGGGATAGAAGCGTTTGATAGAGTTGTTTCGAGGTTCTCGGGATATCTATGAGCCTGTTTAGGTGTTCTTATTCTCCTTCATTTATGTTGATGGTGTGAAGATTATTGTGTGTTTGTCGTCTAAAGCATCGTTCTCACTGTCGTCTCTGATAACCCTTCTTTCCTCCGTAACTGATAGTTGTTATGCGTTGTGCTGTCAGAACTCTTCAGAAGTTCATGCAAATGCTGCAGAGACTTTGTCAGCTGTGACACGTATTACTCCATCTGCACTTGCTTCAAAACTTTCGAGCCCAAAGTAAGTGGTTTGTACTTGCTTCATCTGTTCTGTAGTAGTTGATCTAACACAGAATTATCACGGCTTCAAAGTTTTACGATATGAAATAGGTCATTCTTTGGAAGTGTCTAGTGATGCTTTTCTTAGACTGTCTCCACTCGGGACGATGCGGTAGCTCTTGCATCACATACTTTAAATACGTATTTACTTGGAGAAAAGATGTTTAATGGGAACATAATTATTTACGTGCAATATTGAGAATGTTTTACGATTCGAAGTTGGTTTGTTCTAGCTCAAGCGTATATACGAATTCACCTCCTTTTTCTGACTTGTTTTGGCAGGTTTGTAGGGCGTCTCTTTCATCATGTATTGGAAGATCCAGAGTCCAAGTCTACTCTTGTGCATTCGCTTTCTGTTTGTATATCTCTCTTGGATCCAAAGCGAGCTGCTTCTATAGCGGCTGCAGGAGCCGCTCGCGATCAGCACGTTATTGAACTTGTAATTACCGCAAACCCGGAGAGCGTTGAAGGCATGCTTCAAAGATTAGGTGAGCTGATGCGACGTGCAACACAAGATGCATTGTTGACTGTGATAGCGGTCGGAGAACTCGAAGTTCTTTCATGTAGCTGGTCGACAGAGCAGAACGACTTATTCGGCTGATCGGGTTATCTGTTAGATTCTTCTTATAAGTTTCGTAAAAGTGGTGAGAGCCAGGATGCTGCGTTCAGGTGGTTTCTTTCTCGTGACAGGTTGTCAGCAGAGATGAGGTACCATTAGCAGGACACTAACAGAGCTGACTTGCCACTATTTGAGGATTGCGCTTATCGCTGTTGGATCATACTTGAATTTCACTTAGCGGCAGGCATTTATTTTCTCACAAAGCTGCGCCCTTCTTGTGTGCAGGAGACTTGCTAGCAGTATTGGACGTCTCGAAGGATGAGAAGATGTTACCTACTACTTATGGACGACTTCAGCCGCCGTTAGGTGTTCACAGGCTAAAGGTTAGGCTTGGGAACTTGTCATTGGTGATGAACCATGAGGTTTATGCTGTTTACTGGACACCTTGTCTGACAGTGATAGCTTGTTGCATTCAGTAGTTCATTCATCATTGCTATACTTTTCTGATGTGGATTCCTGGGCAGATTGTGGAGTTCATCGCGGTTCTGTTGAGAGCTAACAGTGATGGTGCTAGACACGAGTTGGTCAACTCTGGAGCAATTCAACTTGTGTTGAAGCTTTTCTTTGAGTATGTTTTTGTGTCCAGACCCCTTCTACTGTGTATTATCTAGATTGCGTGTTGTGCACGTAGGCAGATGACTTACCATGTTAGCCAGCATGTGTTGTTAATTTAAAATTTTTTTTAGCTTGATCAGGAGTCGCTTGTGTGTTGGATTTTTTGCTGACGCAGTTATCCCTTCAATAATATGCTGCATCATCATGTGGAGAGTATTGTGACTTCGTGCTTGGAGAGCAATAATCAAAAACTGATCGATCACTTATTTCAAGACTGTAAATTTTTGGATAAATTATTGGACGCTGATGAGAATCCATATGCTCCAGACAGTCAAGCAGAAGTAAGAAATTAATTAGGCTGATTCTTTGAATGTGTGTTTTTAAACGGGTAGTTCTTTGTTTTAAATTCGCTTGTCCATTCAATGATATTCATTGCTTGTTCGATAATACAGGGGTGCCAACATTTGCCAGGGCACTTCCCATATGATGTGTGATTGGATGTTGGATCATGATCATGGGTGTTCGATGTTCTTATTCCACAATTGTTTATGTCCACAACCTATATTCGTGGCGTTAGTCCTTCAAAGACCACCTGATCTGAATGAAGTTTCAACTTGTATGTCTTTGAGTTTTTGATTACTGTTTGCCGGGTTGATTTATGTTTGGCCTGTTTAATTGATCTACAGTCAAAGCCGGCTGTCAGCAAATCACGCACAAGAATCGGGAACATGGGTCATCTTACTCGTCTCGCTAACAGGATCATTCAAGTCTCTTTGCTGAATCCTAAGATTCAGAGTCATCTACAGGTATTTAGCATTTGATTTTCAATGCTATTTTGATAAGCTTATTCTTTGTCACTCAGTGCTAATTTCTGCTTTCACCTCGCAGGATAATTCAAAGTGGAGTGAGTGGGTGTCAAAAGTTTTGCAGCCACGAAACATAATTGAAAACGTGTTTCAGTGGTCTTGTGGGTATGTTTTCACATTTAGAATGAAAAATACTATTCCTCTGCACTATTTAACTTTTCTTGATATGCACTTTACCGTAATAGTATCAAGTCGTCAGCTTTTAGTGGATCTATCTTTTTGGAAATAGGTATCGTAGTACCCTCAGTTATCTGATGAAACCTTGTCTCAAACAATGGGGATAATTTACTCTTGATAATACTCATGTGGTGGTCTCATGTCTGTTCAGACGGCCTACTGCTGTCCGGGATCGTCCTGTGGACAGTGACGACGATGACTTCCGTGATAGGGATTATGACATACCAACCATGGCTACTAACATTAATCGCGAGGTTTATCGGTACGGCATGTTTGACAATGACGATGCTGAAGAGGTTTGTCCTTTCTGTCCTGTATCCGAGATAGTTTTGGTCATGAATGCCTATTATGACGGTACATGTTGGATACTCTGTTTCTTGTTCGTGTTTGGAGCTTTTTGTGATCCCACCTTCTGAGTTCCAATTTAGTCTCTGTTTTCAGCTTTCCACTTGTAATGCACAGGGTCATGGGACCTTGGAGAGAGATGAGGAGGTCCGTTTTCTTACTCTACTTCTGTTTTTGAAGCATCTTGTTTTAGCTGTTTAGGTTTGGTACCACTTTGATGTCATGAGTGTTAATTGTATTGTTGTGTTGTCCACGGTTAGAATATGGGTGTTCAAAATCGAGTGCACGTCAAGGCAACTGAAGTTTGGTGGTATGCGCAGGACATGTTTTTTGATGATGAGTCTGCTGAAGTTGTCATTTCGTCTTTGCACCTTGGTGAAGATCAGGACAGGTGTTTACAATCTTATTAACTTATTTTGTATGATGTCCCTTATTTTATTTCTTGTTTGTTGCTCTGCTTAACCTATAGTTGGTTACTATTATGGTATTCGGAAATCAGTAACGAATGGTTTACTTGAATTCTTGCCCTAATCAGAACTTGCCGGATATGATTTGTGCAGTGGTAGAGCAGACAGCATTTTCCGTCCAAATTCCAGCTGGTTTGCTTTTCAAGATGATTTTACTAGGTCAACAGAAGAATCAACTCCAACATTTCTTGTTACATCTTCTCCACCTTCTGGGAACGAAGAAGGACCAACCGCAAATTTAGTCTCCCCTCTTAACAGCAGTGGGGACAGCAGCAGTGATGATGAAGTGGTTTTGGGAGAAGATGAAGATCTTGTAGACACTGCTAGTTCGGCAAAAATGACTTCGAAATTTGAGTCCAATCTTTTTAATGGATTGAAGCACGAAAGCAAAGATAGTCTAACATACCATTCTTTAAATGACTCAGAATTTAGTTCAAAGCTTGAAAAGGTAGATCTGTCGGACGATCCATCATTGTCCCAGCGACGAGAAGAACCCAGTGCAGGTACTATGCTACCCATCGCCCTTTTTTAGCTTATGGGGTCTGGATTTGGACTATCTTGCTGAGGAGTCCCTGTACCTGTGACCTCTTTTGTCATGAATACTGAGGTTTATAGAGTGATAATTTTGTGGTGCTCCGACTTTCCGACTTTCCTTTTCTCGATCATGAAATGGATGTTTTGGCTTTGTGAGGATAGCTTGTGTGGCTAGTCCATCGGGCGGACTTGTGTTTGATGATAAGAACCCATTCGATGTTCATTTTTCAGAGCACATGGAGACTGCTAGACATGATCTTGATTCAACCGACGTTGATATGAAGGCTGATTCACCTTTTTCCGAACCTGTAATTGCTGGTGCTGATTTGGTTCCGAAGGGCCACTCGATCAATCCAATGACAGGTAAAACTTCAACATCCTCTGTATTCTCTCCAACCATGAAACTCAGTATTTTAAAAGATTTAATCAATTCTGGACTCTCAGGGTGAATGGAAGGGCCCCATTTATTGACCCATTGGGATTGGATGGACGGAATAGAGGTTTCAGTTAATATAGTCCTGGCATGATTCAATGCGGATGGTGCTAACCTGTATTGTTTTTTTCAGGTGCAGAAGTCGTCGGTGTTGATCCTAACGGCACAGTTGAAAGCATGGAAAAAATGCTGAAGGAGGGAGTTGTAGGTGAGGCTGGACCTTTGTTTAAGGGTAATCATGAGAGTAAACGAGAGTCTGATACAAAAGAATCTGCTGGCGGTGATTCTGATTTCAACGACGTGAATTATTGGCGCAGTGAATACATACCGTCCGATGTCGTGGAAAAGTTGTGAGGTCCAGTGATCCTGTTTTAGTCTGGTTTGTAAATCTCTGATGGGTACTACTTACCCGTTTGATTGTTTTAGAGAGCTTCCCGTTGAGCCAGTGATCTTTAGCTCAATTTTCTTTCTAGTGTCTCATTACAGCTTCATATTAACATCGATTTGCCAGCATCTTGTTGGTTAATTGAGTAAATTCACCTTGCAAGCGGATGTTCCAACAGTCTACCCACCTCTGCAAGCTTGTACTTATCTTGAAGTCAGTCTATGAATTAATTACTCCAAATTGCGTTCGTATTTCATTTGTTCGCTTTCCAATTCTTAGGACCTACGACCATGTTCTATACCTTCGCCCTCTTTGCCCATCTTTGCCCTCATCTGCGTTTCAGTCGGCAAGAATTGTGAGTGCTGCGTAAGCTAGTGTCTGAGATCAAGTTGGTGCACATGAAAGCATCAGTGAATATAATGCTGGAGTACGGGTTCGCAAGGAACACAACCGCAGCCTCGGAGAGCAGCCTGGGTGGCCGGTGAACCTTCGATTTTAATCAACAACTCGTACAGTTTTGGAGACAACGACGACCTCCGCTTTGCCAACCAATGACGACGTGGTTTTGATCGTTTCAAGCAAGAGGTAGACGTGGCTAATATGGACACGCACTGTAGAAATTGGATATGATTGAGTTTCGACAATGTTCAAATCATTGTGCATTCAGTTCAATCCACCAACGCGTGTGGGTTAGAGTTTGGTATTTGTGTGGTTTTGTTTGGTGAGTGTGACCAACGATTTACCCTTCACTGTCTGGATTCTGTAAGATATTACCACATAGAATCAGTTTTTCATCTAACCTTCTTGCGACATCTATCTGACATCATGCAATGAAGCACATGTTCTGCTTCATATACTCATAGTTTGTATCATGTTCAAAGCCATTTACTTATTGTTTATTGTTTATTTAGTTTTTTTTAAAAGTGTTGCATATCTTACGGTGGGAAATAATTATTCAAGTCTTCCTTTCTATTCGAAATATTGTTTTAAAACAATTTAAACACCACATAACAAACCTATGGTATAAATTTATTAATTTTATAGATTAATATCATTATTAGTATGCATACAACTCATGATGATATTATCGTATAATTATATCAACACTTAAGGCTCTATATTTGATGATTTTATCTTAACAGAAATAAAAACAAATGTTTGTCTTGATTGTCAGAGTTCTCGGAGCATCAAATCTCAAGCAACTCAGATATGCGTCTGCACAATCTAATCTCCACCCAGGTGTAGATTCAATCGAAGGGAGTCAATTTGCGCGAGTTTGCAAAAATGTGGAGGATTTTCAGAGGAGAATCCCATGGATGTTTGTCCCAACAAATAGCATCAAGATAGACATCTGTAAGTGTGCTCTTCAACCTTCATCTACACATCACTCATCCTGCATACTTTCTCCTTTTACTCACAATATTCAGTTCTAATTGAGTACGCAAACAAACATTTGTCTACTACTTTGGTGCTCAATGGGCCTGACTTCCTTAAATAAAACTCCACTACGATCCATTCTGCCTTGAGTTGCAAACCATGTCAGTGAAAGCTTATCACACCGTAACAATGCAAGAGGCCAAGACGCCCACGATCCTTCACGCGCACACACACACACATACACATTACGCCATACTTCAGTGTGACGAACAATCCCTATTTACAATACAACGCTCTGGCTTGTAGGGCTGAGATCACATGCAAAGAATCGTGTAATCTTTGCGTAGAGCTGTTAGAACCATGACCAGACCGACAATCCGGCGCTGGCGTGACTCGGAGATGCAGAGCTTTGGGTGGGTCTCGAGCGGGTGGATCTATCTCGATGTGGGTGCGACGTGATTTGTAGCTACAACTCCACAACGGCGAAGCTTGAGGAGTAACAAGATCCCTGCGCCGAGGTAACACTGGATGAAGGGTTCGAGAATGGCGTGAGCTTGTTGCTCTGTCTGAGCCGGGATGGTTTTTGGGAGTGCTACGTGATTTTTCGTCCCTGGTGTGCCACTTTTGCACATGAAATCCATCTCCGTGTGGACTCGCATAAGCCATTTCCTAGAACCGACTTATCGTTAGGAGTAGCCATCTAGGAAGCGCACAACATAGAGGAGCTGTGGGTGGAGGGGAGAGAAGACGTGGAGAGCCGGCTGTGCCGAGGAGTGTGCATCAGATTGTGTCGCAGTCGCGCAGAGTGTCAGGTTGGGCATTGCAGTTTCGGAGTGCGTCTTTTAGGAAATCGACTGATCGGCTGCTGAAGTCGGTGCTCCTCCGACGATGGCCCTGTCGCTTCGGCAGAAACAGCTCGGTAATGCTACTTCTTGAATGTCCAAAGATGTGTGGTATCTGGCCATTGAAATTGTGTTCGGATTTAATAATAATGTTCTCTCTCAACATGTGGGTTCGCTTGGATGATTCTCTGAATGTTATATTGGTCGTATGTTTAATTTGGTTAGTTGCGTGTTCTCGTGGAGTTCCGTGGAAAAGAAATTGAGAGTTGAAGATTTGAGTCTATGTGTTACAGGGCGTAAATCTTAAAAATGTATGGACGGGTATTGCTAGGGAGACCCATGTTGGATTTCTGTGACAATTTCAGAAATACTAGAACAGTTTTTGGTGGTTTTAGGGTATATTGCATAATTTGAATTCTTTCTTAATGCAAGTCTATGAAATGTGATGCATGACTATCAAATTGTGCAAGTATGTGAGGGTTATATTACGTGCTTGCGTTAGTAACACAGTAACGGTCAACTGGGCATAATTTTGGGCCCCTCGGGATAAAACTATGGTTTAGGAATGACAGATTGATGATCACGAAGGAATTAGTCTTTTGATGCATAGAATAAGCACTTTTCCTGATGGGACTTCCTCTTCCTCTTTGTTTCCCGGCTTCCCGGAAAACTGTTCAAGGGAGAAATGCTTGTCTGGCGCAAGAGCTCAAGCCCCGTGTAGTCTGTTGAGGTCGTAAGCCCCACAAATTGACAATTGCAGATTCGTCTCGGTAAGGTTATATTTGGGGGTTTGATCTTGCGGGACAAGGTTACCTCTGCTCTAGAAGGCTTGATAGGGGGTATGGGCAGGGGTTTTATGGTACAAGATTGTTTAACTCGGTGTGGTGGGCAACTTTAGTGATGCATGCAACTCCGCATTGTTTTATTTTTATAAATTTCGTCTTACAGATGATGATTTGTAAGTGGGTGCAAGGGCTGAAGTTGAGTCCCATCGCCGTGTTTGCAGATGCGGTAGTGCGGATGTTGAACCTTAATCACCCAATCTTAAGTGGGGGCACAGCAGACAAAGAGGTATACAAGGTTCTGATTTATGACCATTTCTGTCGCGACATTTTATCCCCACTAATTCGCGTCAACGACCTGAGAAAACACGGCATCACACTGTACTTGGGGCTAGACAAGGAGCGGCAAAATGTTCCTGACGTACCAGCTATTTACTTTGTTCAACCACTGCAGGCAAACATTCAAAGAATAATGCTTGATGCATCTCGAGGGATGTACGAAGCCTTCCACCTCAATTTTTCGTCATCCCTTTCCCGGTCGCTCTTGGAGGAGCTCGCTACGGGTACGCTCAAAACAGATTGTTTCCAGAGAATCGCTAAGGTTTATGACCAGTATCTTGAGTTTGTGACGCTTGAAAATGGAATGTTCTCTCTTGCTCAGCCACGTTCATATGTGCACCTTAACGATCCTGCTGCCCAAGAACAAGACGTGCAAGCCGTGATTGAAGGCATTGCTAATGGACTGTTCTCTGTCCTTGCAACTTTGGGGGTTGTTCCTGTAATTCGATGTGCAAGGTAGATGAGATTTTTTTTACCCGCTAAGAAATTTCTTCCGCATCTCTGCTTCTAGAGAGCCGATCGATTGGGACATGCATCCCATTTCTATGAATTGTTATTTGTGCGTTGATGCCTGAGTTTTGTGTAGTGTACAGGTTTAATGATGTAGAATTGCTGAAACTTATGATTATTAGACGTTGGTGAAAACAATGCTTGTTATTGACTGGAATGGAATCTTTAGGAGAAAATGTGAGATGATTGGGGGAATTTGGCACTTTAACCTCATCAATGTAGGACACATTAGACAAAGGGTAGAACGTGGCACTTCTTAGTCTACCAAAATCCATTATAAACTGTAAATAGCTGCGTTACAGTTCGAAACCACACTAGCTGTTCCTGCCCATGAGGAGATCTTATTAGAGGTGCTGGTTACATTTTCTTAACATATGTTACTTTGGCTGACAGGGGTGGACCCGCAGAGATGGTAGCTGGTATTCTTGATGGACGTATACGAGACCATTTGGTTTCTCGAAACAACCTCTTCACAGAGGCTGGACATATGGGCACTTCTTTCCAACGACCTGTCCTCTGTTTATTCGATCGTAATTTTGAATTATCAGTGGCTGTACGGCACTCCTGGAGCTATCGTCCACTTGTGCATGATGTCTTAAACATGAAGTTGAATCGCGTTCAAGTTGAAGGGGCCGGTTTAGGCTCGAAGGGAAAGAGCGGTGTAAATACTTATGAAGTTGATGATAGCGACTCGTTTTGGGTTGCAAATGCAAACGCTTTGTACCCCAAAGCAGCTCAGGAAGTTGATAATCTTCTGAAAAGGTCAGTTTTTGACCAACTACTGAATGCATGATGCGCATCGTGTTTGGGGATTGTATCATGTTTGGTGATCTAGCCAGGTTTTATATAAACTTTTTGTTAGTTCCGTCAGATCCTTGGCTGTGAAGAAAAACATGTTATTATGGATGTACTCCACGCTGATTCTTGAAATGTGGATGTTTAGGTGGAGGCAAGATATCCAGGAGGTAAACAAGGAACCACGGAGCAGTGCTGATGTTCTTGATGATGCCGAATTGTTGGGTAGTGCGAAGCAGTTCGCGAATGCAGTGAACTCATTGCCAGAGCTTACTGAAAGGAAGCGGATAGTTGACAAGCACACGCTTATTGCCACTGCTCTTTTAAAGGAAATTAAGAATCGTTCTCTTGACAGCTTCTCGTCAATCGAAGAGGAAATGCTCTCAAAAGGCAGTGTTGATAAAGGCTTTATGGCACATCTTCAAGGTAAAGGCACTAAAGAAGATAAGTTGCGGCTGGCTGTTGTACATCTGCTTGCAGTAGAAACCACTTCTCCAGCAGAGGTTGAAGCTGTTGAAGCAACCCTTCGAGAATGTGAGGTCGATCCCTCAGCATTCCTTTATGTCAAGAGAATCAAGTCCCTAAGCGCCTCGTTGTCGTCTGCTCAAGTCGCAAGCAGAAGTAATCTTGGTGTATGGGGAGGTCAGTTTTATGAACAGGCATTGAGTTCAATTACTGCAGGTGTCAAGAACTTGCTCTCAGGGGGTAGGCAAGCAGCCCTTATTCGCGTAGTGGAAGCTCTGATGGAGGCTAAATCATCTCCTGAAACTGATTCCTACCTAATATTTGATCCGCGAGCTCCAAAAGGTTCGGCTGGTGCTGGCAGTGTTTCCAAGGGACCATTCAAAGAGGCAATAGTTTTTACGATAGGGGGAGGAAATTACCTCGAGTATGGAAGTTTGCAAGAGTTCTCCCAGCAACAGCAACCGACGAAGAACATTATCTATGGAAGTACTGAGATACTGTCAGGAAATGATTTCATTGAACAGCTTGCTACGTTGGGTAGAAAGATGGCGGTTGTAGGATCTACAGTTGCCTCGTCTTCCTAGAATGTGAAAATTTTCTGTCATTATTTCACCCCTTCATTTTTGTTTTTATCCCTTTTTCGCTGATCGGGATATCCTTGTAGTTAGAATTAGGTCGTTAGTTCACTTACAATACTTTGTTAGTCCATAATGGGAGGTTGTTTTAAATGGCACGTATTAGAAGTTTAGGAGATATTGTAATAACTTTGGGTACATAATGAGAACTTTGCGAAATTCGTAGCAGCTTTACTGAATGTGACAGCGGGTTGCCATGTTTTATTAATTTGCTTTCTCAGTTCTCTTCACTTCTTTTTACTCTTAAATGTTCTTGTTCTGGTTAATGCAGAGCCCCTTTACCTGCTTGTTAAATCATGGTTGTAATCTTCAATATTATTATAACATGTTATTGCATAAACAACGCAGTTATGCTTTTTGTTCTTACAGTGAAGTTGGAACAGAAGGTGGCTTTAGATTCAAGTTTGTGGTCGACCCTTCAGAGTTAATGTTGCAATTGCAGATATTTATAGATCATTAAAATTCAACTATTTGTCTGTAAGTAAAGTTAAGATCCACACTCAGCTATGAGTTTTTGAAACATCAGCCCAATTTTCCGCTAATTCTTCATAATTTTTGTGAAAATGCCAGGAACCTTGAAATACGGGAAGTTCATTGTCATTTTTCTAGGTTTTTAAAATCTTTGCTATCCACACCTACTCTGAAATCAGTGAAATCTTTGAGTATTAACAAGAAACCACTGCACTAGTCATTCCCGTCTGATTCATGAATTAAAAGACATTTTGCATCCTAGACGTCATTGTTGACCATGTTGATACCTAGAATATTATTTGCCTTTAACTGGACTTCACTGAGCGCCATTTATTCTGTTCTGAGCACTATTGCAAAGGAGCAGGCCCTTTGGTTGCTAATGAGTTTGAGCATTTTCCGTGGCAAAGCTCGTACAGAGAGGATATTTTTAGGAGATGGTGCAGAATCTGCACTCACGAAGTGACCACTATATCAGTTGACTGCAGACCAGCTAATGCAGTTTCAATCCTCTGTCATGTGTTTGCACAGGTTAAATGATTTGGCCATGACAGCACCTCAAACAGGTTGCCAACGACTGTTCTGAACAGTATCATGATGTTGCATTGATAGTTAGCATGGTTTCAATTTGGGGTTTTCAAGGTTCGCAGTCTTTACGCTTGTTCTTCGTGGCACTGATGGTCGTGGCACCCTCGTCGTGGGCTCTGGCACGCGTGAAAGGCTTTCATCTTTCGAGGTTTGTGATCAGGATGTAACTCTATCGGCAGAGCTCTTTGATTACAGGTGCGTTTGCCGCCTGCTACGGATGTTGACTTGCCGAAAAACAATAGTTTCAACTTCCGGAACTGGTGGTGTCGTGAGGCCCTTGAGCGCGAATGTGACCGAGACCTGGACCCTCTGGGTGTGGACGGCGCAGAATGTGCTTTACATCTTTTGCATGTTGGCAACCTTGCGCGGAGTAGTAACGTGGCCGGTGACGATCCTGCACTTTGGCTCCGTCTGACTCCGCACCATGAGAATCCCCATCTCTTCTTTGACATTTCCCTACTCCTTAGTGCGCCCAATGGCTCACTCGCATTCTTATCTTAGCATATGGGAACATGATAAACATTTTCACTGCCTTGGATCCTTCTCGAGCTGCTGGGTTCTGCTACCGTCAACCCAAGCTCATATCCATTATGGACCATTCCAATGCGATGTTCTAAGCACCAACATAGCCGAACCAAGGTCGAATACTATCCGATTTGAATATCTGTACATGGTATGAGATAGGAGAACCTATTCCTTTCTACATTTCAGCGAGCGTCCAGATTCTTGAGCTCTCAGGACCGTAATTGACCCAGTGTGTCCCTTCTTGTGCGAACCTGCAAATGCGGTGTGGTCGAGACGATAACCAGGCGAAGCGTTCCTGGGAGGCTGCTGCAACGATTAGACGGTTCCAATCTCACGGGGATTCAGCGTCTTGACTGGCCTTGTTGGCTTGTGTGTGTGTGTGTAAGGGAGAGAGAGAGAGAGAGGGAGAGAGAGGGAGAGAGAGAGCGATAGAGGTGTGGAACTCACTGACATCGTGCGAAATGGTGTATGAAATTGTATGGAGAATGTGTGTCTAAACTTGGTAATGAGAGGGGTTTGCAGTGTTGATCTTGCAAGGTTGGGTTCCAAAGAAGGCGTCCCTTGGTGCCCACGAAGCCTTCTCTTCCGCATCATGTGAACAGTTGCAATCCTTCGCTTCGTCCATCTTTACACCGCACTCTTCACATCCTACTGCGATGGGTGTGTTCAAGGAAGGAAATGCACCACCCAAAAATGTTCATACAGTGCCACACATAAGGTGTGCATGACATATAATCAAAGAGTGTAACCTCCTCCTGCAAAAAGCAGGAAGTAAAATTTTCATGTTATCAAAAATGCAATGCCAGTGTTTTTGCTTTATTAAGATCGGAGTTGAATACTCCAACTGATCTCTGCTCAGTTGACTAACTGGAAAAAAACTTAACATGAGCATTCACCATTTTTACATTACATTACAACATTCACCAGTTTTACATGTGTAGGTATATTAGTGGCTGTTAATAAATTTTCGAGAAATTTTTTTGATTGATTGTCGGTCTGCGGTTTTTTTTTTTTTTTTTTTTTTTTTGTTTTAGTTTAAAAAAGGATTAGACCCCAACAGCCGCCAACAACCGCCAGCTCCCGCGGACAGTGAGTCTCTTCCTTGCGCGCGCTTTGTATGTCCCGGCCTCGTCGTGGGCGTTGAATGGGCAATGGTGTGTGTTTCTAGGGTACGCAGAGACTGCACTGGTGCATTGGCACTGGGCCCATCAGTTTCGTACCTCGCAGATTTTCCTGCGGTGTAGTCTGAGGATCAGTTGCGCTACCTCCAGGTCCATTGCCCAATAGACACTCGCATTGGTAGGGTTTTATCATTGAGCTGGTTTGGGGTTTTAGCACCGTGAGTTTTCTTTTGTCTTCTTGTTGCGAATATTTGCAGCGGCGAGATTACAAAGAAGAAGAAAAAGAAGGGAAGGAGGAGGAGGAGGAGGAAGACGACGGCGAAGACGAAGGAAGTTGAGTAGGGGTTCATTGGAACAACTGAACGATGTTTTTGTATAGTTTGACTTTGCAGCCGGCAACGGGAATAGTTTGTGCTACGTATGGAAACTTCACGGGCGGCAAGACGCAAGAGATTGTGGTAGCCAGGGGCAAGGTGCTGGACTTGCTGCGACCCGACGACAATGGGAAGCTTCAGACGCTGCTTTCAGTGGAAGTATTTGGAGCAATTCGGTCTTTGGCACAATTTCGTCTCACGGGGTCGCAGAAGGATTATATTGTTGTAGGCTCGGACTCTGGCCGGATAGTGATCCTCGAGTATAACAAGGAGAAGAACCTGTTTGAAAAGGTTCATCAGGAGACATTTGGGAAGTCAGGGTGTCGGAGGATTGTACCTGGGCAGTACTTAGCGGTAGACCCGAAGGGGCGTGCTGTTATGATCGGTGCTTGCGAGAAGCAGAAGCTGGTTTATGTGCTCAATCGTGACAATGCTGCACGACTAACGATCTCCTCTCCCTTGGAGGCTCATAAATCGCATGCCATAGTTTATTCTATTACGGGTGTAGATTGTGGTTTTGATAACCCTATTTTCGCAGCCATTGAGCTGGATTATTCTGAAGCTGACCAGGACTCCACAGGGCAGGCTGCAAATGAAGCACAAAAGCATTTGACGTTTTATGAGCTCGATTTAGGGCTTAACCATGTTGTTCGGAAATGGACCGAACCCATTGATAACGGAGCTAATATGCTGGTCACAGTGCCTGGTGGGGGGGATGGACCAAGCGGGGTGCTCGTTTGTGCGGAAAATTTTGTCATCTACAAGAATCAAAACCAGCCTGATGTCCGTGCCGTTATTCCACGAAGGCAAGACCTGCCCCCGAATAGAGGAGTATTGATTGTGTCCGCTGCTACGCACAAGCAGAAAGCTCTGTTCTTCTTTTTATTGCAAACCGAATACGGTGACATTTTCAAAGTCACCTTGGACTACGATAAGGATGATCAAGTGACAGAGCTGAAAATTAAGTATTTCGACACCATCCCTGTTACATCTGCAATGTGCGTGCTTAAAGCGGGTTTTCTTTTTGCTGCTTCGGAGTTTGGAAATCATTCTTTGTATCAGTTCCAAAGCATAGGTGAAGGTCCAGAGGTGGAGTCATCATCATCCACTCTTGTGGAAACTGAAGAGGGTTACCAGCCTGTTTTCTTCCAGCCCAGGAAGCTTAAGAATTTGGTTCAAATTGATGACATTGAGAGTTTGATGCCCATAATGGACATGAAAGTTGCAAATCTTTTTGAAGAGGAAACTCCACAAATTTTCTCCCTATGTGGAAGGGGTCCGAGGTCATCCCTTCGCATCCTGCGTCCTGGTCTCGCAGTCACAGAAATGGCTGTATCTCCGCTTCCCGGAGTGCCAAGTGCAGTATGGACCGTCAAAAAGCACGCAAATGATGAGTTCGATGCTTACATCGTGGTGTCATTTGTGAACGCTACACTGGTGCTCTCTATTGGAGAGACCGTAGAGGAAGTAAGTGACAGTGGTTTTTTAGACACGACTCCTTCTCTAGCAATTTCTCTTCTGGGTGATGATTCTCTCATGCAGGTACATCCAAGTGGTATTCGTCATATCAGGGCCGATGGACGTATCAACGAGTGGAAGACACCAGGAAAGAAGACCATTGTGAAAGTCGGATACAATCGGATGCAGGTGGTCATTGCCCTTAGTGGGGGAGAGCTTATATACTTTGAGATGGACATGTCAGGCCAACTGATGGAAATTGAGAAGCGGGACATGACGGGAGATGTTGCTTGTCTTGACATTGCACCGGTGCCTGAAGGCCGTCAAAGATCACGGTTCTTAGCTGTGGGTTCGTATGACAGCACAATTCGAATCCTATCGTTAGATCCAGATGACTGTATGCAGATTTTGAGTGTGCAAGCAGTCTCATCTCCACCGGAGTCGCTCCTTCTCCTTGAGGTGCAGGCTTCGACTGGAGGTGAAGATGGCGCAGATCATCCAGCGAGCGTCTTTCTTAATGCTGGATTACAGAATGGAGTATTGCTCAGGACAGAGGTAGATATGGTAACTGGACAGTTATCAGACACACGCACCCGATTCTTAGGTCTGCGAGCCCCCAAGCTCTTCTCGGCTTTAGTTAGGGGTCGACGGGCGATGCTATGTCTTTCCAGCAGACCTTGGCTTGGTTATATTCATCAAGGACATTTCCTATTGACGCCCTTGTCGTATGAAACCTTGGAGTATGCTGCATCGTTCTCTTCAGATCAATGCGCAGAAGGTGTTGTGGCAGTCGCGGGAGATGCGCTTCGTGTATTTACTATCGAGAGACTTGGCGAGACATTTAATCAAACTGTTGTGCCCCTCCGGTACACCCCTCGCAAGTTCATCTTACATCCTAAACAGAAGTCTCTTATCATTCTCGAGAGTGATCAAGGTGCTTTTAATACAGAGGAGCGGGAAGCGAATAAAAAGGAAGCTGTGGAGGCTGCAGGTGAGTGGTGCATATTCCTTTGCATCTCCATTTCAAGGTTCAATGAAGTGAAAGCTGCCAAGAGGTGTTTATTAGTCAGTTAGTCTCCTTTTTTGCTAATGAATTGCTGTATTTTTTCTTGTACATAGAAGACCATTAGGTTTGGAACTTAACCCGGGTCTTGTCTTGCCTTTCCCTTGCTGCTGTATTTTGAGTGCTTTCCGTAAATAATTTGCCGTTTTTATTTGTACTTGTAACAATGTTTTCGTTTCTTGCACCCAAGTTATTCAGTATAACACATTTAAATCGTTTTAGTTAGTCAGTAAGCTATCCTACGTAAGGATACATGTCATATGTAGAAGGGACATTAGAGTAAATCACTGTTTCTGTAATGGATTGCTTTCTTCCTTTTTACAGATAGTCACGAAAATGGGAAAGCTGATGGAGAGGATGAAGATATGGCTGACGGAGAGGATGAGGAACCTCTTCCCGATGAGCAATATGGCTATCCAAAAGCAGAATCGAACAAGTGGGCGTCATGCATTCGAGTATTGGATCCAAAGACGAGCACAACCACCTGTCTTCTGGAATTGCAAGAAAACGAAGCAGCCTTCAGCCTTTGCGCTGTTAATTTCCATGACAACAAGGAATTAGGGACCCTTATAGCTGTAGGAACTGCTAAGGATTTGCAGTTTATGCCAAAGAAAGAAGCATCTGGTGGATTTATTCATATATACAGGTTTGCGGAAGAGGGAAAGGTTCTTGAACTTGTGCATAAGACTCCTGTTGATGGGGTCCCTACAGCTTTGCGTCAGTTCCAAGGTCGACTTCTGGTTGGAGTAGGTCAGGTGTTGAGAATATATGATCTTGGGAAAAGGAAGCTGCTGCGTAAGTGTGAGAATAAAAATTTCCCGAACACAATTATTGCTATCCATACCTATGGCGATAGGATATACGTTGGTGATATTCAAGAGGTATATGTCCTTTCTTTTAAATTTTATCTTTTTTAAAGTTAAGTGCACCTAATATTCTTTACGACAATTCTCTCGAGTGTGGAAGCCCTTCTTTTATGAATTCATCTGTCCTATTCATTTAACTATGGATGCATGTTTTATTAGGAGTTGGAGTTTTTGGTGTTGTCATTTGAGGGAAACGAGGTTGCTAGTTGTTTTAACCCGTGCTTTTCGTAGTGCAGTCATTTCATTATGTGAAGTACCGACGGGATGAGAACCAGTTGTATACATTTGCGGACGATAGCTGCCCGAGGTGGTTAACTGCGTCACTTCACATTGATTTTGACACTATGGCTGGAGCGGATAAGTTTGGTAATATTTATGTCATGCGCTTACCCCAAGATGTTTCAGAGGAGATAGAAGATGACCCTACTGGAGGTAAAATTAAATGGGAACAAGGCCGATTGAATGGTGCACCAAACAAGGTCGAAGAGATAATTCAGTTTCATGTTGGAGAGGTGGTTACAAGCTTGCAGAAAGCATCCCTCATTCCAGGAGGAGGAGAAAGCGTTCTTTACGGCACTGTCATGGGAAGCATGGGTGCTCTGCTGCCGTTTTCATCCCGTGAAGACGTAGACTTTTTCTCCCACCTTGAGATGCACCTGCGACAAGAGAACCCACCTTTGTGTGGCCGTGATCATATGGGATTCCGATCTGCTTATTTCCCTGTGAAGGTTTGTTGCTCCGTTTTTTTTTCCCTGTTCCTGTTTTTTGAGCACAAAGTAGTCCTTAATCTTTTCACGAAATCTCTGTATGCAACTGTAGTATAAAATGAATGAAATGGGCAGTAATGATCAAAAGTAAGGATTGTGTGACCATGTATCTACTTAAGAAATGATTTTTGCGAGATGTTGCAGGATGTAATCGATGGAGATCTCTGTGAGCAGTATCCAATGCTAACTTCAGAGTTGCAAAAAAAAATTGCCGATGACCTTGATCGAACCCCAGGTGAAATTTTGAAGAAGCTCGAGGACATTAGGAATCGAATCATTTAAACCCAGTAAGAGCTTTCCTTCCCAGGTATACGGGGTGATTTCTCGGCATTTTTGTGGCTCTTAGGACTCGTCTCCACCACATCTGAAATATGTGCACGCACTTATAAATTGGAAGGTAGTTTTAGCCGCATCTTGATGTGGCTTTTCTGAAGTACCTTTCAACCGCATGCAATGTTGAGTGTGGCAGACCTTCCAGCAAGCGAGAGAGGAATCCTGGATATTTGACTCAGTAAACCTCAGAATGTGAAGGCAAGCAATGCTGTGCCCGTTGCGCTTGCATTTTCCTGTATCTCCTCGTGATTATTGGAAGTCAATGGAGACCTGTATTACTAATCACTTGATTTTCTCTTTCTCAATTGTGGACACATCGTGTGAATTCAATGTGAACATGTTTAATGCAGCAAATGAAGCTAGTATACTGTGAGTCTACGTAGTAATGTGAACTATACTGATATATTGTTGATGTGTTTTCTTGGAAGATGTCTGCTTTTGGTGGTTGATGTCTTGTTTAGCGTTCTCAATTTTCTGCATCCTCAGTATTGAATTTGTGAACCGGATTCTCATGGCCAAGAACATCACTGGCATCTAAGAACGAGGAAATGTTTCGCACAATTTCTAATTCTATTTCAGCCTGCATAACGCTGTTCGAGTGTAGACAAGGTGTCTCTGCAGCGGTGGGGAGGACTGCACGAGACAAGGAGGTGGTGCGGTATCAAAGCGAAGTGCGTGGGTCAGTAAGCTGCTGGATAGACTTGCACCCCAGTAAACTTTGGCTCATGAGGGCTGATAAGATTCGTCAGGAAAGCTGGCAAAAATGCATGCTATAATGCACATTTGTTGGCCCTCAACTCTCAAAAAATGGGGTTGGGATTTACATGACTTCTAAATTACGTAAGTAAACCAATAAGACCTGACAATAAATCTTTACTTTGCCGAAAGATTGACAAAACCTTCTATTTTGTATATACCAAATAGCTCACCATGTTCAAACGTATGGTTACAGGCACCCATGTCAAAAGATACACAAGCACAAATGATTGTTGTTTATAATTCCAATGCCATGCAAGCTTCCCTACAATCCATAATATTTTATACATGTGATTCAAAGCATGCCCACTGCAGCGTTCTTGCATGTTCACAATACCCTTGAGGTTTGAGTTGATATTTGTCTCAAAAGATATTGAAGGAATTAAACTGATCTTTCTTGTAGGTTAATTAATTTGTCTCAAAAGTGAGTTGGGAAGCATTTCTTTGTATCTTGAGAAGGATTTTTGGAAGTGAGCTTGAATTGTTTGTCTTGCCCTCTATAATTTGAGAGGATCAATCATGAGAAATTAAATGTGTTGCAGTCTTGGCATCTACAAGGGCTTACAACAGATGCAGAAAACTTTGTAAAATGGATTATTTTCTATGGCTAGCTTCTTTATACAAATATGAACACTTGTCGTGAGCTATAGTATTTAGAAGTGAGCTGGATGGCAATACAGAACTGAAGAATTTGGGGCTTTCCATGCCTACTAAAACGCATTTAGGGCTTTCCATCTCTTTCCATACTTATATTTCTATTTGAGAATACATCTATGTAACACATTTTATCTACCAGGGAAACTTTAGTTACCAAACTTAAACTCAGTATACAATAAAATGGAGATTCAATAGATAACGTGACAATCCCAATGTAAACCTGAATACAAAAATTATTAATTCAAGTGTAATTACCCAAGCTTGCTAGGGGTAAAAAAAATATAATTGTAATTTTACCAAACACCCAGTTGGTCAACTTGATTTTTTTCTGAAACCCTTTGAACGCAACGTGCGAGTGTTATTCACAGACAGTCATGGTTCGTTGATGAACAGAAAGAGTTCCAAAAACGAATAAAATAACCTTCGAGAAATTTATTCTGATGGAACAGATAATGGCACTTATTGGGGTGACCCCAGAATTATGCACTAAGCTGTACTTCTTCCCCTAATATTTTCCCCAAAAGATTCTCCCCTCTTTTCTGTCCTTTATTGTACTATTTATCCTCACTTTGACTCGGAACGAATTTGATAACATTTAACAGTTCTTCAGAAAGAATTCTGCGTCCCACGGTTTTATATAAAAATAGCAATAATAAATAAATAAACTTGGAGTGGTCCTGAAGAAAAAAACAGGAGATTGCTCCCACTACTTAATAGTCTAAAAATATAAAATATAGTCTACTTAATAGTCAATAAAATATAGTCTAAAAATACACACTAAGCTAGAACTACCGTGATTGGCACTTAGCCTTTTAAAAAGTAAGGAAACATGGGAACTCGGAATGGCTTATTTGAATTCGGGCACAAGGTAAACATTTACGGAGCTGCCCCAGGTTCTAGAAACCCCCCAAGTATGGCATCACAGGTTGACCAAAATCGCTGGACCTAGGATGGGCCGGGCTGGGCCGGGTCGATGCTGAGACGGGTCCCGCCGTTTCCGAGACACCCAGTGGAGCTGAAGAGTCCTCGAGACGCTGTCGAGAGCCGCATCGAAAGGAAAGCTTGAGAATTTCTTGGGCCATCGTCTTTAGTTTTGGTGTCGATCACTGCCGTTTTGTGCTCCATCATCGTGCTTCCACATTCTCAGTACCCGCGGAATTTTCGTTGTTTTCGTTTCTGATCCATTTAAGCGGCGGCCGAGCTGAAACAAGTCACATTTGAGCTCGCAAGCTTCATTCCGACTGAGTCACGGTTTACGAGGACTCGAAGCTTGCTGCTCATTCTTGTCAAGGGCTGGATTGTAGGGACCAGGAGCTTCTTTGCCAGGTGAGAAGGGTTGCAAGTTTTTCAGTCGTCGTAGTCTGAACGATCTACTTTGTTTTATAGTGACAGATTTTTGTTTTGAAATTATTTGTATCGGACGTTCAGACGTTGGTTGTAGGTTTGTGTAGGGATGGGGGGAGGAGGGGGAAGAGGAGCGAGCTGTGAAGGTCAGTATTCAACTGAATGAAGAGAGGAGGTACAGCTGTGGGAGCGATAGCCATGAATCGGATGACATAGGCCTTGACGACCACGGTGGTTTTTGGGAGATTAACAGTCTCCTGTTCAAGATCGTGGAACATTTTCTTTTCTATTTTCCGGTGCATTCTCAAGATCAAACACTGAAGAAGTTAGAGAAGCAGGAATTGAAACATACTAATGTGCAGTTAGGTGGAGGGTTCAGTTCCACGGTGAGGAATAGACGGAAGATCACTACATTTGTGCAGTAGTGCACTTGCGCTCGACCTCGCGGCAGTCAACAAAGTTACAAGTGAGGTGTCGCCATGACGGACCATAAGATTCAGGATATTACAGTGCCTTCTGGCCAGGATGAGGCGCCGGCATTGAATGAGAAAGTGGAGATCAGTAATAAGGAAAAAGACAAGGCAGAGAAGCAAAAAGAGGAGACCAAGGTCGTGCCATTCTTCAAACTATTTTCGTTCGCGGATAAATGGGATTACATACTGATGATTGTAGGCTCTATTGGTGCAGTCGGTAATGGTGTATCTATGCCTCTCATGACGCTCATCTTCGGCGATCTCATCAATGCTTTTGGTCAGAACCAAACTGATCAGAGCGAGCTGGTTCGTGCGGTCTCTAAGGTGCTCTTCTCTTTCACCCACTTTCAAGATGTAGTCATAAAAAGTCGAGGGAGATGATTTTAGAGTGATTTGCATAGAGGGAGACTAGGGCACATGTGAAATACATTTCATGGGAGATGACTAAGAGCTTGGCAATAAGTGAGAGTACGTAATCCATGCTTCGTCACGGACCTTTGGGTGTAAATCTTTGACTTTGATCTGAGAATGGATGCAAGACAATCTCGACTATTGAGATCAGTGTTAGTGTGCGCAACCATTCACGTGTCACTTCTTCATCGACATTCAATAGTGCCGCCATGGAACATAAGAATGGAGCACTGACAGTTTGTGTTTCGTGTGCAGGTTGCCGTAAAGTTTGTTTACATTGGTATCGGGGCTGCCGTTGCATCATACCTGGGTGAGCTCCTATTCTTGTGCTCGACTTTCGCTGGTTAGATTTCGTGTGGTTTGCTTCGGTTCCTAAAGTTTTATCCTCTTACCTTTGTAAGAATCGAGTGTGCATTCAAACCGATTACAGCACTCAAATGTTCTAAGTTGTGATTTGGATGCAGAAATCACGTGCTGGATGATAACTGGAGAGCGTCAAGCCGCCCGTATCAGGAGTCTGTATCTCAAGACGATTCTGAGACAAGATATTCCCTTCTTTGATCAAGAAACTTCAACCGGCGAGGTGATCAGTCGAATGTCCGGAGATACCATACTTATTCAAAATGCAATTGGCGAGAAGGTTCGCATGAACTCCTAACCCTATAGTCCATTTGATTGAATGGCAACACCGTTTCCTTACTGGGAAAAGAAATGCAACGGCGAAACCAACAGTTCCTTGCATTGGTTTTATGAATTATAAGTTACAGAGAGAGGCAGTGAGCGTATGTGGTTCGATGTGTGAATTTGGCAGCTTCTTACGAGGTTTCTGTGCAGAGGTCTATTTAGGCCTGTTCCTGGGTTCTTTTCAGGACGCACAATATATTGAGTGGGGGATTTATCGCAGGTCGGGACTTTCATACAGCTGCTGTTCATGTTCCTCGCTGGATTTGCAGTTGCATTCGTCCAAGGCTGGAAACTGACACTAGTAATGGTGGCCACCATACCTCTTCTAGCTCTCTCAGGCGGCCTTATGGCAATGGTGATGTCGAAAATGTCAGGCGCAGGCCAGGAAGCTTATGCTGAAGCAGGCACCACCGTGGAGCAAGTGGTCAGCTCAATCCGAACGGTAAGGATCCAGGCGAATGCCTGATGCTCAATTCTTGAAATACTGGCTTCTATTTTATGGATCTCTTGAGGTACATTCCTCTTCAATTGAACTCTATTCTCGTGACAACTCATTCAATTTTTTCCTGGTGTGTTTGTGAAGGTGTTATCTTACACTGGTGAGAAAAAATCTGTGATTGAGTATGATCACGCTATCGCTAAGGCTGCTAAGTTAGGAATAAACTCGGCATTAGCTTCCGGGTTCGGCATCGGCTTTGCACTTTTTGTGATGTTCTCTAGCTATGCACTGGCCATGTGGTACGGATCCATACTAGTAGTTAACGACGGCTTATCTGGAGGCAATGTTCTCAGTGTCATATTTGCAGTTCTGACTGGTGGGGGGTAAGTGATTCGATGCTCTTGCTATCTCTTATTTGAATGGTTTCTGTCGGTTGCACCCGGCACAACCGGTACTTACTTCTCAAGTTCATTCGATTCCACTAAAGAGACCGAATTCGTTTTCGAATGCAAAACCTTCTGCTTTCCGTAGCGTACCATTGCCGCAAAAGATTCATAATGAGACGAGTTACCTTTTTGATCGAAGGACGGTTTCCTAGCCTCTGCTGATGCCTGTCTCGATCATATGCTGTGGCCAGGTCTTTGGGTCAAGCCTCTCCATGCGTTCAAGCTTTCGCCTCTGGTAAAGCAGCGGCATATAAAATGTTCGAAGTCATTAAGCGCAAGCCCGTGATTGATGCGTACGACTTGAGCGGTGAAACGTTAAAAACCCTCAAAGGAGACATTGAGTTGCGAAATGTTTATTTCACCTACCCTAGTCGTCCAGATGTGCCCATTTTCAAAAACTTCAACCTCTCTGTGGCTGCCGGTACTACTGTTGCGTTGGTGGGAGAAAGTGGAAGGTGAGATTCTTCGGCCCTTTATCGTTGACACTCTTCCAAGTTGTGTCTCTTGTTGCCCGTTACTATGAAATTGCATCTCATCTTCAATCTCATCATGCATGACCAGTGTTTTAATCTAAGTTCCACGATCTTCATTGCAGTGGCAAATCCACAGTTGTGAGTCTTGTGGAGAGGTTTTACGATCCTAATCAAGGGCAAGTACTAGTAGATGGGGTTGATACCAAGACCCTTCAACTGAGGTGGCTTAGGCAGCAAATTGGTCTTGTGAGCCAGGAACCGGTATTGTTCGGCACCTCAATCAAGGAAAATATTGCATACGCGAAGGATGCTGCCACAGATGAGGAAGTTCAAGCAGCAGCTAGCTTGGCGAATGCGGCCACTTTCATCAACAAGATGCCCAAAGGCTATGAAACTAAAGTTGGAGAGCGAGGAATACAGCTATCAGGAGGTCAAAAACAGCGTATAGCAATTGCAAGGGCAATACTCAAGGATCCTAAAATTCTGTTGTTGGACGAAGCAACCAGTGCTTTGGACGCAGAATCCGAACACGTGGTTCAAGAGGCGCTCGAGAAGGTTATGGCTGATCGCACTACAATTGTGGTTGCTCATCGGCTTACAACAATCCGTAATGCGAATCTCATAGCTGTCATCCAACGTGGTGTGGTTGTAGAAACAGGTAAGAGATTTCATATTTCAGTTTGTACAGTGTCAATCGTCCGATGCTTAGAAACTAGTCACGCGTTTGCTAGGAGATTCATAACTTCCCCAATCCCTGGGGCGGCAATTTATATATGAATCCTTTTGGGTGTGTGCAGGGTCACATGATGAACTTCTATCCAGACCAGACGGAGCATATACACAGCTGATTCGTTTGCAGCAGATTAACAAGCAGCAAGACGCTGATATGTATAACGATTTGGATCTGGACGTAGATACTGCAGCCATCGGCAGATCTCTTAGCAAAGGTTCACATGACAGCCGCCGGCGTAGTCTTCAGCGAAAGTCACCACATGCATCTCGGAGGGTGCATGACCAGCTTGGAAAGAGTGGCAGATCCGAAGGAACTGACGTTGAGACAGGAGATGAGGAAAACCAGAAGCGCGCTGATACTTCTATCTTTCGACTTGCCAAATACAGTAAATCAGAAACTCCCCTTTTTCTGATAGGTTCTCTCGCCGCCCTCGCAAATGGAACTTCATTTCCAATCTTTGGACTTCTATTGTCAAATATTATTGCTGTTTACTATATCGCCGATCCGAAGAAATTGAGACACGACGCGAATTTCTGGTCCCTCATGTACTTGGTACTGGCAATTGGAATATTTATAGTTTCCCCAATACAATTCTACTCATTTGGAGTGATCGGCCAGAAGCTTATTCGTCGCCTCCGTAGATTGTCCTTCGAGAAGGTGTTAAGAAATGAAGTGGCGTGGTTCGATGAGGACAACAACGGCAGGTGGAACAACTTGCATTTCTATGTTTTTTCACTTCCTTGCCTTCGTCGCACCGTTGTAAATTTCAACTTCACTCTTATGCACCGTTTCGAAGCCAAAAATTCTTGTAAATTAAGGTTACTTTACTTCGTTGAATGCAGTGGCTCTATTGGTGCACGGCTATCAACGGATGCAGCAGCTGTGAAAGGCATGATTGCAGACACACTCTCACTTGTCATGCAGAATATCGGCAATATCGTCTGCGGACTAACCATAGCATTCATCGCCAACTGGCAGCTCTCACTTCTGGTCCTCGCCTTGGTTCCACTCTTGGGCTCACAAGGGTATTTCCAAATGAAAATGATGCAAGGCTTCAGCAACGATGCCAAGGTTGACAATAGGTTTTTCACCCCTTTTTTATTTCCATCATTGGAATTTGAGCATTTGTGGCTGCAAGCATTGAACACCATGTGCAACACCTGGCACATTTGGTTTCTCGTGTGACGCACTTTCTGTGGCATGTCCAGGAAGCATACGAGGATGCAAGTCGTGTTGCCAACGATGCAATTTCCAGTGTCCGCACCGTGTCGTCCTTCTGCGCACAAGAGAGAGTAGTGGCTCTATATGAAAAGAAGTGCGAAAAGCCTCTGAAAAGTGGCATTCGTCAAGGTTACATCAGTGGGACTGGCTTGGCTTTCTCCAACTTTGTCCTCTTTGCGTGCTACGCACTTGCATTTTGGTTTGGGTCGAAGCTGGTGCAGCAAGGTAAAGCTGAATTCGACGATGTTTTCAAGGTCTTCTTTGCCATCACGATGAGTGCTTTCGGTGTCTCACAAAGCGCCAGTTTAACACCTGATCTAACCAAAACGAAGCTCGCTGTGAATTCCATTTTTGAACTGCTCGATCGAAAATCACTCATTGACCCCTTCAATACTTCTGGTAAGACGTTGATGCCACTAAACGGGGACATTGAGCTCCGAAATATCAGCTTTACTTATCCCTCCAGGCCCACGGTACCCATATTCAAGGACTTGAGCCTCACTGTGCCGGCTGGCAAGGTTCGTTGGTTTTTGAAACCTTCCCGCTTGTTCCAATGATTTCCATGATGCATGTGAATGGTTATTGTAGAACTTCTAAGAGGTGAAATCTTTCGAATGAGCATATCACTGTCGCCCGTGTGGCTTGTCTGTGCTTCTAAACTTTCCGCCAGAACGAAGTCCTGCTAAAAGCGTTTACTGTTATTGTTTCATGTTGAGAAGACTGTGGCACTTGTTGGCGAGTCGGGTTCGGGCAAGAGCACGGTGATTTCGCTACTCGAGCGCTTCTACGACGTGGATAGCGGCTCCATCCTGCTTGATGGTGTCGATATTACGCAGTTGCAAATTCGTTGGCTAAGACAGAAAATCGGGCTTGTGAGCCAGGAACCTGTCCTCTTCAACACTTCTATAAAAGCAAACATCGTATACGGAAGGGATGATGATGTCACAGAGACAGAAATAGAGTCTGCTGCTAAAGCCTCGAACTGCCACAAATTCATCGTGGGCTTACCCGAGGGATTCAACACGACCGTTGGAGAGCGTGGAGTTCAGCTCTCAGGAGGACAAAAGCAGAGAGTGGCCATTGCGAGGGCAATCGTCAAGGACCCCCGAATCCTGCTGCTGGATGAGGCCACCAGTGCGCTGGACGCTGAATCGGAACACATCGTGCAAGAGGCTCTTGACCGCATCATGGTGAACCGGACCACCATTGTTGTTGCTCATCGTCTCTCCACCATCCGCAACGCTGATGTAATTGCTGTGGTTAAAAACGGATCCATCGTTGAGCAAGGCAAACACGACGAGCTGATGGCGAGAGAGGATGGGGCGTATCATGCTCTTGTGCGGCTTCACATGTCCTCCAAATAAACACACCTGTGGTACTCACCACAATTCTAAACAAACCGCCAGCATCAAATCGCATGACTGCTCATCACCAGTATTTAGCAGATTACGTGAGGAGCTTTTCCTTACATCCTTGACCACAATCTCTACTCGTACAGATTTTTTGGTGGCTCCACGAACATTTTTACATGTGCACACTTCGAGGCATCTCGGTGGCTGTCTTCACTGGGTGTGTTTGAAAACCATGAGTTGGAGTTCAACTGCCGTAACATATCTCCTCAGCTTGAGATATCTGACAACGGCAACTTGTGCTCAGTTCACTCTAGGCAAAACAGGCAAAACAGGGAACTTTTCGGGTACCCCCACGCGACGTGGTTATTGGCAACAGAATTCAAGAATAAATGAGCCCTGAAGTCATTTAAAGCTGC
Organism: Physcomitrellopsis africana; assembly: GCA_036785485.1. Taxonomy (NCBI): domain Eukaryota; kingdom Viridiplantae; phylum Streptophyta; class Bryopsida; order Funariales; family Funariaceae; genus Physcomitrellopsis; species Physcomitrellopsis africana. The sequence goes on along the minus strand of JAWRVF010000062.1, from coordinate 139,885 downwards.
GGCCTCAATACACAGAATTGGTCGTAGATGCTGAGAAAATTATTTTCTACTGATAGAGTACAAAAAGCACATGCATACTTGGTTGCGAGTTGGTGATCCTGTTGGGCTCTCAACACTGCAACTCTCACGAGTCTGTGCAGCAAAAGCAAACCTGTTCATGCACAAAATCCAACTGTCTGAACAGAGCTCACCAAAAAAAGAAATTTTACTAAAAAACTCATTATTTAATTAAGGTAAAGGCTGCCGCGATTATTTTTATCTGGAACTCATCAACACACATTTTAAGATTTATTTATTTAATTATATGTGTGTGTGTACACATGTGTGGAAGATGAATGTTAAAACATGCGTTCTGAGATGAATACAATGTGATCACATAACAGAATGAACATCTTTGTGCTAATTTGGATAATTGGTAACTTTGTGTGAAATTTTTTTAATGTTAACAATGAAAGTACTGTTCAACTGGGTGAGTAATTGTTCGATGGTTTGAGGTTTGGATGTGCTTTAAGGTTTTGATGTGTTGTAGCAACTACCATTGCTGAACATATGAAGTATTATGTAAATGATTCTGAACCATAGCAATAAGAGCATAAAATAAGAGCTGTGCCAAGTCCTGATATCAAATATCTAAAACTAAATTTAATCATTTAACTTCACTAATATAATAGCTTTATTTCATAATTGCAATATTTTATAATTAATTTTCTTAATTTTTAATTAAGTTTTGAAAACTATCTAAGTGCAATAAATAACTAATGCACATTTATTCAAAAGAAGAATAGTATACAACAAGTACTTTACAGTATTTATTGATGATGTTCATTAAATTATATGTCTGATATTTTAATCTTGCTGGATTATAAATTTTTTAAAAATTTACATAAAAAATAAAAAAACATTTTTATTAATCATTATTCATTCATTATTTTTATTATATATATAAATATATATATATATTTAAAAAAAATTATAAAATATTCACCACTTTTAAAATGTTAATAGATATTACTGAGCATCAATTTACACATATCTTAATTAAGGCAAGGACTAGACTTCTATAATTGACAAATGTCCCACAATGGTATAAAATTAACACATGCTCACAAGGCGTTCTGTAAAAGTTCCCTATCAAATTTATAAGGGAAGTTGAAAATGTTGAGAGATGTTATTATAAAACCATTGTTGTAGGATCCAACTACAAGATTGTAAGAAAAGCCCAAAAAGGTCAAAATCTATTAAAAACATTACAGTTCTTTTTCAGCTCACTACAAGAATTGGAGAAAGAAGTCACTTCTTCTATAATACATTTTGAAAGATTTTGCAAGTTCGTCAATCTAATAATGCCAAAAGAAACCATAATGAATTTCTTCAGTCTTCTATAAATACATACCACTTCACCTTAAAAAGGTCTTTTAGACTTTTTAACTGTGTTTTCTTTGATAATATTCTTAATGGAGAAAGAGAAGTATTTGTAGACATTTGAGTGTTGCATAGATTCCGCTCTAATAAGACATTAAAGATAAATTATTTTAATTTTTAAACCAAAAGATCTTGCTGTTTCTTTGCATCCATCTATTTAGCAGATTTTTTTATTTTATATAACTTTTTATGTCACCAATAAGTTAAAAAGACAAGCACATATTTAAAGCTTTAAAGAAAAAAGAAAAAAGAAAATCTTTGATTTGTTTTAATTGCCAAAATTTTTAAAGTCAAATACCAAAGCATTAATAAAAAATTCATCATTATTATTATGTAAAAAATATTCTTCTTTGATGTGATTTTTGTTTCTATTTATTCTACAGAGCTAATCAGAGAAATTTTTATTATAGGATTTTTCTTTCTTTTCTTTTAATTTTTATACAAATTAATTTTTAAAAAAAATATTGATTTTCTTAGTTTAAATTTTATTAGTAATATTTAGACCAAAGTTTCTAAAGAATTATAACTATTGGGATTATTGATGATTTACAATGTTCCACCACTTAACAATTTTTTTAGAAATTGCTAGCAACAAAGTGCCATAATGGATCAATGCTAAATACATTCCTTCCATGCTTCTACAATCACTTGTAAAAGAGAGAGAGAGAAAAAAAAAAAAAAAAAAAAAAAAAACAGATTTTTTTATTTTATTTTTATTTTTTTAAGATTAATTATAAAATCCCCTTCTTTCTACAAACATTTTTCAGACTTACTCTAATCCTTAGCATCACTCTAAGATTTATTTTTTCTTGAAGTTTAAAGTAATTTATTCTACAGGGGTGCAATATTAATTAAGGTGTGTTCCTACTTTCAAGAAAATTTAGTAATAAATTCTTAGAATCAAAATCTTCATTAGGATGTCATATTTGTGGAGCTGTAATCTTTGAAAGATTCTACTTTTGAATTTATATATATATATATATATATTCCTATGCATTATGATTTTGTAAAGAACAGATTTTTAATACATTAATATTAATATAAAAACCTTATTTAAATATTATTGTTTTTAAATTAAAAACTAATTTCTGTGATTATTACAAATAGCTATCAATAATTTCGTAATCTAAAGGGTTAGATGATATTCAACAGACAGAAGTTATGAAAATATAGATGTTTTCATATATATATATATATATATAAATATATACATCTGTAGACACACACACTCATGGAGGGAGACAGAGGAAATTCATCAACCTTGTGTGGTTGTTATTGTGTTTTATTTTTGAGTATGAAGCATAATTTTTTGAAAAACAAAGTAAAATGAACAAATCCACACTACCATTCTGCCATTCCAAAAACATTCAATGAAAAAGCATTTCTCTGAGAGTTTTTAACACCTCAATTTGCAAACAATGGGAGAAATTCTAAAAATTATTTCATGCCCAAGTACAAAGCCACAGACTTAGTATGGAATTCAAATCCCCAAAAAATCTCAAGGTAAAAAAACAACATCATGCAGGTTCTAAATCTCTCCTCTTGCCCTTATGTTAAATATAGACATGATCTTCTTCTTTATCTTTTACCTTTACTCTTACCATTGTTTTTCAAATTTTTTTCTCACCCAATGTTGTGATTCATGATGTGAGTGGGGCATTTTGCTTTCTGACATGCTCGGGTATCAAGCATTGCATTATCTCTGGACTTGCATTCAACTCTGCTTGTAAAGACCCAACAAAACACACACACACACTCACACTCACACAATAAGACCCTGCATTTAAAGAAAAAGAAATTAAAACAAACAACGAAAGAATGATAAGGAAAAGAAAATTTGGAACATTCATATGTAAATAAATAAATAAATAAATAAATAAATATTTACCCACATACATATACATATTCAAATGATGATAATGAAAGATACTAAGGGAGATTCATGCCAGTCAGAGAAAGCTCTCCAACCCAATTTTCATTTTAATTTAATTTATAATATTTGTAGAGGGAGAGGGGGGGGATGAAGAAAGATGACTGACAGGTGTGCAGCGGAGGTCGGGGGAGAACTGGAGGAACCGGGAGAGGAGGTCGAGGGCGTCGGGGGGTGTCCTCTTGGGGAACACGTGCTGCCACGACTGCGCTTTAATTTCCGGGAACTTGAACTCCGTGTAGTTCGGATTCATGCTCTCGATCTCCTCCCTCGTCGGCGTTCCCAATACCTGTTCCCAACCTCCTCGAACACCGTTACCAACCACGTTCCCCCCCCCTGCTCTTCCTGGAAACCCACTTAACCAACAAAACCACAAAAAAGCTCTTTTCACACCTTGATGATCTCCACCAACTGATCCACTCCGCTCTCTCCCGGGAACATAGGCTGCACCACGGGGAACGAGCGAGGGTTTAGACAACAGAGGCGTTCCACATGCATGGGAACACACGATACTATAAAGCAGATGAAGAAGTAGGAGGGTGACACGTGTTGGATATCGGAGCAGCCACCTGGCCGAGGAGGAGTTCGGCCATGACGCATCCGACGGACCAGACGTCGATGGCGGTTGTGTACTCGGTGGCTCCGAAGATGAGTTCCGGGGCTCGGTAGTAGCGAGAGCAGATGTAAGCAACGTTGGGCTCTCCTTTCACCTGCCGGGGAACAATCATATTCGAATCATGTGAGAAATAGTCCTTGTGTGATGTTTCTGAAAAAAAATTATTAACAATAATGTGGGTTGCCCTTCCCAAAATCATAGTACATTGAGAAGTTGAAGCATACTGACCAAAACTTTTGCACTTCCGAAATCACAGAGCTTCAATTGATGCGTGTGAGGATTCACCTACAACAAGACAGCGAACAAATATACACAGTGCAGTCCTTCACATTATCTTTCTGATGGTGAGAATCTCGTCTGCGCAGTTTAAGGTGACATGAATCAAGCATGTGAAATGAGACTGATGTGGGTAGCTGGCAGGCAGGTATGAAAGCACCCACGAGGAGGTTTTGGGGCTTGATATCGCGGTGGCAGACGCCTACGGCGTTGTGGATGTAGGCGAGGGAGATGCACATCTGGTAAGTGTAGAGCTTGACGAAGAGCAGGGGGATGCGCTGGTTGAGGCGATGGTAGTGCTGCGCCATGCGGTACACCGTCTCCGGCACGAACTCCAGCACCAGGTTCAGGTACAGCTCCTGCGTGTCGGTGCTGGTTGAGAAGAAGAAGTGACGTAGCGCTACCACGTTCGGGTGGTCCACCAGCAGCATGATCTGCAGCTCCCGGTTCTTGTACCGCTTGTCCTGTAGCACCTTCTTGATCGCCACTGTCTCCCCCGTCTCGATGCACTTGGCCTAGGCCACAGCACCAGCAGCTTCGACACCAACACCGTCAGGACAGTCTCCGAATCTCTCTCTCACACACACACACACTTCTCGCTTTGTCTCTCTCACTCGCTCGCTCGCTTAGACTTGTCGGCTTAACAGATTGTTCCCAGGGTTGCATGCGGCACAGATCCAAACGGGAGTGATGCAGTACCTGGAATACGATGCCAAAGGAGCCGCTGCCGACGACGCGCTCTGCCGAGTAGCTGATGGTCTGAACAAAACCAAGCCCAGAGTCCATAGCTCCAGACATGCTTGGTTAGTACCCATTTCGACTAGCTCCTGATCAGCATCTTCTTCTTCTTCCTCCTCCTCCTCCTCCTCGATTGTTATATTCTAGAATGAGTGAGCAGAATGCGAGCATGACTCAAACTGCAACCTGCAGCATGGGATAAAAGGCATATTGCAAGAGGCACCTGCTTGGGTTGCCCATTCTTGCCTCCGATGGTGGTGGAGATAATGTGGCCTGGCTGTGGCCCATTCCCATCCGAGGCACTGGCTTCGGAATCCTGTTGCACCGGTTTCGTCGTCCACACTCTGATTCATTTCGCGTTCATGCTCTCTCTCACTCTCTGTCTCACTGCATATATATATATATATATATATATCTACAAGCCAGTTTCGATGTGTGTATATGCACATTTATAATAGTAATATGGACTGTTTTCTATCATGATCTTCGACTTAACGATTAGATTGATTTGTATCAAAGCTGTGTACTAGACTGTTTGACTCTTTGAAAACATAGTTACAAATTGCAAGTTTGATATATTGTTATATTCTTGTTCAATTTACTGATGTAGATTGTGAAAATTTATTTTTGAAACCAAAAGCGAAAAGAAACAGAAGAAGAATAGGTGTTTAGAATGGTTTGACTTACTTTAGTCTCGTGGTCTAGTGGGAGTTCACTCTTTATTTTCATTTTGTGCATTTCGTTGTATATGGATTCATTGTTACTAGAGCTTGCTTTGTTTGAAGTTGTTCCTACGTTCATTTGTGTGCTATTTCCAGTTGCAATGGTTTCATTGTTGGTTGATGCCATAGAAAATTGTTTCCGGTTCCAAATAATGTATTTGAATATATATATATATATATTTGTATAATCCAATCTAAAAACTAAAAATTAAAATTAAAACCTACTTTATTATCTTTTCTGTTTTTTAAAGTCACAAGCGATCTTACAAAAGGTGCGAATTTGCACTCTTAATGATGCAAATTTTTGATAAACAGGGGTTTCAAATTTTATGAAATTACAACCTTTGCATGTAAATTTGTTACGATTAGAATTCGCAGTCTCAATCCTTTGACACTCTGACAGAATTGTCTACATCAAGAATGGGTTCATTAAAAATGACTCCAAGATTTTGTAATTAAATTCATTTTTGGTATTTCACACATGCCATTCAATGAAACCTACAAAATGTCTATATACAATAAAATATTTTGCATTGTCGGATTAATGAAAAAATAACTTCGTTAGTAGAATGTTAATTCAAAAGAATTTTAGAGACATGGATGTTTCTGTTGAATATCTTTTCTTGACATCAAATTTATGTGAAAATCAAAGTGCCTCATGATTTAACATCCCAAAATATGAGTGAATTCCTCAAATAAAATTTAAAATGAGTATTTATGATCAAATACTGTTTTGAGAAAATCAGCACCTGTTCAAAACAGACTTCAGATTTCAAAAGCTTTATATTATATTAAATTATTTTGTTATATTTTTAAGTCTTTCAAATAAATTCTTTATGTATGAAGTTGCTATTATTGTATCCCTTCAGTGAATTGTTATTGTTTTCAAGTATCATTTTAAATTTTTTGGTGGTGTCTCTAAAAATAATACAATTTTTCGTGATGAATTAAAACCCACAAAAAGTCATTCTGACGTGTTAAAATATCTTGCTCTCCCTCTACATTTATCAAGGTAAAAAAACTTGAAAATTCACAAAAGGGCTTTAACCATGTATGATATGTCTAAAATTCTAATTTTAACATGAATCTTGACGTTTAAGAATGAAGCAACTCGCTGTGAAGGATTTTTATTGCCCAGTTAAATATGTGGAATAAATGAACTTTTTTACATATGTGGAATACTATAATGAGTGATGTATATATCTGTATTTACATGTAAATGGATGAATAAATGAACAAATGAATGAAAATTAGGATAATTCAAGTTTTGTATCTTGCATTAATAAATTGATGACAAATCATTATCAAAATCTGATTGTATTGAATGATCATTTAGAATTTTTTAAGCTTTTGTAAACAAATAATGTGAGCTCATGCTAGATGGGAATTAAATTTCATTTCCTTAATAATTTCAAGAAAATAATTTATGAATGGAGTAAAAGAAAAAAAATTATTATTTACAATTTAATTATTTATGTGTCATTAAATTAATATTATGCACATTATTGATAAAAAATTTAAAAAAAAAAAATGTATTTGACATATATATACATATATATACCAATTTATGTACATAGTGATAAACAAATAAAGGTGGAGGTAGAAGAAGTGTAGTTGTGGCAATATCTTATTATTCATTTTGACAGTTACACAATGAAATATTTATAGCGAAACACAAAGATTTAATCAAGAAACATAATTTACATCAAATATATAATATGAACAAAAAGAATCACAATTTATTGGAAGTTATGACTGTAACACAATATCAAGTGGTCACATTGTTTGCTACAAGAACCTTCATGAAACATTATTTATGTGCACAAGCATTTTAATAATAGAATTGAAACATGAACAAAACAATGAAGAAGTATTTTTTACACACAAACACATCTCACCAAAAATGACCATGTTAACTGGCAAATGAGAGGCTTGTACCACACTAACAATGATATAAAATTCAAGGTGGTGTTAAACCTCAATTTAGGGTCTTAAAGCAAGCTTGTTGTGCACCAAACAGAAGTTAAGCAAGTCAATGAAAGATACATATTACCATCCAGGTATCACTTGATTGCCTTGACTTTGACCTTCACTTAAAGAGCTCTCACAAAACTAAAATTCCAAACTCCACTAGCCATGTGAACATCCCCTCCTCTTGATGAGAAAATTCCTACCACAAGCAAATCAGCATCACATTAATAGACAAACTTCCTAACACACACACATATATAAAGCTCTTTTTTTAATATTAAAAAAAAGGAGAAGAAGAGAAGTTGTAACAGAAGCTGTTACCTGCACTTCTTCTCTTTCTGGTCTGATATCTCTCGTTTTTTTTTTTTTTTTTTTTTTTTTTTTTTGAAAAGGGATATTTAGATAACGCAGGTGTGTGAGTATTGATGAGATTGGACTTTTGGTTTTGTGTTCTCAAAATCAGCTGCAAATGAAGCAGAGGGACCCACATGCTGGGCGAACGTGGTTTGAGGGGGAGGGGGGGATGGTGCCAGTGGGTGGGATCTGGTGATGGCTGGGCTGCTATACCTGCACCCTAACTCCCGCACTACCTCCGCAACCAGGTTTAATGTCCACAATTGAAGCTTGGTGCTGCCCCATCTCTGTAAATTGCCGCTGCTTGTGAAAGAGAGAGAATGGGATATATGTAATGGTTGCTGGCAAAAGGAAAAAAAAAAAAAAAAAAAAATGAAGAAGAAGGGGGGGATAGAGACAGCACATCAGACTCACTCCTTTTCTCCACTCCCCTCATGTGCTTTCTTTTAAGAAAAATTAAACCAATTCTGTGTGCTCTTGTTTCCATCTCACACCTGCACATAATCATGGAGAATCGCCGCAATTCCATAGCTCCCATGCTGCGTGGCGCTTTGGGTGTGGAGGATCTGCAACGCGTGAGCTTCGAGACGAGGTGCAGGTGTCGACTTCGGTGAACAAAACCTGAAGAAACTTGTTTCTTCGTGGAAGGAGGAGTTATCATTTCGTTAACCAAACCATCCCCCTGCAGCTAGCTAGCTAAGAGCAGCAGCAGCAGCAGCAGCAGCTAATGAGGGAGTGAAAGAACTGAAACAGGGTTGGAACGAGGCGGAGTTTCTGACCCTGCCGTGGCATTAAGTTTCCACCAACTCGGAGATGAGTGGGCGGCTGGACGAGACGCACACCCACCGAAGAGCTGACATTAGAATCGAAACCAGTCGGGTAGTGTTAATCACGATCATGAGTCAATGGAGGAGTAGGAGGGGTCAAGGGGCTGCCGAGAGTTGCAGTCGGGGAGATTGGATGCTTGGCATGTTTGAAGAGAATTTAACAAAAAAAAAAAGGATACCCGGTCGCTGAGGGTGTAAAGTGAGTAGCTAGAGATCTGAGTCGCGTGGAGGAGCAGGGGTGATCAATGCAGACGAGATCGGAGCGGAACTAGCCTTGATTGCGAGCTCTGATGAGAATATCAGGCCGTCAGTCTCCGCAACCCCCTCCTCTTCCCCCTTCCCCTTCCCGTGCTGAATCGTGAAGCTGTGTGTATCCACCGCAACTGGCTTCTGGAGAAGAACTCGCCCCTCCACCTTCCCCACTCCACCCCGCCCCCACCATCCTCACTCTTGCCTCTTAATGACAGAATGAGGTTTTAAGTCCTTCCGCCCTTTCCCGCTGGGTTTATCATCAGCTACTGTGGTAATCGCATATGCCTGCAGATCAGGAGAGCGAACAGAGTCGTCTGCACCCATTAGGGTTGAGTGGTCTGTCCTTAGCGTGGAGACTATCGGTGGTTAAGTGTGTGTTTGGGAGTAGAAATATATATAATAAAAAGTCTCCTCTCAAGCGCCCAGAACTCAGACTCATGTGCATCGCATTGTTGCACTACCCTCAGGCTGTCTCTGACCGAGGTTAGACTTTGTGTGCTTCGGTCGTTGATAGCAGGAGCTCAAAGTCACCGCTGCAGCTTTGGTGTTGCATGGTCGTAGCTGGAGGTAAGCTGTAAGTCACGCTCATTTCACACACAAGTGTGTGGAGGAGAGGTAGGACAAAGTCGCAGCCGCCAGTGACTTGTTTCTCCCGCGTTGCAGCAGATTCGTCTGTCATTGGAATGCTCTTGCGGTAACCTACGTGTATGTAGATTAAAGAAGGTCGCCGAAACTAAAATTGGGCATGTTCGAGTATGTTGTTCCGGTTCTCTTAGTGCTGGAGTAGTGATGGTTTTGAAGAGCGATAGAGGGCAATGGTAATGTGGGCTCGCCATAGCAAAATTAGTGAAGTTGGCTTCTGGTCACATTGTGCCTGTAGCTGTGATTTTGTAGCAATTAGCAGCTGATTGCATTGAACAGGTACGCACCTCTTTCTACTGCGACGTCTTGGAGCTTTGAGGGGCAAGCTTGGTCGCCTCTGCAGTTGCTGTAAAATAGAGGTCGCTGTGTTTCTTCATATTGACTTTATCTGTTGCATTGTTCCCACGCCGTGGATTTACTCGCGATAATGTTCGTATGTCTCTACAGTCCATTCCGATGGATTCGTGAAGTACCCTAAAGTCTTCAAGTGAGCTGAAAAAGCTCTTCTCAGGAACGCAGCGAGGTCACTGACATGGACCAGGATGTTGGTGATCAGTGGTCTGTTGTGTGTGTGGAAGGATTTTGACATTGACTTGAAACGATTACAGCCCATCGGTGACGTCGAGGCTACAGGGAAACAGGGATATTTGCATTTGCCAGAACTCAACAGCGTCGATTGCTCTGACGATGGAACCAGTATTGAGCTTTGCAGGGTTTAACAGGGCTTAGAACGAGCCATAGCTCAACAGATTGATCAACAACAGTCACAACAACAGCCTTCATTGCCAACACTTTTTTTTTTAAGAGATTGACCTCCTCCATGAGCTTGGCTGAAGTTGAGTACAGGCTTCGGGGTTAGTGTTTCACTTGAAGTACCCACATTATAGAAATTACAGGGATACATCGCAGGTTCTGGCGCCATGGATTTCGAGAGAAAAAGAGAAAGGTCCCGTAACAATAACTTGATATGTTGCTGCAATGGATCAACATGCACGGGGAACAAAACCTTCCGGGATGGAGACAACTCCCACATGCAAGCCTCCCCGGTGACGATTCTTTCGTTACCCTCCCCTTCACCCTCCCGCACCAAAACGTACTTGCTGGAGCTTCGCGACCTCTCTTACCAAATTGTGACAAAAAAAAAGAAAGGTCCCATGAGAGAAGAGATCAGCCCTTTCAATGCGAAATCCTCGCACTCTCAATACATTCTGAAACATGTTACTTGCGACGCTAAGCCTGGAGAGCTCCTGGCGGTTGCAGGGCCAAGTGGGGCGGGAAAATCCACTCTTCTTGAGGTTTTGGGGGGAAAGATTCCGCCTAGCTCGCCGTCGACGAGCATTCTCGTGAACGGACACCCCATGGACAGGCAACATTTTCGCCGAATTAGTGGCTATGTCATGCAAGACGACGCGCTCTTCCCCATGCTCACGGTGCGGGAGACGCTGCTCTACTCAGCGCGGTTGCGGTTACCATCAGCCGTGCCCATAACGGAAAAAATTGCAAGGGTTGAAGGGCTTATGAGCGAACTAGGATTGAGCCATGTTGCGGGATCACGAATCGGAAATGAGAGCATCCGGGGGTTGTCAGGAGGCGAGAGGCGGCGAGTTTCGATCGGAGTAGACGTGATCCATGACCCTGCGGTGTTGATTCTCGACGAGCCGACTTCGGGGCTGGATTCCGCCGCCGCGCTGCACGTATGCATCATGTTAAGAGGGATGGCGGTGTCACGCAACCGCACTATAATTCTGAGCATCCATCAACCAGGGTACCAAATTCTGCAGCAATTTCACACGGTGTTGATTCTTGCGCAGGGCTCGGTCGTGCACCATGGCAGCCTTGAACTTCTTTCGCATCGGTTGATCGCAGCCGGGCACAAGATCCCCTCCCAAGTGAATGTGCTGGAGTATGCGATAGATTCCATTGACACTCTCCACTCTACTGACCATAGCAGCATCTTTTCAATGCAGAGAAAGACCGACCTCCCCCTTCTCTTTCTCCAGGAGATCATTGGCGACCTAGAGCCCATCACTTCACTCTCCTCAACTCCAAGTTACGACACCAACAGCAGCAGCTCGGCCTCCAGTAGTAGCCTCACCAACTCCTCATCCGACAAGGACAAGCCGAATTACGCCAATACAAGCGTGAAGGAGATCATGATCCTCTCCCACCGCTTCCTGAAGAACATCATCCGCACGAGGCAGCTCCTCATGGCGCGCACCATCCAAGCAATCGGTGCAGGATGTGGCTTGGGTACCATCTACCTCCACATGGGCTATGGCTCTCCGGGGATGCAGAAACGGGTGGGATTTCTCGCTTTCACTCTCACCTTCCTGCTCACATCCAGCATCGAAGTGCTCCCAATCTTCCTAGAAGAGCGCACCATCCTCACGCGAGAAACTTCCCGTGGCGCCTACCGCGTCTCCTCTTACGTCCTTTCCAGCACACTCATCTTCCTCCCCTTCTTGTTCTTCGTCGCGCTTCTCTACGCAGGGCCTGTGTACCATCTCGTTGGATTAGCCCCACAATCGGATGCATTTCTTTTCTTCCTGCTCGTCATCTGGCTCGTTCTTGTCACAGCAAATTCCTTCGTGTCCTTCCTGAGCGCCATGGTGTCCGATTTCATCATGGGCAATACCATCGTCACGGGAGTCATGGGCGCATTCTTCTTATTTTCGGGGTATTTCATTGCGAAGGATTACATGCCCAAGTACTGGCTCTTCATGCACTACCTCTCCCTTTTCAAGTACCCCCTGGACGCTCTCCTCATCAACGAGTACTCTCATGTTGCGGACAAGTGCTTCGGTCCTGTTTACGGCGAGCAGTGCTTGCTCACGGGGCAGGACGTGCTGGAGAGTATGTTTCTTAACAAAGAGAATAAGTGGATGGACGTGGGCATTATGGCGGGGTTCGCAGTTGGGTACCGAGTGTTGAGCTTCTTCGCATTACAATACCGGCTAGTGAAGAGGCGGAAGTGATTACTCACCTGGATTGAAGCCCTTCAGTTAGCAATTGACTAATTGCCGGCTTTTGTCCTAAACTCAAAACCTTAGATTTTCTTCACCAAACGGTACTTAAGTAAATCAATTTGTCGGAGGCGGGATAAAGCACCTGTTCAGTTAGAGTATTGAGAGTATTCTTCCACCGGCTCAGTAACTATCTTTGTTAAGTCGATCGAGTTTGTCCATCTTGTTTAGAAAATAAAAACCGACAGATCGCAATGTTTCTATTATTTCGCTCCTGGTCGCTACACGACATCCAAATGTGGGGCTCGTCTCCACTTCATCAATCACCCCAATGCAGCCAATTTGGAAGCTTATCTGCAGTGGATTTGATATCCAGTGATTAGAAGCCGTCTATTGATTGTTTCCTGTGAGCTCATCTGGTACGATAGGCGCATCGATAGAGTGCACTTGTGTACGCCGAGTCTGGAGAAAGCGTTGGTGATGAAGAGATCTGACCGGTCTGTCTGTCTGTCACCTTGGTGGAAGACCAAGTAATATGCATGTGTACATACCAGGTGTGGGGGGGCACACACTCTTGCACGGCATGTCTCTATTGAATATGATTATCCTGGCATCTGCAAGATTCGCATTGTGAGCTCTGCGCAAATCTGTCCGTCATTGCCAGCTTCCCTTGAATATGTTTCTGCTTTCTCTCTTTTTCATCTCTTCTCTGGTTCGTCTTTAGCCACAAGCACAATGCTATTGTCATAAGTCAGCGGTCAATCTCCCTCATTACGAACTCCAACCGATCGAGATTAGTTGTAAATCGAAATCAAGCAACGAATATTGTAGAATAAGCCTACCAAGCAGACACTAGATGAGTAACCGTAAATGGCAGCAACTATGCAGCAAATAGTATTATGTAGCCCAGCGGCGATTGTCGCACTAGTCTTCTGCAAAGTTTTGCTAATCTCCGCTTGTTCCTTTTACTGTCACAATTTGCATACAGAACACGTTCAGATTAGGATTCTAAGTTTTCCACAAGGTTCTAGTTCTGCACAAACCACTAATCCTGTTTCGAATTTTGAGACTAGCATAGGCTACTTGTGTTTCTAGTTCTACAGGCGTAGATTGAGGTTTGATGATCACCAAGATAAAGATCACCTTAAACACTCGGTTGCGGAAGCTCTGCACAGTGAGGGTGAAAGCGACCACAAGTGTGTAGGAGCTGAAGGCGAAGTTGATGAAGATAGAAGGCCCACCACTTCTCTGCTAACGTCTAATTGGTGACCGAAAGAGACTACAAAAAGAAAACGAGTGCTTGCGAGATTCTGGTATGCACAGAAGGTGTTTAGGGTACTTGCCTGTCACACAAGGACACTAATCTGTGATGCCAAGAGTTGCCTCCAGCAAACGAGTTAGTTGCTCCTGGCCAATACTTGCTTAAGAGGCCAATAAGAGTCATCAACAAGAGCTATCTATATTAAAAGGACGCTTCATAAGAAGCATCAATAAAGATTACAATGCACGAACAGTAGCACTAATGCTCTGTTCCGCTCAATTGAACCAGAAAATGTTCTGAAGCGGCAAGTGCTCGTATCTGGTGGCGCTGAATTCAACTCGCTATCTGAATTGGTTAGAGCTTCAAAACGACTCCGTAAAAATTCTCTTCATCCTCTTGACCATAACGCTGGTGCATTCTTTCCTGTCACCTACAGACTTCACTGAGGACTACAACCGAATCATCGAAATTTTCTAAACCCTAAATCCTGCATCAGCAACGACTTTTGCAGATGATCTGCGCTACTTCTGTAGAACGCCGGATTGATTCCCCAGCTTTTGTGAGATCTCGTCTGCATCTGTTCCCTTGAAGTTGTTATAAATTCTCCTCTCAATGAGAATTTCCGCCAAAGGTCCATACCTCTCCACATGCTTATTATACTGGCCCATGTGACGAGCAGAAAGAGCCATCACAATGGCCACCGCAATCCCGGCCTGCAGCGGCGTCACCAGCTTCACAACCCCGAACGCCATCTCACTCTCCCTCTCACCGCAGTCACAGATAACTCCTCCGAGGAAAATTTCAGAGCTGCTGTACCTTGGAAACGAAACTTCACGCACCGGCGTCAAGGAATTCCATAATCTCACAGCCAAATCGTTGCAGCACAAAGGGATTTCTAGTGAGGACAATAAGATAGGTTGGGGCCGTTAAATCCTACTACTTGAAATTCGCCTCAAGCTTCTTCCCGAGCGCGAAAGTTCAGTTGATACCCTGCACCGAAACGTACGGGTGGGGGCGGGAAGGGCATACCGAGTAAATTTTAAGCTGGGGCACGCTGATTCAGCGAATTGACATTGCGGCGTGTGCTGAGTTAGTTGGCCATGGTAGTTGCATGCCCTCCGCGATGGGTCGCCACGCTCAGGTGTTCAAGCTGTTCTACTCCATTTCGCCGCTCTATCGTCGCCAATTGGCACCCTTGCAGAGCCTCTCTTCTTCTCCACACGGCATTATTGAGCGATACTTCTCGTTTCTCTTGCGAACACCAAAAATGGTTACGAGCGTTCTCATGTGTGCAGAGCGTGAGGCAATTAGGTTTAAGTCACAGGGCAGAGTTAGAGTATCGTAAGGATTTGAGGAATGGAATGCAAGAGGGAGATGCGAGGACGGTATCATTGAACAGGGGAGGATTTCGACGACATGCGTCAACTGCAACTGAGGATCCGAAGCTTTACCAGGAGGTTGCTGAGGAGATTACTTTGACGGATAATTACGTCCGGGTACCACCCTTTCTGGATTCATTTTTTTTCTTAATTTTGAATTTAATTGAGCCCCAATTTGATTGAGTCCAAATTGGGGTTCATTGTTCTCAGTTTGTTGGGTTTAGTCGCGAGTGTTGGCAGGTTTTTGGATTCTGCGGTTACAGTGTAAATTTTTCGACTTCATCTTGTTACAGAGGATACGGGAAATTAAGCTTGAAGATGGACCAACGGGAGAGAACAAAATGCTACGGTTGAGCGTAGAGGGAGGTGGATGCTCCGGTTTTCTCTACAATTTTGCTCTCGACGACAAGGTGAACAAAGATGACAGGTAATAAGCTCATCACTGCGTTGCAGTCACATTTCAATGCGTTCCTGGTACAGTATTGTTCTTGTATTTCAAATAGCTTGCTTTTCCATCAGTGTATCTCGTTGGAGGATTGAACCTTCTCTGCATCTAGGATTTTAAGTAATACCTTGAATGCCGAAGTCTGGCATATGAGATGACCGATTCCTACTGATACAGGAGATTTGGATTGGAGAATTATGGCTGCTGCTATTTGGTCACCATCAATCCCAATGTGATGAATACTGGTTGTAATGGTGAATTGAGTTTCTCACTTTCGTATGGCTGCAGAGGATTCTTGAAAGGGATGGATCCAAGGTTGTAGTGGAAGACATTTCTCTCGGTTTTATCAAAGGTGCCACTGTGGACTTCACGGACGAACTAATCCGATCGTCTTTTGCAGTAAGATAATTCTATTTCTTTTGACTGTCAAGGATGTTCTATCCAGCGTATTTAATCAGCAGATCTTGATCGTACCAAGTATCCAATTCTGGATCTCATCTTTGTGAATGATAAGAGTTTGATTTTTGACGAGCACTGATGTAGACTTTGACGGTGACATTGACATTGACATTGACATTGAGTGATCACCTATTGCTTCAGCTTGCTCCTTATTTCCAACCCATCGTGCTGTGGCAGGTCACCATCAATCCCAATGCAGCATCTGCATGTGGCTGCGGAGCCTCATTCAATGCAAAGTGAAGCAAATTAATGCTGCATCTTAGCTTTCCTTGAAGGAATATTATATTTATTCATTGTTTTTGGACTTTTCACGACTCACTGAGTTGAATCGCTGCACAGTGGACATGACTCCAGCCCAGTGAGGAGCTTGGAAGTCCAGCCACGGAATGACCCTCAGTATAGCTAGTGAATGTGATGTGGAGTTTGCAGGTCCCTTCACTGATCACCACAATTGCAGTGAATGACTTAACTCGAACAGAAGAAAAATATGTACCATTCTCTCATACACTTTTACGTGAAATGAAAGAACACTGTTGCAGGCAATTATCACAGTGTGAGGGAAGATTAAAGGTTATTCAATGTTAAAGGTTGTGGCGTTTTGAAACTTTTTGAGTATGGATGTGTATTATTTGGTTAGCTACCTAATCCGACGTCCTCATTTGCACAATTAATCAAGGTTTGTAAGAAGAATGGGAGAGTTCAATAAAGCATCCATTGTACACCTCAGATTCATGATTGGGGTTCCAATTGGTTCCAATGTTTTGTTTAGGTCTGTTAAATTTTTGTCAGAATGTCCTACAGTATATCAAACGCTCATCTCAGGAGTTCCATAACTCACCACCTCCAAGAAAATAGCCAGAGTTCGGTTAGAGTTAATACATAAAAATTAATCATGGAACAATTTGTTTTACACCCACAGCACCCAAGAGGTGGCGGTGACCTCTGCCTGCAGTTCCAACCTTGATAGATTTGGAGTAACTTCATCTTTGAAATAATTCACACTTATCTTCCCTACATTTAAGACTTAAGCAACTATTGTTGGATCAAGAGATGCTGGTGAAGATGCAAACCTTGCTGAACTCAATGGTGGAAGAACTTGTCATCTTCAAACGGTCTCATCATGTCCAAGAGGACTTTGCAGGACCTGGAACACAACTTTTTGCATGTTCAATTGCAACTGTTGAATTATAGGGACGGTTGAAGGGAACTACCCTGATGTTCTCAGACTGAAGTCTGCATTGTCGCTGCAGGAACGCTACCGTGCTGCTTCGGCACGCATCCCTGGGGCTGACTTGCATGCCGAGGGGCCGCAGTCGTCACAGCATTGGTTTCCAGGTACGCTGATGCCTCGCCCCGGTTGGTCATGACGCCGTTGCTTGTTCCCGACCCATCAGTGTAGCTCATTGGAGATGATGAATCTGCGTTAGGAGATGAAGCGGACCCATTTGAATATATGTTTGTTGGTAAGACTTTCGGTATGAGGACAAAGGGTGGTACAGTTACTCCGACGCGCGGTCGTTTCAGAGAAGGACCCGAGCTGGTACTCGCGGCGCTGGACCACGACGTGATGTTGGGTGGAGTGACGTCTGTGAAGACTGTGGAGTCCAGGGGGTTCAGTGCACGACCAGTGGCCCGCGCGAGGAATTCACCGTTAGCGATTTGGTCCGAAGGGATCCCCAGTGCTTGTCCTGCTATGACTTGGGCATCGATCATCCTTTGGAGGTTCGCACCCTGCTCCTCGATTCGCAGTTGGAGCTGTCGTTGAGTCTGCTGTCAAACAATACCAGCACAATATTAGACTGATGAAGTCCAAGAATTTTTCAACTCAAGCTTCTGAACAATGAGCTTGTGACGAATTGCTGACCATGTACGGTAAAATTATGCAAACTTAAGATCAAAAGTCAAGACCTCGAGCTGCTCGTGAAGACGCTGCTGTACCTCCATTTGCATTTGCAGGGCTTGTGACATCTTCACAGTGCTGCAGGAGACCAACCGCATGGTCAAAGCCCCAAAGTTAGCAAAAAAGTCTGATAAAATACCAGCACAAACCATACGGCACCTTGTGTGAGGAAGCGATAAGTGCAGGAGGGAGGTTTTGGGCAGTTAGCTTACGAGGCTGCGTCGAGACCTCCGTGGAAATGGCTATGGCGCCTCCGCTCACACTTCGATTCTGCAGTGGACATCTCAGGAATGAGACGGTATTTCTGTAAGTGGCTCTTCACGTGATAGATGGTAATGTCGTTGCATCCCATCAGACGGAGAACCGACTTTGGCGTTGCTCCTGCAAACAAGCCGCGTGATTACACTTCGCATGAGTATATGACATCCAAACGATCGCGAAACCACAGAATATCTTCGGATGCCGAAGCTGTGCTGAGCTTGATCCATACAGAATTTAGGAGACAAAGTTAGTTGTTCGCTTACGATCTGGGCCACCGAGCTTGGCAACAGCGGCTACAAACTTCTCGTGGAGTTCAGGAATCCAGCGTAAACGCGCCTTGGCAGCCTCCGCAGCTGAGTACACAGGCGTTGTTTCGAAGGAAGGTCCTGGACTCCCCTCCGACGCTGTTCCTGTTTCCCATTTCCAAAAACGGGATTAATGCCAAAGTGTCAAGACATTGTTGCATTCGGTCTGTTCCAAATTACATTTTCTGATAGATTTCAGCACTTTTTTCACTGGCTGCATACAACACACAACGGCAAGGATCCGAAAGGGTGATGTGAAAAGTTCAACACCAACTTGTTGATTGCTGTGACTGATCAGTCTGGGGATGTTGGGCAGACAGCAGGGACGGGGAAGCCGTCGTCTGAGGAATATTGTTCTGCTGTTGGAGCTTCACATGAGAACAAACAAAAATACAACCTTCAGCCCTCCAAACTATCAAAACATGGAGCTCAAAGTACGTGAATTTGTTCCTCGGAAAGGTTAAATAGGCAATTCCGGCCTGCAAGAGGTACCTTAATAATAGATCTCAAGGGAAGATTCTTCAGGTAATCTAGGCAAGTGCAAGTCCAGGTTGAATTCAAGACGATGTTGCTCTTACCACGTCGGAATGATTATGAATGTCCATGCAGTCGATAATATCAGGCCAGTTGGAGGTCTCCCAGTCAGACGTCAGAGTTGGACTCTTCGCTGTCTGCGACGAGGCGTTACTGCCACTAGATTGCTGAAAAGTCGAACCACCCGCCAGCAACACCTGCAAGCACAAGTTTTATTGAACTCACACGACCTTAGGATGAAACGCACCAAACTCGATGTCTTGTATGTGATTCAGAATGTGCAGATAATATATTCGATCTTTACGTCAACAGTTGACTTCTAGTCAATTAAGTGAGAATCTGCATGACTTATACATCATGACCCTGGAAGTGGTAGACTTAATTGGCTTTTAGAAGTAGACTGGGTCGAACCTATACTCGCACAGCGTGTTGCTGTGCACAATGACCAGGTTGTCGCTTTTGATCTCACCTGTAATGGCTCACGGTGGAGAGCAGTGGTCGCTGAGGGAACGTTAACTGTGGTTTCTGGGACACTGACAAGGCCCGGCGCTGGAACCGGCAGCGTTGGAAATGGAGACAGTAACGCTAATTCTGCGGTGGGGTTCGCATACGGCGGGAATGTCAAGTTCCGAAGAAGGGTAGTTTCGGCTTTGATGGGGGCATTGAATGTTTCTCCTCTAGGTTGGGTCGATGCAGAGTTGCGAGGACCCGCAACCACTGAAAGATTCCGCGTTGCAGTCGCCGAAGAAGGTCCCAGCCACTGCGGAGGACGATTGGGCTCTTGAAACTGCGGGCTGTTGAGTCCGTTGCTGTGAGGCCGCTGCGGTGCTTTCAATTCAAAAGGCCGGTCGTACAGAATCTGCGTCAGCTGCCGGCTGCCGTGCTCCGGCAACGTCATTGCGACGTCCACCACGTGCTGGAGGTCGTAGTCCTCGTGGAATCCTTGCGGTGCCACGTAGAAGCTCCGACTCGGTCCGTGAATATCTGCAAGGCTGGGAGGGGTTTGGTGGCTCCCTCGGAGCATGATCTCAGCCATGCTCTGCGTTGGGATGGGCTTCTTGCTCGACGACGAAACCACTGTGCGCGCAGGGCATGCGATGTCGTCCTCGCTAGCGGCTGCTCCATCCCTTGGTGATGCTGGTACATGGGACGGGGGGTTGCTCAAGGTGGGAGCCATGCTAGTGACCTTGCACATGAGATTTTTGCACACTAGTCTGAAAAAAGACAAAAAACTCAAAAGCAATAGGAGCCTGCCAGTTTCTTTCAATAATACGTTTCCGAAGAGATGATTTCAGTGATTACTCACCCTGGCTGGTGCGGCAACAGCCAAGGCGACTTTTCTAGATGTTTACACAACCGAAGTGCAACTATGTCATCGTTGGGGTATCCGGAAATAGCTGGAGCGGTGGTAGTCTGCAGTAGCGGATGCCGAGTGGCCGATCTTCCAAAGGCAACAGTGTAAGCTTTGAGCAACTTCTGCCCAGCATACAGACCACCCCATTTGCAAGCCCGCTCTCATTCTATTGAGCTTCTCTTCATGGCTCATCAATTTACGACGGTCTCGCACGTTCTGAACCACCTCCTTGCCTTTGTAGAGACAACTGCAGAATGCAACTCGAAGAATTCCTAGACTACGGTCTACCAATCGCTGCATTCATGGAATGCTCTCAATCCCAGACACACAGACCCTACAACTGAGACACTTCGTCGGTCACCGCTATCAATCGCGACCGCGGCCACCAGTGGGATGTACCTTTTGCATCAGCTTCTTCCTGTTCATCACGTACGCTCCCGCACTTGTAGAACCCCTACTCTCCACTCTCTACAACCAGGCAAGTTGATCAATTCCCTCACCAAATCTCACCACTGGCTTCTAACAATTCTCTCTGACTGTTCAAACTCTCCTTGATCTGCACCGAGGAAAATCTCCGGAATCGTGGCCAACTAAGAAGCTCTTCCGTTCACCACGTACTGATCTAAATCTAATTTTCCGCCAAACGCTTGAGCAAGACGCTACAAGCAAATCCTCATCATCAACAACAACAGCAGCAGGAGAGGAAATGGCCTTACGAATGCTTCGGCAAGAGGATTGATCCGGCTCACAAGCACACTGAGGCGAAAGATCGATTGCGTGAGGCTCGACCGCTAAATAGCCGGTCCTCGCCAGCAAACACGCAGACGAAAAAATAAATAATAATAATAATAATAATAAAACACAAATATAAACACTAACCCCCCCCCCCACACTCTCTGGACAACAGATGTTAGAGCATCTACAGCAAGCCACTGAAAACACCCCTGAATCACTATAATTGCTACACCTTGATATCAATAATAGTATGGTACAGTGATTCAGGGGTGTTTCCAGTGGCTGGCTGCGGATGCTCTAAGGCAACCGAGAGGAACGAGAGTGTAGCCAGGCATCATCGACTAGGAATATGTTGGGTGGTTATTATTGGGAAATCAGTCCTCTGGATGGAGCAGCGCCGACACTATAGGAGTTAACGAAGGCTCGGGTAAAATGGAGCCCCAAGGGAGGGGCCTCGCGGTTGCATCGCTCGCGCTCCTTCTCCGACCCCAAAGCAGAAAGAAGCGTCCTCACTACCACCACACTAGAGTCCACAC
This sequence comes from Physcomitrellopsis africana, assembly GCA_036785485.1. NCBI lineage: Eukaryota > Viridiplantae > Streptophyta > Bryopsida > Funariales > Funariaceae > Physcomitrellopsis > Physcomitrellopsis africana. The sequence goes on along the minus strand of JAWRVF010000062.1, from coordinate 118,003 downwards.
GGAAGCCTGGAATCTTTCTGGGAGGGCGTTGTTGGCGGAAGTGAATGCTTTGCTCATGATGTCATCACCTCCGCTTCCAAATTCTCTCTCCCACGCCCTTCCCAGAAGGCTTCCACGGCGCTGCCCACCTGCGCCCTTGCAGCCGGGACCATTGACCTTGTGGCCCTTGCCACCTCGCCTCTTCCCTTGAACCGGCTCGCGGTGGACTTAGGGTGTTATATTAGTGTTCCACAGGGTCCGAAGTGGAAAGGCAAAGCGGTTCGCGACTCGGCCCAACGCCACTACACCACCACGACACGCACCTACTCTCATAAATCATGAGAACATCCCACATGCCTATGCAGATCTTGCTTATTAATAGCGGTGGCAACTCGGCATCCCACATCAATCTAACCTCATGTGTTAACTAGGCCGATTGTACAACAACAGCGGGAACATCTTACACCATCTGTACTCGTCCCTATGTGTATATGTATATATATAGAGAGAGAGAGACACACAACAAAAGTAGCAAGTACTAGCGGGTGAATCAGTGTCCACAGGGATGCCGAAACTTGACTCTTGCTCGTCGAATAACTTGTACGATACCGTTAATTACACACACACATGCATGCACGCGCACACACACACACACACGGAGATAGCACCGTTTCGAGGCCTGTCTCGTAGTTTCTGTTTCTGTGACTCTTTTTATGTGATTTGTGTTCGATTTTTTTGTGTTTTACGCTTTAGTGAGGAGGTCCATCGATATTGGCTCTGAGATTTGACGTGTCTAGATAAAAACCAGGTTCAAGATGAGCACGCCTTCGCCATCGCTGCTTGAGCTCAAGCCTTGCTACTTGTAGCCCCCCTAACTCTCCGTACCCCCGCAAAGGTCCTATTTCTATCAACATCTCTACTTCTTTCAAACACAAAAACATTTTAATAAATGAATCGTGGTTGCTGCCCGAATATGAGTTTCATTTATTTTATTTTATTATATTTATGAAGTTTTTAAAATTTTAATCTACTTTTGTTGCTGCCCTGTCTGGATGTCTGTCTGAGAGGGATTGAAAAGCGCTTTCTCTCTTCTTCCAGTTTGCTTGAAAAGCATAATTTTAGGCAGGAAGAGGAAATTATTGCGGTACTACAGTTGACTGCCCTTTGTAAAAACATCCAGGATAAGGAGGGGGGAATATTTTACACGAGATCAAAAAAGGAATATGTCTTGCTGAGTCTGTGAGGCTCTATTCTTTTGCCTTTTTCTTATATAAGATATACTTTTTAAAATTACTTTGAGAAAGTAAAAAGTTTCCATGGCATTTTAGTGATGTCTTTGTTGGAAGCTGCAACGTTGTTCCCCAAGTTCATGCCATGGTCCATCTTTGCCCACCCTCACATGTATGCTAATTTGCATGTGCCCCTATTTTGGGAAGAAACTTCTACGCACTTTCCGGTCTATTGTACTTGCCCCTGGGCTTTTCTATCTCATGCGAGCATTGAATGCATGTTGTTGGTGCCTTTTTCTTTAAAACATCTTTTAAAGTGACTTTGTGTGGTGTGCTGGAGGCTGTGGGCTTGTGGTCACCAATTAGGAATTTCCTCAGTTTTTAATAATTTAAAATAGATAAGATAAAATCCATTGAATTGTTTGATATGAATTTAACTTTGCAGAATAATGTAGTAAAACCATGCCGAAATATTTATTTTTAAAAAAAATTGGTTAGTGTCCAAGTTGATAAATGGCACTTCATACCAAGCACCACAAGTTGAACCACTGAATATTTTTATTTGTTAACTTTATTTAGTAGAATCAGTCTAATTGCATAGAGCTGGGACCAGGAGGTGGCTGAGCATTTAACCAGGTTATGCATTAACTATGGGCCTGAGGTCAGCCTGGTGGATTCTCATACATTCAAAGAGGTTATACATTAACACAGTATGCAATTAGACAGGTTCTACTGTATAATGCTATCATATAAATAAATTTGGTTGACTATGTTGCAATATGCACATAACATTAATTACTGAATGTAGGTGTGTGTATATGTATGTATATATATATATATATATATATATAATGTATATATACATTGGTTTAAGTTTTTGAGAAAAATAAATGCACTATTGTCTATTAAGTTGACAAGCTTAAATAGTAACAGACATTAATGCATTACCTTACAATGAACATATGGTGAGGATGGAAATTATTTTTACCAATCATCATTTGAGAATTTACTATATCAAGTTATAGCTTCAACAATATTAATGTCAAGCCAGAACAATACAATAACACTACCACATATACTCATCTTTCTTCTGTACAAATTTAATTAAAAAAACAATTATACATATATATATATATATATATATGAAGATAACATTGGATGCAAATTGGATGTATAAAATTTAAATAAATTAGATAAAAAAAATATTGAAGCTTAGAAACATTGCTCTTTTTATCAATTATATATATATATATATATATATATATACATGAGCAAATTAGTACTCAATTCATGTAAACTGGGTATAATAACCTTTATGATTGTAAATATAAAAATGAATTACTCAATTTTCTTTGTGATACTCAAAATTTTTAAATCACATTATTTAAGTCAAAAATATTGTTACATGTATAAAACAGAACTCATTCTTATATTTATTTTGTCACAATTTGTTAACAATGAATATGTGGTTTTTAATTTTCTTTCTTTTATCTTTCTACGTTTGGATATTAATTTAGTTGCAAATCATTAGCATGTTAGGTCAATAGTATATTTTTGAAATAAATATATCATATTTGATATGATTACAAAATATTATTGAAAGTCTTTACACATAATGCAAGAACAATTTTAAATTTGAAAGAGGTACTTAGAAGGATCATAGATAAACCAATGTGGATGTGATAACTAAATTAAAGCAATAACTTTGTGCTGTACCAAAACTTTATTATGGTAAAATAAATTCCATTCTTTGAACATATTTCAAGTCATAAAATTCCACTTGACATAAATAATTGTGAGAAAATTCTTTGGGATTGCAAAATATGTATCAAATAAATCTAAGTAGGCTATTTATATGTTTATAGAATTAAGGCATTATTTTCCTTTGAATCTTATAATCTAATCTGATAATATCAAATAATAATTCTCCAATATCAAAATATTTACTATTAATTAAACTTATTTAAATTTCATCTAAGAAAATAAAAAGTTTAAATTGCCTTTAAAATCAAACATATATTGAACAATAATCAATATAATATTATATATAATTAAAAACCTAACACTGAAAATTAATCTCACATTATCATCAATGTTTCATTTGGTTTTACTTGTTATTTATCATTTCAACTTATTTAGTTAATATTTTTTGTGCATCAATATTTTTAGTTACTTAAATATACACATGTCTCTTTTAATCTTATTTTTTTCACAAAATGGTCATTTTTTAACTAAACTTTTAGTTATTTTCATGAGATGTCTAACCTTGAGTAGAGGACTTTCATTAAAATCGAAAATTTCCATCAATTTTATTTCATGCCACTGATTGTATTGTATTAATGACCAATTCATTAAACAGTTTAGTTCAAAATGTGTTTCTGTCACGGACATACACATAGTTACCTGTATAATTAAGTAGAACTAGGTAAAAGTAGATAAAAGTAGGTTAATTCTATAATATCTTCTAGAGAAACTTCCTGGAAGCTTTATAGACACTACTTTGACCGTATAGGTGTCCATAGTTGATTTCTTGGTTAGAAACTTGGTCAACAAGTTAACCATGTGCCACACATGTTAATAGCTTGTTCTTCAAGCTAACTACATGGCGCACATGTAAAAAACTTGCCTTGCAAGCTAAGGCAAGTGGCCTTCAAAGTCAACACATATTGGAGGTCCTATAGAACATCGCCACGTAGCTTCTAGTTAGATAGTATATATAGAGACAAGAGTGAAGCCTTCTTCACTCTTGTCAACTCCTTTCTTGCTTCTAATCTAGTTTCAAGAGTCTCTAGTTGTCTTGTCTTTTGACAATAGCCATTCCAATTTCTATTAAATACATATTTTCTTATTTCTATTTTATAAGAGAAGTCTCACTTGTCCATTTGATTTCATCGAGTTCTTGTCCTTGACAGTTTCACATGTTGTGAATTTACTTGTTGAAAATGTTATAATAGTTTTCTACTTGCAAATACTGGGTATAAAACACTAACACCACAATTTAAAAAGTATTCACATCATGCACTTGAAAATCAAGGTTTGTATTTATTTCTCTTTTTAAGTAAACGATGTATTATACTCTTCATATTAAAACCAATGCTAAGTTTTTCATGGCTGAATTTTTCACCACCAAAAGGGGAGAAAGAAGTAAGGAGAGAAATAAATCAATAAATCAATAAAATCCATTAGATAATTTATATTGAGATTTTATATCCAAAATTAAGCCAAATTGAGATTTATGAAAAATATGTTATCATTTTTAAAGTCAAATATGTAACTTAAAAAAGATATTTGTACAAAAGCTCTTTTGAAATGACACATAAATGCTTGCATTTAAAGAATAAAAAACTATATTCAAACTATTGGTTGTAAAATCTCAAACATTCATGTTGCACCAAGAAACAAAAATATTATGAAAATACTAAAAGCCTTATAAGTATAAGTACCTAATACAGTTTTTAAGACTATTTTTAATAATTCATATCATCAATTTACCCAAACAAAGCATCCATTTAAATCTTCACAACCAAATAGCACAATCAACCAATTAAAAAAACATTACTTGAGTAACACATCCAATTTGAGTTAAACTAGATGGTACTCTATAAACTAAAGAAACCCCCAACAACTCTACTTAATTTAAATACATCTCAACTCATTCATCATAATATTTTTTATTATGTGTATTATTAATATTATTTATATAATTCTTCCACTTTCTTACATCAACATCTGCATTGTCTATTTCTATGTGCCCTCAATCCTCACATGCAAACTACATGGAATTTTTGTGTATAAGTGGGACCAGGATTAAGGGACCCCCATACCACCAATATTAGAACAACATGAAATTCTCCCAACTCATATTGAATTTGTGGGAGGAAAATCTATCCATGGCTTGTGTACTTTAGCACATAATCCTAGTTATCTTGTGAATTGATCTCCCATTATTTTATCCACATAAGCTTTTGTCCATTTGTGAGTTTTGGCAAAAGTCTGCATTTGTGGTGTGAAGATTTTTTTTAAAGTTTTTTAAATTACAAAATTTTCTTTTTCCATCAGACCATTGTTTTAATGGACAAGAATGAACAAACAGGAAAGAATCATGGTGAGACCCCCAATTTTAGGGCTGTTCTATTAATGTCCATGTTTCAGGCAATGGCCAAGGTTGTTCATTTGGTGTAGTTGATCATTTCCTCCCCAATTCATGGTTTCAATCATCCCTTGTCCTCCACCACCTCTGATATCCTATTTGGACAAGATCTCTTTTATCATTGTTCATTGATTTCTTTTTGATTTTTTGAAGTTGATCTAGCCTTTTTTTTTTTTTTTTTTTTTGTTTTTTTTGGGAAGACAAACTGTTGGGTTACTAGTGCTGCTAGGCAATTTTACTAATTTTTAGAAAGATCAAAAAATCTTCACCGAGCTAATTGGAAGGGCAAGCAAGTTGAAAACTAACTATTGAATCCCCAAAATTGGTTGAAGTTTAATTTTCTTTCCATGTGTTTATTTATGTACTTTTCTACTTTGCACATTCTCTTCTACTTTGAACATTCATCTTGGATACTTGGACCATAGGCTTTATCTTTGTAGAACTTGAATCAAATAGGAAACTAGCTTGTTTGGTTATATGGATGTATGGTCAACAAGCATTAGTAGATTTTTTTTTTTTTTTTTTGAATTTTTTTTTATAAGAATCTTATTGGATTTTGTAAGTAAGATATAATTCCATCCATGTGGAGAATCTATCAACCTGGTGGTTGAATCCAAGATTCCGGATCCATATTTGCCACATTTTGTGAGACGTATCTCCACCTATGTGTCTTACATTAGAACACCTTTTATGGCTTCAATTGCAGAAGATTCCAATGTCTTTCTGATGCTTGAATAATATTCAAGTTGACTTCAAATTCCAAAGCTTGTGAACTTGAAGATTACAATGAGAAGATTGCTTCATGAGTTTGACCACTTTTGAGTTTTTATTTTACAATCTTAATAAATTTTAGGAGGAAACAATAAAATATTCCTTCCGTTGCTTTTATGGTGTTATTTGTTGGATTACTTGGTTGTTTGTATGTTCATGTCTCCTATTTTTCTATTCCTTTCTTTTATTTCTTCTTTCTTTTATAGAAGTAACACAGAACATTATTGGTGTTGCTGTTAAAAAAATGAGTGCCAACAATGAACTGGAAAGCTAGAGCTATTATGCTACTACTATCACCTACTTCTAAACAACAAAAGTGCAAAACTTGAGTTCCAAGTTTTGCCAATTTCACATGCTTTGATGATAAATTAAAAAAAATCAGATATAAAAGCAAATAAAACAATATATAAAGAACTTTAACACAAAAATAGAATGTTCATGCTTATGTCTTTCAATTATATTCTTTTAATTTTTTTCTTTTTTTAATATTTGAAACGCTTTTCTAAATATTTTCTTTCTTTGCAATTCAGGTGTGACAAATGGTACCAATTGGAAAATCACAAAAGATTGAGAGCATCCAGAGTCACTTTTTTCAATAATGATGATAATAACAAATAAAACTGAGGAAATGAAGCTTGGCCCCAATGGAGAGCACCAGGCATGCTTGCATGCACAGAATTCAAAACATAAAACAATCTAGAAACAATAATATATATATATATATATATATATGGAAAGAGTGAGTGGAGCTTTCAAAGGGACCCATTTACAATGCTTATAAATGAGATACAAAGCAATGTTGGAAAAGCATTATGGGTCCCATTCTCTAGTCCCCCCCCCCCCCCTTTTTTTTTTGTTATTGTCCTACTTCTGCTACTACAGTGGGGCTTTAAAATGTGTTTCATTTTCACAAATTAGCAATTAAAAATGCCAATGGAAATAAATAAATAAATAAATGAAGCAGAAACAAACAAACAAAGAACATTGTATGTTGGGAATAGTGGAAAGCTAAGACTTGCTGCAGTGAAAAGGTTGATGTTTTTGATATTTTCAAACTCATAACTTACAAAAAAATAAATACATGAAGAAAGAAGAATGAGAAGTGTGCAGGATGACATGCATTAACAATGTCTGAACTAAAACACTGATTGTAACATTTAAAGTGAGGTTTTATTGCAGGCATGCTTGCTTGTGTGTGTTTTGATTTTAAATTATGAAAGTAAGAAGTTTAAAAATAAAAAATGCAGTAGTAATTCAAAGTTAATTTTAAAAATTCAAAGATGCATTGTAAGACTTTAAATTTCTAGAACTTACACAAAAAGAATATTTTATTACATTATGCAAATGAAATTTTATGTAATATTTTAAGTTATGGATCTTAAAAATGATCTAATTGTCTAATTTAAGATTTGTTTCAAGAATTGTCTAATTTAAGATTAATATATAAATATTACTTATTTTTTGTTTATTATTATTATTATTATTATATATGTATATATATATATATATATATATATATTATTTTATAGATTTCTAAAAATATCAAAATAATAAAGAATAAAAAAATTCAAAGAAAATATCTAATAACTTATAATTTATAAAAAATTTATAGAAACATATAAGACCAATAAGAAAAAATGATTCAAATCATCTTTTCTTTTTTTGCTTCAAAATTAGTAATTTTAATTTCATCTTTTCATCTTTCCTTTCCTTATCAACATATATTTTATTCTAAAGCTTTCAATCTTATAAATCTTACATTTCTTGGAGGACTTTGCATTCTTATCAACTTATATATATATATATATATATATATAGATTTTTATTTATAAATATAATATTTTTTATTCTTTTATCTTTTATTTTTTATATTTATATAAATATACTATCATTATGGCCAATTTCTTTGTTTTAAAAGTAGCATACTAAAGCAAATCATTGAGATGTAATTGATGAAAAAAATATATAATATATTAATGTATATAATCCCTCTCAAGAAGAAACAACCCTTCTTGAGAGGGATTGCATTCAAACATTTTTCAAAAACAAAATATTTGCCATACTTTTATAAGTATCGATATTTTTAAAAAAATATATAATATTATATATATATATATATATATATATAATATTTTTTTAAATCATTATTTTCAAATGTTATAAAGAATTAGATTAATTTTTTATCTTCTATTGAGCATCTTTAAATAAAATAATTTTCTAATATTTTATTTGTAATAAAATATAGCAAGCATTCAAATATTATATAATTTAATTAAAATCTTTTATATGATTTTTTTTCTTTTGCAAGATTTGATACAAAAATAATTATATATTTATATTGCTTATAAATATATTTACAAAGATATTTTATATCATTCATTATAAAATACACTTCAACATTAATGTGGCAATAAAATATTTGGCAAAGAATAAGATTATAAGAAACTATTTATTATTTTTCTAGAGTTCTTTCTCCTACTTCTATTCTTTTTCCATTGTTTATCCTATAATAAAATAAACAACCATTGCCATCTTTTTAAATCTTATCTTAAATTCTTTTAGATCCTATTATTCACAAGTACCATCTTCCATGAATGGAATATCTAGTTTGACATGTCTGCAAGGCGGATAAACCATGCAATTTGGTGATGTGGTATAAAATTGGAATTGAGTCTCAAGATTAGAAATCTTTGTTGAAACAATAGGGTCATAAGAAGATGGATCTCTTAATTTATTTTTATCTTAGTATAAGATAATTAAGAAGTAAGCATGCACCAAATCATATTATTAAAATTTAAGAACATAAGTCCATGCAATATTTTACTTAAGAATTCTATGATTGACTAGAAAGACATTTAATGCTATCAATTGATACTTAAAAACTCAAGTGAGAAAAATTATAATAGTTTAGAAGTATTTTATTTTTTTAATAAATTTTCTAATTTATATATATAATTTTTTATTTATTTATTTTTGATACAAAAACTAAGTATATTTGATAAATTAATGGAGTAGAAAAAGTACACCATACTACTTAACTTATTATACCTAAAATGTGGAAGTAAGAGTGCTAAGAAGAGGTAACAACTATTAGAGCTAACTCAGTTTCTTTTTTGTGTAAGATCACACCGTACTAAGGTATCCTAAAATTCTATCTAATTACCTTTTCCAAACTTAAATCTGTAAGAAGATAATATTAAAATCCGTCTAGATATCTCTTTTGACATAGTTTTTAAGTAAATATAACCTGGTCCAAATTCTTTCCAAGAAAAATTGTATCTTCAGTTGCTAGTTCCAATCCTTCTCTTGAAGCTTGGAGCCCCATTTCTCTTGGCTTGCTACCCATGAAGCAAGCAATAATAGTATTAGTCTAAAGTTTTTCAATTTCTTTTTACATAGCATCCTAATTTGCCTCAATTTCATAGGATACAATACAAATCAATAAACTAACATAGCTTCTCAAGTAGCCTATAGATAGTGTCTTTCTTGCAATATGTCAAGTTGGATGTGGATAGCTACTAAGCCAATGAAGATTAAAAGAGCCAAATAAAGCCCTCTCTTCTAAAAAGTCCAAAATCAAATTAATATTTTTTGCTTGAAAAGTTAACTTATCTCTGGTGTATACTATACTGCCACTCTCAAAGCCTCCTTGCCCCATCCTTTTTGTGTATGCAGCCATAACTTGCCATACCTTTGTTGGCCGAGCAAAAAAAAATTGACTCTTTTCAATTTTGGTGTAGTGTCTAAAATCTCTGATCTAAACTAATTTTGTCAAGAGTAGTGGCAAAATGCACTCCCAACAGTACTTCAAATCCTTGGCTCAACCTCTGCCTCTGTTCTCTATCAACCTTCAAATCATCTTTTTATAAAAAAAATCAAGTTTAATTCTATTTTCTAATATTTTTGGTTATTGTAGATTATATATAAAGATAACAAAAACATTGGACTTGCTATATACTTAAATTATGTTCATAAAATCTTAATAATTCCAATATAAGTATTTATTATATATATATATATATATATATATATATATAAAACAAAGCAATATATATCTTCCTACATTTGTCAAATCTCCATTATTTTGCAAATGATCTACCAACCTTTATTAAAAATAATTACAAATATTTTGTTAGTTAAATTAAGATATAATTAATTAACTTTAGCATATTGATCAATAATATATTATTAAAAAATTCTTCTATAGCAATGAATATAGCTATCTTGAGACTCACCAAATTATAAGTAATATAATACATAAACCATTGTATATATATTCTTTTCTTTTATTTCTTTCTTTTTTAGTTTAGCATTCTCCATCTACTTTATGCTCTTCTTAACCATCATTGTTATTGGCTTGTATAATTCTAACTATTTTATGGGGCATAATTAGATTCCCATCATATCTTTATAAGAAAACATAATGAAATATATTAGAGAATTATATACATGATTTTTGTTGATCATTAAAAAAAGACCATCAATTGCATGAAGAATGATATGTCTTCTTTCATGAGTAATTTCTTTGTCAATAATAATAGCAAAAAATCACAATTACTTTCATTTATATTTAGAACATTGTATTTCTAAATGTAATTTTTTATGTGGATTTTTTAAGTCAAATTGAAAAAGAATTGTCATTATAAGCTCAACTACATACATATATAAACTATTGTATAAAAATTAGAAAATGGATTTTTTAATATATATATATATATATATATATATATATTAAATGAAACATCTAAATAAATAAAATATCTTAATGGTAATTTTATTAAATTTCAAAATTAAAATCATAAAAATAAATTTGATTAAAATTAAGAAGTTTCTTTCTTTTTAGCAATGAACTTTCTATATGACAATAGATATCTCTTTGCATACAAAATGTGCAAATACCATCATACATATTTTTTAGAGATTAATTTTATTTTTCTTTTAAATATAAAAATAAACTTATATGAATAGATGTAATTAATATGTGGTTTATTTTTGCTAGAAATACCATTAAATAAATGCTAAAAGAGGGAGGTTCTAAAAAGACTAATTTTACTCCATTATTTTTCAATACTAATGTAACTTCTTAAACAAAAATTTATTACAATTGCATTTAATATAATTGCTAGTAATTGTGAATACATATTTGCTAATAATCAATTTAAAATTTTATTTTTTCTAAATATTGCAAAAATAAAAAATAAAACTTATTATTTTATTAGTACAACATGGTATTTGGTTCATACTTTGTTTTTATATGAGTATCCAAATAGTAAAGTTTTAAACTAAGAGGAGATTGGCCTTCCAATCCTATCTTTAATTTAATCTTTGGACTCTATTGTTCAATCTTCTATGAATTTATAGATGATTTCTCTTTATTGTAGAATAATATTTTTTTAATTATTATTTTAGTAAGGTAAAAAGAATTTTTGGCAAGAATTTGGCAAGAATTTAGCAATATATTACTACGTTTTTAGTTGCTTGTTATTTACCAATACATGGTTTTTTCTTATTAGATAGAAACTTCCAAGACAAAGTGTGTCCATCAATTTGGTTGCTTCTTCAATTTTCTTTTATAGAGTAGTACTTCCCAATGCCTTGTATATTTGCTTTTAGCACCAAAGTTGATTATTGATTCTTCAAGAGTATATGTACATTTTACTTTTATATTTAAAAATTACATGAAGTATTTTTCATTAATGATACTTTTATTATATTTATAATAAAGTCTATAAGATTTTACTTAATTTTTAGAAATTTAATTAATTCCTATCTCATTTGATTTTTTCTTGCAATTATATGACTTTTGCTTCCAAATTCAAGTGCTTTAAAGTAGAGAATGCTTTACAAAATATTAAAGAGGCTTGTGATCTATTCTTTATAGGAGTTTATGAACAAAACAATACCAACATAAACACTATTTTTTTATATTTTTTGAAGAACATATAAAGGATTTTATCACCAATCTTATTACTAAAACTATATCTCTTATCTAATCAACAATCTTCTACTCTTGATTGTCTCCAAATCTCTAATTGGTGGTATTGGGGGTTGCTTCAACAACACTTCCTTATAAGAGAAGTGCACATTAAAGGTTGTGTTTTGTATGGTATTTGTTAGTAACAATTGATGGATTAAAATGGAGCTTGAATAGCAACTATTGGATGTGCAAAGAAAAAGCCTGAAATCCTTATAAAAGATTATAAATTTTACTAGTAATTTTTTATTTTTAGATAATCTAAACCAATCTTAAAATAATATATTTTTATTTAAATAAATAAAAATCAAGAAATATCTTATTATCACATTTTTTTTAATCAAAAAATTATTATTGTTATAATTTATAATACCTTTTTTTAAAAATTGTACAAAAAAAACTTTTTAATAATGTCTACAATGAGGATGTGATGCAATAAAACTCCAACAAAAGCACTTATTTGCAACATAGTTGTTGGATAAGCCTCTCAAATAACATATCCTCAAATAATTGTTAAACGGATGGATCAATGTATGAATAAATGTATGGTCCCTTAGATGAATAAAAGAATATATAAACAAACATCTTTGATTTAAATACATAAGATAAGATATAATTTTATAATTTAATAGAATCTAGTTGTATTTAAAATATTAGCATAGTTTATATACAAATAAATATAGAATTAAGATACCAAAAAATAATAAAAAAATTTAAAAAATATAATTTTAAGATTAATTTAATTTAATTTATAATTTTTAAAAATTAATTAAAATACTATTTTAGGATCCTCTCTTGTATTATTTGCTTATGAAATGGTCTAATATTTTGGATTGAATTTTATTTTTATTTTTTAAAATTGGATTATTAGTACTAATTCATAAAACTTTATTGCCTCTACGGGATTTATTATGAGAGCATTATAAGATTTTCCATAATAACAAAGCATCAATCATATAAACCATCAAAAGAAACTAAAAACTATGGCACACCTCTTCTTTTGATTTCTTCCAGAAATGCTGAGTTCGCTCCTTGGAATTAAGTCAAATTGAGCGAGAGTGAGAAGTCATTCCCAAGCTTTTTCTAATCACTGTTTACCCAAGTCAAAAAGCAGCATAACATTCACGATTTTCCACTAACACCACAAATACAAGCTCCGAAGAGACAAGCTCACACAGCAAGAGTGAGAGCTTCCACAATATGGGTACTTGCAGCAGGAGTACTGTAATCCCGAAACAAGTTGATTCACCCTTGAGCAATGCGAATCCACTTCCTGGCAGTCGAAAATTAAGCTTCGATGTGCACAACTCCAATTTGAATCCACAGCGTTGAAGTGGTAAGAAAAGTTCAAACCAAACGGACAGTGTTCTGTGAGCAATACTGCCGAGATAGTGGATTTATTACTAGCTTGACCTAGGTTACATTCTACTACACAGGGTGAGAGAACGGGGCTCTGGCAATTAAGGATGCTGTAAGTTAGTGCTCTCTCTTCCTTTCTACTATTCTTCTCCTTGCATTCTAACAGTCTCAGTGGATACGAGGAGAAACGAATAGTATGCCGAGAGAGAGAACCGAATGGTTCAAAGGCCACAGCCACATTCTCCAACCTCGGTACACGTTAGATACAAATTCCCACAAATATGCTATCTTCCTTGAGAAACGCAGATTCGAGCTCAGTATAAGTATAAGCTAAGCACCAACATCTTCAACCTGTAACTGAGCTCCAAGTCAATTAAGTGCCGCTCGCAGATGTGAGCTTTCTTCGGCTCATGGCTGCAATTGCGCTCTCTCTCATCCATACACTTGCCGATTGCAACATGATGTGCAACTCCTATTCTATAAACAATATTAGCTCATGAAATCTCGTGTACGACGAGAGGCAAGACATCTAGGGGTCTGCAATCCACGATTACTAGCACGACCATCAAAGTAGAGTGCTATCGGCATTCAGCGGACGCCTGTGATGATCATGTAGTTTTCGAAACAGAGACTTCGGAGGATCTGCATATGGATTGGACGAGCCAAACAACCAGACATCAACTGTTGCATGAATCACATGTACAATATATTTGGGTTCATTTATAAATGCGCATTTTTATGAAATAACGGCATGCATTCAAGAATACACATCGTATATACGGTTGCCGTAGGCTCCAGACATTGTATACATATAATCCGAAAAAATAAGATCTTCGGCGTAGAATTAAAGAACTTCACATTCCGAAAAAAAGCAACGATCAGAGCGATTTCGCAGTACAGGTGTCCAGCTCGCGCACTCACCTTCATCCATGCGGTGTCTACAGACATAGATATTGGACGTTGGATATAGATGTTGTCTACTGACATAGATGTCGGGTAGCTGCCTCAAATGTTGTGAGCAGCTCACTGACTGGCATCGGATTGTTGTAAAGCCCTAAAATATTGGTAGGAGGGGTGCAGGGTTAAGGATTTGGGGTTTTTAAAAACAAATGCAAAATCATTTATGAACAATTAGACAGGGTTAAGGGTTAAGGGTTTATTAAAATGTTCTTGTGCGAGGAGCAATTAGGATTTTCGGTTCATCCAGTACCAGGTACCAGCTGGGTACCTATTCCGCTACGGCCCTATCAGAGTGCTACAAACGACACAATTTACTCAGGGTTGAGACATCCCAAGTTCGAAAACTTTACCACATGGCCACATAAAAGCCAAAAACAAAAGAGGACACCGCACAAAGTGACGATGCAACCGTACCAACAGTGGCTTCCAGAAATCACAGTAAAGCGGCTCACAATACAGGACAGTTTTCTGAGTTTTGAAGATAATTTGGTATTAAAGAGGCTCCTAATCATCGGATGCAATACGGGAGTGGCGAGATACCACCAGAAGCGTCACTTGCAAAGTAGTTTGTGGTAATATCACCCCAACCTAGGAAAATGTAGGAATTTACAAAACTGAATTCTGTGAATAGGCCTGTCACATCAACTCCAGCATCTGAAACTACGTTTCCGAAGGGTAACCATTTTCTCATTACAACTACAGAGGCTAAAGGCTGACTACCCAACGGAGTTCAGACAGCTAGAAAAAAAAAAAGGATCAACTAAGATTATTCTTGCCACGCTCCAGTCAATATCTGAACTTCAATCTGCAATGAACAAAGCACATTGAGACGCTTAAACTGAGGCACCCATACGTCATAATTCAGTCCTAAACATATTCCAACGCAGCACCCAATACATCATCACTGCAACAAACACTACACTAAATATCATCAACAACACAGCATTAACAATACACAGGAGCTTAACACGATCCCTTCAAATAGGACTACAATGTCATGAATCATTCGCATCTGATTGAACACTTCGCGAATTCTCAAATTGATCAAGTGCGTAAGGAATAGCGGCTCCACACAGAAAACACAAAAACCCCCAGTAAGAACCAGATATCAGTTTACAACAACTGCTAAGTACGTCAGCAAGAGAAGAGCAAATAGAGACTCACCCTAATTATTTGCAAGTGAAACCACGGCAGATGGAAAGCCAAATGATGATGATCACCACGATGATGATGGCAAGAACTATGAGCTTGACTTTCATGTTCTGGAACCACATCTTGCGACGCAGCTGCCGGCCTTGCCGCTGAAAATTGTCAGCCTGCCAGGTAAAACAGGGTGTGAGCGCTTAACCCGTGGTCCGGAACACCGACGTTACACCATTCTACATGAACCCAACCTCTCCGCACAGATGAGCAAACACAGAACGCTCAAGCCGTTAAGAACAGTCATAAGATTCCCTTAATACAGAACTGCGCTACTACTTCGAAGCCAAGGCAGTTGGCCAACGAGTACAAATTAGATGACATCGTTCACAAATCATTGAACACTGATCCCTTACCTGGAAACGCAGATTCTCTGTCTTGTCAACGAGAAGCTCAATCTTCTCTCCGCGATCAAGAACCTGCACAAAAATACAGTACAGAACCAATACTTCAGTATGATCTAAAAGCCCCGCAACAGCAATCCTGCTATACCCGTGCCATGAGGCAGAGAATACATACATGGACGTTCGTGCGGCCATGAAGCTAACCTCAAGCCCTGAACTGTGTCAAATTCATCAAATTTCATGAGCATCACAGAGAACCAACAACACAATGTAATGGCATCGAAGGCACCTTTTCAATGTTGTCCATCATAATCCCCTTAACTTCGGCGACTTGGGACTTGATCTTAGAAATCTTGTTCATTTCATCCGGGTGATCCACACAGTACTGCATGTGATCCTTCAGCTTCGGACTGCACACCCGACATGAATGAGCGCCAAGATTGAAGATTAAGTAGACGGACTCCATAATACAATAATGGCGTTCTTAAATTTTCATAATAAATTAGTCTAAATCTAAAATATCATCAACTTGACATACTTTATTTTGAAAATTTAAGAACTATAAATTTTAAAAAATCCACAAAACTCTTACCCAAATTCCTTGTCTAAACTATGGGCAATGGCCGAGTCAGCTTTTCCTCCTGCATACCGCCGCTTGAAGTCTTCCTTCACTCGCTCAAGGAAGGCAAACGGTATTTGACGTCCGAACTCTTCATCAGCCACCACCAAGTATGCTGCAAACAAATCAAATAAGTCCTCTTATCCTCGAATTTCCATGCCATGAAGAGTGCAGGAGTTACAGCTACATGTTCTACTTAAGACAACCAATTGTCTAAACTGCGAGAGAAGTAAGCCGTGGCAACATCTACCTAACTCATCACGGACAATTGTACTGACGGTCAGTTCATCAGTTAGACTCAACTCTTATACAGGCCCATCAGCATATTGCATTAAAACTAGGACTTAAAGAGTAAGGGGCTTACTGTAGCCCTCCTCAACAAGGTAGTTGAATGTGTGCCGGTCACATGTGTAGGTGAATTTGTTGTTGTTCGGCGGAAGCTTCTGCAGACACTGCACTGCAATGGTACTGAAGTTCCCAGAAAAAGCTGTATACTCAGCCAGTACTGTCGGTCCCCTGGCAACAAAGCTGTAAATCAGCGATTGAGTACCCATCTTTGCACCCTGAGCTCCTCAAAACAGGCGACTTCCCAACCACCGTGTATTATGCCTCAAATCCACGAGGCACAGTTTCACAATTCCTTACGCAATCTGTCCCAACAAATCACCACAAAATATCAGCCTCCGTCCGATATGGAAATCTGCGCCTTCAAGTGAACCCCTCAATCCATTCACAGAACGTGCTGTTTTCTACGTTTTGATAGATCAATGTAACACATCACAAACTAGGCATCCCGTATCAGCAAAAGAGTCTAACATGCACAGTGGCTAGTCCTTTCTGAATATGGGTGAAATATAATGAGACTCTTTCAGAATAAGTCCTTAAAATACTTGCAAGATCCTTTAGCCTTCCTTGAGCGACACCCCACATGTTTCTGCCTAAGAAATAGAGGGTGGACAAGTGGCGGTCACATCGAATATGACTTCAATGGAAATTGGATTGCGCAAGGAGCCTTTGGCATTGAATAATAAGTTGATAGAAATATCATCTTCAACATTTAAGCTTCGAACACAAAAACAACCTTCACGTTGTTGCAGACCAGAGCCGGACTAATCTCAGCATTTATTAGGTCACATTCATCTGTTCCGAAAGAAAAGACGACAGGAGTTTCTTTACATGTCATTGGATCACCAAAAACCAAGCAGGAAGTAAGGTTTGCGCACATCAATAGATTGTCTATGGCACAGCAATGATTAAAAAACTGATGCATACCCGACAAACCATGCTGCGATAGTTCAGATCCAGAGTAGATCTATAGAAAACACTACCCACGGGGAAATATTCCGGGCCAACTCGAAGAACAATTAAATCCATGATATCAATCTCACACGGAGAGGGCCGCAATGTACGCTCTATCACTGCAGCATAGACGCACTATATCTCAAACGTGAATACTACAGAACCACCACTGGGAGCATCATGGCCCTCGTCGAGCAACATCTGACGAGTTGGTTAATGATTTGGGCCGCCGGACTCCAAGGGTCAGCATTGCCTCGCACCAGTCACACCTAATTTCATGATCTTCCAACCCCTCCTGTCCTCTAACAACGTGGTTCCAAATCCAGAAACCTACCTCTCTCACCCGACTTTGCCACATCAAGCTCCGCCTTCAATCACATCAAGAACCAGAAAAAACTCCACCACCAAGGCGCGCAATTAAAACGTGGCCACCGACGACAGGGAAAAGCTGCTACTGCGTACGATCAAATCCGCAGAAACCAGCCAACGCACACAGGACGACACACCCGAGAAAAACAAGAACTGCGCGAACAAAACCCTGGCATCTCACCTTATGGAAACAAGCTCGCTCCGGGAGCAGCAACAACCAAGAAAGCAAATCCCGATCCAAGGACAGAGGACTTTAGACCGCGCGGGTCCGCAACACGCTTGCGAGGAGATGAGCCGTGGCGACGACGCAAGACGCTGAAGGAAATGGGAAGAGACAGGGGAAGTAAGGGCAGTAGGGTCGGGAAAAAAGGATGGCCAGCGGAAGCAACGAGGGCAGGCGTCGGAGAAGGCGGTCACAACCACGCAGGTCACCACCCGGGAAATTACAAAATAAAAACAATTTAACAAAATTGCACACTCACCCCGCCTTTCACACGGCTCCACCGTCGATCCCTTTCGCCGTGTTCCCGCGGGTACCGGTCCCGACGATTCTCGCGACCATGCTCCTCGTACACCTTCCACCTGGACAGACCACATCCCCTACCACCGTGAACCCCACCACAAGCGATCTCCTCTCGTCGTCCTCGTCGGACGCGAACCACTTCGGCGCTTCCCGCCTACGGATGTGGGAGAACCGAGCTACTATTTCGGAATTCATTACGCAGGAGTTTCCAGGAATCATTTATGGAGCCAGGACGGCCACGATTTTCCCTCTCCCCCGATCTCTTCCCCCAGCCCCAGTCAAAGCTGTGTTTGAATCCGCCTCCGATCGCGTCCAGCGGTGTTAAATTCGCAGTGCGGATTTCAAACCCTCTGTGGAGTTCCTTTTAATACGGTTTTTTTCTGTTGAGGTTGTCCTGTGCTGCAGAGGTCGGATGCGGATTTCAAACTCTCTGGGTTTTATTTATATTATTGTTTTTATCCGTTGAGGATGTCGTATTCGACTGACGCAGGAGACAAACGCCTGCGTCTCGCTCTCTCGCCTCTGTCGTGGAGTTTTGTGTCGATGGAGGGGAGTTTGGTGATGTGGTAGAAAAAGGGGTCTATCGACACAGCCCACTTCCGAGACCAAGAGCGGAGCAGTGTGTACATCGCTGGACGGTTGTGTGGAGCCTTGTGGTCGCCTCAAGCATTTTATGTCCCTAAACCCTAAATGCGGGCATTACACAATTTTACCGCTACTACAACAACAAAAGCACCTACCACTTCCACTTCTAAAGCTACTCATATTATTCATGTAAAAAAGTAGAATAAAAAAGCCAAAAGTTCATGAGAGGACCCCTGGTCTTGGTGAGCTTTGACCACCATCATTGTCGTACTGAGGGAACAGCTACTCTTTCGGTCTTCTTTGCCTCCATTAAAGCAGGCTTTCTTTTTATTTTATGAAATCTATTTTGAAACTATATATTTGTTGTACTCGTGATAATTATAACTATTGTAATAAATTATGGATAAACGAAAAAGGAAAATATGCAGTTAATGCTTTTCAAGAAATGCTTTTAAAAGTCTATTAAACTTTGAAAAATATAAGTACCATGAGAGAAAGACAATATATGTAGTAGTATGTATATTTCTACTTTTAACACCACAATTTTCTGCTAGTGTGTGGGTTTAAATATAAGTATCAATAATTCAAGAATATTGTTTCTTTCTTTGCAGTTAAGCATGTTGGCATGAGTGTTAATAGAGTACATTACATGATGACACTTTAGTATTGATTCTAATGATTGAGATGTTGCAATGTGGAATACAAATTCATTAATATATCATAATACTATTTTTCCTTTTTACACCAATCAATAATTTTGTAATCATTGTGATAAGACTGTTGAAAACAAAAATGTATACTTTATATTCATATATATATATATATAGTGACTCTCAAAACTGAGTCAATAATTTCTTACATCAAATTCTATACACAATGCAAGGAAAATAAAGACATGAACATAAAAACTTTCATTTGTGTATGTTAATAGTTGCAATCTAAAAATCACCCTATTCCAATCATGCACAGTCCAATCTTTGTGTCGTTGAGCAAATTCTAACCTGGAACGTATGTTCTTGGCAGTAAGCAGAGGTTTCTTTTGTTTCTCTAGAGACCCAAGACCTGCGTTAAGAAGTGTGCGCCTCACTATGTTGGTGCTGACTACCACGTTCAGTTGCTCACTCAAAGCATTTTTCACATCTACAACAGTATTTAGTCCATCTAATGTAATAGCCCTGATGCACACTTGTCTTTGAACAGGAGTGAGGCTCCTTAGACGGCCTCCTCTTAAACGTTCTATGTGGGGAGCATACTCCTTCTGAATTCTAGAACATGTAGATTGAGAGATGTCCAACAATTTGGACACCTCACGTGTGCTATGCCCATGCTGCAACAAGGCAATAGCACTCAACTTCTTTTCTTCTAATAATGCTCTCATGAATCAAGAAAAACTTCAAAATTAGGAGAAAAGTGTTCTAAGAGAGTATGTAATTGTCCAAAAGAGAAATCACGAACCCTAATCAACAAAAACTCTGAACTCATTGTTGCAAAAAGCGGTGCTTGCTAGAAACAGTCCCAAAACTGAATCAGCATAGATACTTTTATTCGAAATGGCATATCTCCTTCGTTGCTATAGCTATCAAGCTGAAAATTGGTAGGATTATATCGAACTTGATGGAGCATCTTCCCCAATTTACGATTTGTCAAAAAAATAAAATATCTTCCAAATATGACATTTCAAAGTTGGTAAACATCCTTGTTGACTCAGTTTTGAGAGTCACTGTATATATATATATATATATAATTACAAATATTTTTTGAAGCATATTATTGCTAAATCAATATATTAATAGTTGATAATCAAGGTTGAAAATGTGCAATATCTTATTCATATCTTATTGTCCATTTTCAGTAAGTGATGAAAATATATCCAAAATGGTAAAATAATAACATAATATTGGCAATTAATTTCTGATAATAATAATTTATAGTGATGAAAACCAACTGAAAAAAAATACTTGCACAAAAACAGCATAATTTTTTTTAAGTAATAGTGTTTTATAGTGACTATCATTTTGAAATTCAATAAATACTTTTTAACTATTGTACATAAAACAGTATGCTATAGTTTAATTTTTATGTCCACACAGCAATATAATTACCAATCAAGTTATAGAAATCAGAAACAATTTTGAAATGTGTATGTATGCATAACTTCCTTAATGCTCATTAGAAACAAATAAATAAATCAATCAATCAATCAATCAATAATAAAGGCTTCAAAGTCAATATTTAGGATTAGAAGGAAACTATATTATTTTTTCCACAAAACTATGTATACACACAAGAATCATTAATTTAACTTAACATTTTAAATTCATGATTAATTAACATAAATTCTTTGATATGACATTGTGATTGTCTAAAAACTGGCCAGTTAGTGTACTATTACATTTGGTTACTTTCTAATCAAAGATCATAAACAAACGATGCAGTGTAGAGTCCTAACAAATCTGACCCTAAATATATAAGCTGTTTTCATTTGTGCTTGAAACTCAAAAACAAGTTATATCTAGTTTTCATATATTTTATTAAAAACGGTGATATACATGCATACATACACACATACATACATGCATTTGTTTGTGAATTGTTCAAAGTGCATATGTATGATCATGTTAAATAATATTTAAGTTAAAATTTTATAGAAGTATGGCATGCATTGAATAGTGTCTTATGTAAATTTTAAATAAAATTTTAAATAAATTTTAAAAAATTATAATTACTCGTTAAACTTGCATTCAGTAATATAAAATATGCGGTCAGTCAAGAAAAAAACTATATCAAACATTGATGAAAAAAAAACAGCACCTTACAAAATAGTTTAATATGTATTTTAAACAAAAATGAATGAAATTTCAAAGTAAAACAACAAAAACGTCACTTGACAAAAACATATCTGCTTGGTGTTTGTTTAAAATACTAATGTGAAGAATTGTGCGTATGAGTTATTTGACGAATGAGAATACGAATGACAAAATGAACCATAATAATTTTATTTCTAAACTTTATGAACCTTGTATATATGTTCAACTGAATGTTGTACTTTTTTGCAACTTAAGTTCCATAAATGCTCAGACAATTACCCTAAAACTTCCACACACACACACACAAAAAAAAAAATACATTCATTTACATTTAAAGAGTTCGAGGAAAAACTTATCCCTTAATCCAAAAGTCCTTTTTCACACTGCAACACTTTCAGTGAGCCCCCTACACAATCGCCAGCATATACATCTGGCTCCTGTCGCCGCTCATCCTGTTAAGCCCTAAAATCCAAAACGCGATGGATGATTGAGCAGTGGGCATCTCCGTCTGGAACGCTCAGCCTAATTCGGAATAGGGTTTGTTTTCAATTCAGTGCGATGAAATGTTATTCCAGCCTGTTTCTATGGGAATCCATGGCTTGGCGAAACTGCTGGTGCTCTCTGAGCATGAGCTGTGTGAAGGAATCGGAGCCTCGTAGACACCTCCGAAATCATCTGCGTAGGATTTCAATTGAACTGCTGTTTCTGGCATCGTTGCCGACGAACACCTCTACTCCCATGACATCGTGCATCTTAGTTGCAGATGCTGCTTCGTTTTTAGTTACAGAGGTAAGAACGGGAGGGACAGCTACACCATTGCTGTGCAAAGCTCAGAGGCTTTTGGGATTTGATTTGCCGGCTCGCGATAATCAACGGGTACACGGGCTTCTATTGCAAAGGTGATGCCATCTAATCCGAATGATGTTAGTGAAATCCTAGGGGGAGATGGTTTCAGCAAGACAGGGGGACGAGTGTAAGGATAACGAGAAAGCGAAACTTTATTTTGAATACGGAATTGGACTCTGTGTGGTTTCAATTAGGTGGTGGGGACAGACACTCTCTTTGCGTGGATTCATAATTTCTAAAGCGCAGATCTATGCTGCGTTGTTGCCCTGACCGGACTTTCCTATCGACAGATCCGGTGGCAGCTCGATTTTACACGGAAATTTCGCAATCAGGCTGGAAATCTACCCCCATTTTTGGTGAGGTCGTGGCGGTAGCAGTGTGGGTGTTTGGAGCCGTTACATAGTACTTATTGGGGTTCAGCATGGCTCTGAGATGTTTAGCAATGTTCGATCGATCACAGACCTGTTTTAGGCGCAGACGTTGCTTTGAGTCTTAAGCAACCAAGATCTTCGCATCTTCTCGCTACTCCTCTCCGAAATTTCATTTGTTCCATGATTCCCGGTTCAAATATTTAGTTCGTTGCGGTAGGGATTTTCGTGCCAGAAACAGATATTCGAAGATTCGCGTCAGCAAGGCGACAGAAAATCATATCTTCACGGCAAATTAATCGCATGAGTTAACATTTTAAAATCTTTTTGTACAAATCTTTAGATCAAGATCAAAACAGGAAATCAGGTTAGATTCAATGAGGGAGATTGCAACTTCACGATCGAGTTAGCAAAGAGACCATATACACTGCATACCTACTTGGAAGCTTCTGATATAGATGTTGCACGGAGGAGGATGAAGACGACCTTCACCGTACATTTTGATTTTGCCATTAAGAGTGTGCCGAAGTGGTCGTGGATCTGTCCACAAAGGTGGTTGTCATAGCCGCACGTGAGCCCTGACAAGATGGCTACATCAGACGCATCAGTTTTCTTCTTCTTCGTCGGTTCATAATAGTGCGCTGTCACTGAAGTTGACAACCTGCATAAACTTGAACGCAGTAGCAATCTCCCAGAGCAGCCCTGATACGAAAAACAATTTACAGCGAATAGACAGAGAGTGCTTTCTGAAACGCATGAGGTCGTTACAGCAGGAACAATTGGTGGAGTGAGGAAAAATCGCCATCACAATCCAGAAGTAGAAAACGACACGCAAATATTCGATGATCACTGCTCCAGCTACTTGCCTAAGCCTAATGTTCGGATATGGCGAAGCCAAGTCTGAGGCCTCTGGCGATTCTTCGGGCGCCTGACGAACCTGAAATTCGAACAACGCTTTCACAACGTCATCCACGTTTCGACTAGTTGCAAAGCTCATGCACCAGGACATTGGTGACCAGTCGGATTGCTGATCTTCTCTTTAAAGGGGAATCATGGAGACGGGACTGTGTGCTTCGCAATGTGATTCTCGTCTGCTCCATATGCAGTATGAGGTCGTCGTCCTGGATGTGCTCCGTGGATGAGCCAACGAAATGAATTTTATGGATGAGCCAATTGGATGAATTTTATGGATGAGTCAACGGAATGAATTTTATGGATGAGCCAATGTAATGAAATTTATGGATGAGCCAATGTAATGAAATTTATGGATGAGTCAGTTAGATGAATTTCATATGTGATATCTCCTCCAGTCGTGACGATGAATATTGGGACTCATTCACAATCAAACAAGGTTGAACAACTTTGAAGCCAATTGAGGGGTTTTAGGTTAAGTATAACCTTTGCAAGCCGTAGCTGAAAAAAGTTTCTCGAACTTTATTAGAATTTTTATAACAAATTTTATAATTTTTTTTTATAATTTTTACTATATGGAATTGTATCTGTCTTTGTTTGTGGTGCATTATTTAACAACGTGGTGTCTTTTAATATGATTCTAAAGAACTTGGCATTGACTCTTCTTACAAACAATTCTAAGTCAATTTCACTTTTTCTATCAATTCAAAAATGAGTTTTCCACTCCATGGAGCTTCAATTAGTCTGAACTTGTTGTAAAATGAATAGGAATTATTTGCTGCAAACACAAGAAAAAAAATTGTGTCCACTGAAACGGGATGATCATTAATACATTAGGTTTTGGAGGTTGTGACAAAATACATTAAGTCGAAATCAGTAATTTATTGACATATACAGTCTGCAAATTTTATTTCTAAATCCTTGATAAACATATGTATATTAATATTTGTGTTATTTATAATTTCACATTTAATTTTATATTATATTACAAAGCTAATACTTTTTCGTAAATACACTTGATAATTGATGTTTAGATGTCAATCTCAATTACATTACATTATGATTTAAATCTATTTTTCTATGGATTACTGTATTTTGTTACTAAACAACAGCAACACAGCATGTTTTAAGTATTTGAATAAAAAATTAATTGAAGTCAGAAAAAACAATGCTTTGCTAGATAATAAAAAATTGTAACTACAATAAAAAGGCAATCATATCAAAAATTAGTATAACAAATGAATTAAATAGAAACTACTTTCTTATGAAAATTGTTAAACACTACTTTCTTGTTATTTACAAGCAGTATGCAAAATTCTTTTTCAATTTTAAAATTTTCACCTTAATGAAATCATTTTGAAGTTTCCAAAATTTTGAAGACAGCTTGATTTTTTTATGATTGATTATTAAAATTAAAATTAAAAATTATACTTTGTAAAGTTCAATAAAAAAAACAGTTATAAAACTCACTCAAATAGTATCATTTTTCAGTCAAAGTCATGAATGGTAAGTAGTCTTATTTATTCAACTACACATTTTTCTCAAATAAAGTTAATAGTAATCTTTCATGTAGAATTAAAATACTTCAGTTTATAATTTCCACCATGAGGATATGTTACTAATTAAACATTATTACTTGCAAAAAATTAAGGGACTGTTGTTATGTTAGAATAATATACTGGGCTTTTTAATAATGATAAGAACTGTAACAAAATAACAACAAATCCTTGAAATTATGAACAACTTATTATATACATTTTTATTTTGATGCTATTTTAGACTTGAATATTTATTCATCAAATACTCTTTTAACAATACAATATATATACACACATACATACATACAAAACAAAGTTTTCTTTTTAAATTAAAATATAAAAATATTTTGAATATGACATGTATGTAAATAGTAACATGCCTGATTATATAAAGATAGAAATTTGGAGTAGTTTTTTTTTTTTCATATTGTTAGAAATTTTAATGTTAAATTCACACTTACTTTTATTATTTCCAATGCTGCTGTTATTCAATGTGATGAATGAAATTGTAATATACATGTATATATATTCATTTTGTTGTGTTCTTAAATAATTTCATTAGATAGAAACATCATACATGTCTAAAAAAAAAAAAAAAAAACTAAAACTAAAACTAAAACAGAAATTTAAAAAATGATATTAAAATTTGTATGAGAATTAACTGTATTTTGTTTTTATATCAAGTGATTTAAAACTAGAGCATTCATGAAAATTTTCTATCATACTACAAAACTAAAAATAAAATTTGGTTGAGATATACTTAATTTATTTTATTAACTTTCAATAGAACCAGCATTTTCAATCTTTATTTTGCAATATGAATTACTAGTATATATAATAAAAATAATTATAGAAAAAAGATTATTTTTATTCTTATTATCTTAAATATAAAGAGATTTTAATGTATTATTTCATTTTTTCTTGTGTTTGTATCTTCTTTGCATTTTAAATTCTATTGCATATTTATTAAATTTAAAACATGTGTAACATGTAGTTGGAGAATAAAAAAGTAATATTCATCAAGTGAATTAAAAATTTAAAGAATTTTTGTCACTATAGTAATTTTTCAAAGGGTGAGGAATTGAATTTACAAAGAATTTGAATGCTGTCACAGTTACATGTTGACATTCATGTGCTACATGTAAATGTTGGAAATCAGCTTGTGCATATTGCAAGGCATTCTACATGTGTATGATACATAATAATGTGGTGTGACATTGATTACTCACTCTCTCTTTGCCAAACACTAACAAAATTGATTCCAATGCATTCATTGTAGCAAAAACATAGTGCAAAATAGAACTTATACTATGTATTTGAGAAACAATAAGCTTAACAATGCCCAAACAAAGTAGTCCACATGCATACAATGCACAAGGATATGGCATTATTTCAATTGGTTGCTCTTTATTATTAATATATTTATAAAAGTAATTCGGACTCTGTGCATTACAAAAACATCTTCTCATACAACAACAAACAAAATCTTAAAGGCATTTGCAAGCTTTTCCACATTGCTGGCTCACTTCTCAATGTTGGAGGTGCAACAATTGGTTTCTAGCTAGTAAATTATTATTTTAATGACATCAAGGCAACACATAGATTGGAGGGATTAATACTTTAAAATGTAAAACGTAGCTAACCATGTGCCACATGTAATCTTCCATGCACAGTTTCAAGCGGAAAATGACAGGTGTCACATGTTCAATTATTCACGCCAATCAAAATAGATTATGTGAGGGAACAAAGAACAAGGATCGAATATTATCATCCATGAGACGATATTCATCAACACCGTGTGGATTGGATGTATGTATATAAGCATCTGTAAGCTTCAAGTCCAGTCCTTCACAACGTCGAGAATATTCAGTTCGCTGGTTAACGGTTCACACGTGTCGCCCGTTCAGGCATCAAAGTCCCGCCTAAACGGCACCGGTATTCTGTTGCTGTGTTGCTGTAGAGCGGAATCCTTCTGCGGCCTGCCAGATGCTACGAAATGCTTAGTCTCGCGCACACAATTGCTTTGAAGCCTTCCTTCTGAAAGTTCTTTGCTATAGTTAAGAAATTTGTAGCGGTGAAAATGGTGCATTAAATCATTTCTGGTGGATTCGAGTGTTGCTACGCTTGGAAGTTTTACAAGGATTTTGTTGACGGCTGTTTGGAAGCATCACGCCTGCGCTCATGCTTGACTGGAGAGAGGACCATGCGCACAGGCGCGCTTTGAAGCTGGAAGGTACAGAATCAGTAAGAATCAGTACTTGCTTTGGTGTCAATCATGGTGAATTGGAGTGACAATTCTGTTCTGCAGAAATAGATTTGGAGTAGGTGTGGTGATGAGTGATAATCAAGATTCTGGTGGACCGAGGGTTTTGGTCGATGAGAGGGGCCATGATAGATCCAAGATTTATATTATTATTATTATTATTATTTATATTATATTTCTTTTCATGTCGCTGTGTTTGACTTGAGAGTTGAAGAGTCCTTTAGTGGTGTTGAGATGGAATGATGTGACGAGAGTAAGCAACGACCTTAGTTTGAAATGAGGTGCAATGAGGTTCCGGGATCATCGGGTCTGTCTCCAAAGCGTCCACTGAACATTTTGAATCGCAGCTTTTCCGATGGTTCTATTCTGCATTCTAGGTGAAATCAGTTGTAGAGTGCGTTTATTCAAGCATTCTTTCAGGTGCGTAATCGGATGTTCCATCGCATTCACGACGCTACATATTATCTCTTAGCTGGACAAGAAGCATGATTCTTCAGAGAGGGTCTTCGAGTATGTGATAGAAAGAAACGAGAAGCCTACTTGACCCTCCTCGACATGGGCAGGTAGAACAGAGTGTTTAGTATTCACCAAGGTTTCCAATGGCACTCGCATCCTGTGCGACTAGAGAAGGAGACTCTGTTTCGCAGCCTGACAATCCACATTTTAACAGATTCGTTCAGGTGATTTTTTAACCATAAAGTATACATTAACATTTTTGTTGTTGTTGTTATTGTTGTTGTTGTTGTTGTTTCCTCAACACTTGTCGCGTAAATGTTAGTTATGCATACAATGACATTTTTCACGTCGACATAGGTTGTTTGTGGTACAAAGCACCCTGATATTTTGGTTTATAAATTGTGTCTACTTCAGGTGTATGTACGGTTTGGGCTTTTAGAATGACGTCTCGATGCTCCAAGTCATCATTATTCTCTTCTGTCACTGAAAAAAGTTCTGCCGCAGGCCTGTATGAACAAGGAAGACCATATATCTGAGGATCAACACGGGAAGCTGCCAGTGCTGGGGATGGAAGATCTAAATTATGGAATTTGTCCAGAAGCCAGATTTCAAGAAATTCTGGAACACAATTGTGCACTTCGTGACAATTTCGAGGAAGTAAGGTTTTCGTGACAATTCCCCAAAGTAAAGTAGTCGTCTAGTCAAAGAGACTGGAATTGTGTTACAATCAAATTCCTGCTCCGCTGCATCTCCTCAATGTAACTGAAGTTAGAATGATAAAATGGAACTAGGATTTGTGCCTTAAGATGTTCTTTTTCCTCATAATTATCGAACTCTACTTTCTTCAGATAAAGAAAATGATTATTTGGGTTTCAGGATGAGCCTTAAGTATCGACTATTGCTGACTATCAATTTTTATGTACTGATTCAGTTGAAGAGGCTGCACTTGAAGATGACAGATTCCAACTTGCAGCTGCATGAAGCCTGCCTGCGACTACAAGAGGAAAAAGTTAGCATCTCTATTTTGCCCGCTCGGTTTTATTAATAGGTGTAATTCTGTTAGGTTTTTTTCTGGTCTAATTCTAATATTAAATCGCGAAGTTACTAGTTGAGTTCATGATGTTTGTTTCTCAGGCCGTATTGGAGAAAGCATCCTTAGACTTCAACGAAACCAAACTTGAGAAAGAGCGTGTGCTGTTGAACATAGATGATCTGGTGCTTGCATTCCTTTCCTCAAAAATAATGGCTTACAATTTCATGATTATCTACGTTGTACTTCCTTCTTTTAATGATCTATGATATGTCAGTCATGTTCTGGGCGCCGACAGGTGCTTTTTGATTCTATTGTTCTTTATCATTCAGGTCTTTTCATGTCAATCAGTATTTTCTGGTACATTCGTCCCATGACACATGCTACGCGTATAGAGTCAATCCCGCTGTTCCGACGCCGTCGGCACTCTTGAGTAGCATGTAAAGTTTCCTACATAGGACTTGATGTTCTCCGATATTTGTCATCCCAAGTATTAGGTTATCTATAAAGACTTAATTTAACTGAGACTTTCTGAGTCATCCCTCTGGAAATAGTTCTTAATGAAGCGTACAGCTAGCTTCAGGCCTCCGCATGTGTCTCACACCTCTTGGTTGTGATGAATTTGACTTGCAGTGAAAGAATACGAAGCTTATGTTTGTTCTCTTTTCAGGTCTATTTTGTTGATTATAGACTTTCTGCTTCTATTCAGGAGGAGTTGGAACACGATTGACCATCTTGAGATGGAAAACTCTCGCAACTGCAGAAACTTGAGCAGGAGAAGGAAAAACGTCTATTAAAGACAGAGCGAGATGAATTTGCTGGTAACCGAAACTGTTCGACGTCCCTATAAATGTTTTTCTGTACTCACATTTAAGACGACTGTGGAGTTTGTACACCATTTGTCAGTCAAGTGTATGGGTTGCAATACTTATACATTGGGTTTCGTTTACAGCTAAGGCAGAGGATTTGGAAAATCTTGTACAAACCCTTGAGAGAAAATTATTAACTTCCAAGGTCGAGCTCGAGAAGCTTGTTCAAGACGTAGTACAAATAAGGTAGTCCTCTTGTATGTTTTTTTGGACTTTTCTAGAAGTCAACCGTGCTCATATCAGAATGAGCACAAAGGGACCATCTATGTCCATGCCATAAAAGCTTGACCATGATAATTGTCTGTGTAGGGTGGAGAAGGATCTAGCAATAGCTAGTAAGCAATGCATAGAGATGGCGCACTCCCGAGATTTGATGGCTTTTAGAGCGGAAGATCAAACATCCAAGCAGTTGGCTGCTGTTCTCGCTCATAAGGTTGTTGCAAATCTCCTTGATAGGTTCTTGACATTGTCCCGAAACAATACTTCTCTGATATCTAGAATGATTGTCGACAGTATTGTTTACAGAACCTCCTAAATAATCCACATATTACACTGAAATTCTCCACGATTCTACCTCAAATGAATTTCGTTGTACGATGTGGGCAGTGCAAACATCTCGAAATAGACTTGGAGAAATGCATGAATGCGGTTGACGTTGCTCAACAGGAAATTTTGACTATCACACATGAGAAAGACTCAATCATCACAAACCTTAAGGATTCCTTACGAAGAATGGAGTAAGTAAATATTTTAACGTTGTTTATGATAAATCGTATAAACTTTGGTTCTGTTTGTTGCTATAAAATCATTTTTACAGAAAGTTTTTCCGAATGTTAATTCAAACAAAATCATTGAACTTGAGTTTTTTCTTTCAGGAGTGTTCCAAATGGATTCCTTTTCTGGTTTCTTTGAGCTGTCAAATCCATATAATTCAGATAAATTTTCTGTATGGATGTAAATTCTATTGCCATCCCATACTTTCACTGTAGTTATGCAACTTCTAACATACCATGTCACACGCAGAGAGGATATATATACTCAGAAGGAGCAACAGAAGAAAATTGAGCAAGGGTGGGAATGTGAGCGAAAAAGATTATTACATACGATTGAGACCAGAGAGTGGTACGTATTTCCATGCAGGAGGTAGTCAACATCTGAGCGATTGAATTCCTTATCGCATTTCCTTCGGAACATTCGAGTGCTTGAAGTACACCGCAAAGCATAGGTAGATGACATAATTACATGAAAACTTCGTGATTGTAGATCTGCTGGATCTAGATTAAAAACATTGTAAGCCTCTGGTATTTGCTTGAAGCAGCTCTGGGAACATAACTTGTTCAATTGCAACCGTCATGCCATCTTTTATAGATGGCACACATGGCTGCATAGTTGGCTGAATCACTTGTTCAGATGTCTAGTTATAAAGTTTGGGGAATCGTGTCCATCCAGTATGCAGGGCATCCTATATAAAAATCGTTCTTTGGACAGGGAGGATCAACAGAAAGTTAGATCGAAGGAGGATGCCGAAACACGCTTGAAGGAGGAATATGAGTTAAAATTTTCCTTTTTGCAAAGAGAAAAGGAGGAAAGTGAGCGCCTTTACAGAGAAGAAGCTGACTTCTGTATTAAAGAGACTCTCACGGATGTGCGCTATGACGAAGAAAAACAAAGAGAATTAAGGAGAACATTAGAAGGGGAAGCGGCTGACCTGCGTGCTATGTTGGTTGCAATGGAGCAAGCCAGTAACGATACGGAGACTCGCCACGCACAATCCATGCAAGAACTCACTATGGTAATAAACGTGAGGTTCATTGTATTCATTTTATCATGATATCACAGTTATAAATTTTCATCCCATGGTGAAATACCTTGCTTAGAGTGATTGCAATTGTGTAGGAGTCTACATCTCTTCGTACAGAACTAGCTGAATCCAAGGAAAAAGTAAAGGAGGTCACTGATGCACTGGAAAGCTTCCAACGGGAAAATGGTCAATTACTAACAGAAATTGAAGGACTCCGAGAACAGCTGAATGATACACTGTCTAAGAACCATGAATCTTACACTCAAATTGCTGAGTATAGGTACAGATCATGATTGTGAGAATGAGTATTTTCTTGGATTGTTGCTTCAATTATAAATTCGAACTTCCAACGGCAACATAAAATCACAATACTTTGCATATGTACATGTATTTACATTTGGCTTCACAAATGCTGCAAGCATATTTCTATTTACGATGATCATGTTTCTGCATATGTTATTTGATTGGAATCATTGGTATTTGAAGAAATAATTGCATGTTTGTTTCCTGTTTCTTGTTTACACCACCTGGTTTTTCTAACTAGTGATTGGTGTGCATCAGAAGAGCATTGGATGTGTATGAACGACGACTAGAACATCTTAAAATAGAACTACATGATATTTCTAAAGCTCGAGAGCGAGATCAACAAGATCACATTCGTAACTTGGAGAATGCCAAGGTATGTATGCATGTATATATATATATATTTATATATCTACTTAGCTTATTTACATGTATTTACATTTTGTTTCAAAAATGCTGCAAGGATATTTCTGTCTGCGATGACCATATTTCAGTATATGTTATTTGGTTAAAATTATTGGTATTGGAAGAAATAATTGCATATTTGTTGGAATAATCAACTAAAAACCTGCAGTTTTGATGGTGTAATTTTTTCATGATGTATTTGTAATATGCAAATTTTGTGATGTAATGACATGATTATTTTACTAAAACAGCACTGGTTGGGTTGGAGTAATAGAGAATTTGGACAACTGAAAAAATAGCCATAATATTAAAAGAAACCAAGCTAGCACAGGATCGGCAACAAGCACTTGCTGACAAAAATCATTCTTTGAAAAAGGTTCAACTCTGACAATTTACATAAATTCGCTTCTCAAAGTTTTCCCAATGTACAGAATAAAAGTGATTTTTGTCCAAAAACATTATTATTAATAACATTAATAACATTAACAAAAAATGATTTTTATGTTTTACTCGAAATATAAATTATTAGAAAAAACATATTATTATTATTATTTTTTTATATACAAAGTAAACAAGTTTCTTTATTATTCATTTAACGAACTTAATTATTGTACTTTTAGTGTAAAAAACGTAACCAATTGAAGTCTCAAAACATTTGCTTAGTTATTAAGTTTTTTTTACTTAATAATGAATTCATAGTTTGTATGTTTATGGATGAAAAAAATATGACATATTCAAAGGATTTCTGCATTTAAAATTAGAAAAATTTCTGCATTTAAAATTCTGTGTTGATAAGGTATTTTAAATGCAGAAACTTAAAGAAACCAACAAGATATTGATGGCATTAACTACAGACCACAACCAATTGATGATCCGTACACGAGAAATTGAGACACAATTGGCTCTGACTCAACCCACCAGATTGGTTAGCTATTTCGAAACCATGAAAACAAATCCCACATATTCAATTCCTTTATGTCTTTACAATTGCACAAGTATTTCCTTTCTACAAAACCTGTATGTGAGTAATAATCAATTAAATTTGCACAATTTGCATAATTTGCATAATTTGCAACGCTCTTAAGTAGTGTTAAATACATGATCTTTTGGTATGATAACAAGTGATTGTTTAATATTTAACAAAGTTGAATAAATTACAAATATGACACAATTTCTTGGCTTGTAAATACTTAGATTGAATAACATGTAGCTTCCATTACTCACCTCTTTTTGCTTCAAGCTAGCCACTGAATCATATGTGAATGCCAGTTTCAGGATTCATTGAGAGTTTGTAGGATGTGGTTGAGTTCAGTTTGAATAATCAAATTAGCATGCTTGAAACAGATGTATGCATCGAATCAGTCGGATCCATTCCTACCAAGAGCAGGAAAGACCTTGGAACGGAGCTGCAGTAATGCTGCATGGTTGACGGCCGAGATGGGAAAATTAGACAAACGACAGTCTCAATTCCTCTCAAGAGGAGATCAGTCGAAAGGATTCCATGGAGCGATTCATCCACAAAGATATCAAGATTCCGGGCTCATCATACCGAACAGAGAGTATCATGAACATCAAGCGGAGGAAGAGAGCAACAAGGACGGCCTTGCCAACCTTATGAAAGTAGCCGACCTGAGTCACATTCGAGAAGAGAAACGACACGGCTAACCCTCCATTTCGATATGATTTTTCTCGGATTACACTACAGAATGTTAATTTCCCCTTCACAGCTGGCTCCTCTCTGCAGGATCGGCACTCATTCAAACTCCGTCGTTTGCCATGTTCACCATATAATTCATCGATTGGTAGCTTCATTATCCTCAAATCGTCAAAAATGTTGCTTATAGTCTTCTCTGAGTTCACAATGTTGGATTGACTAAAAGGTTGGGCTGCACTTCTTCCTGAGATGGACGATCAAGCGAACAACCTAATACTGTACGTTCAGATGGATTACGAGTATCAACGGCAAATAATTAACAACCGTGAATGCACATTGAGACTCTGGTGCAGAGAAAAAAAGGTATCCTGCATCACCTTCATTGGGCGAGAATCGTGGCGCCTGCAAGTGATGAGACATCGAAAGTGGTCACACTTTCAACATTTTCGTTTTACTGAATCGTCAAAAAACATAATGAATATGGGTGATGACAACCCTGGAAACTGATCTGATGTCCCAATGAATCGGAGGTGAAAAACCTCTTTCAAGAAAAACTACTTACAAGTAAAAGTCCACCTTTGGTAGCAAACCATCTTGAAATAAGAGTAACAAAAGAAACTCCCGCACTCGAAAGATTCCCACTGCTAAGCTCTCCAAATGAATTCGACCAAGTATCGTCTTGTTACTACTCAGGGACATTTCTCTTCAAAAAATCTGGGTCCACTTCCTGAGCCTTCTTCAAGGCGTCCAGACTCTCTTTCTCCATCTCCGCAAGCAAAACGCAGAAACCCTCCGCATCCTTGACTTCCCTAGCAAAACCAAATCGAAATTCTCTCCAAAGCTTGTTGGATTCAACTGCATCAGAATCTTCTTTTGGCATGGCTTTGGCAAGTACGTTGAAACCCCACCGGTCTGCGGCAAAAATGTAGGCATCCTGAACTCGAACTTGCAAGTAAACTGCACAGGAAACAGTAATAAAACTTAGAAGAACAAATCTTGATGATATGAAGCATAAAACCTGTGTAACTAAACCCTCATCCTTAACAATCGCACAATTTAGAGATACTTGAGAAACCAAAACATAGCTTTCCAACTCATTGACTTTCAAGACATGGGCCCCATGGGAATAAAGTCAACATTGTCCGTGTTTCACCCAGTGAAAGTATGCACCTGCACAGAAGACGATAAGTGCAAATCTTCGCGTTTCACTCTTGTTGATGCCATCGATGAGTGCCAACAGGACTCTGCACAGGGGGTCCACTGCAGCACCTGCGATATCAGCTGCATCGACCTCATGACGCCCCCCGAGCACGTCCACAAAATGACAAGATCTGCAAAAGAAAGTTGCCACTCTTATGAACGAGAAAAATTCGTTGCTCTAATTGAAGGTACAATTCGTCACTAAGAAACACGGCAATACCACTTTGGAAAAAAAACAAAAAAACAAACAAACCCAGCATCAGAAACTAGCTCGCAAACTTACTTCGGCGCCATGCTAAAAATTGAATATTCAGCATCAGTGGATTTCACCATAGCTTCAAGCGCCTGGGCTCGAGAGTTAACCAACGTTCCTGATTCGTGCAACACAGATTGCAAAGCAGCTCCTGCTTCCTTCACTGCGTCGCTAACAGCGCCATGAACCTTTGCAACCCTCCGCTTGACGTAGTCTAACTCATGTCTCTGCAAAGGAGCAACGGATCCCAGCAACATGACTCGGGGCGGCACAAGTCCTATTTCCCGCCACGCACGTACTAGCGGCGGCGGGTCCGTGTGCCCGACCACCAGAGACCCTCGCTCATCCAACACCAAATTCAGCTCGTGCGCATCGTTCTTTGGTATCCACACCAACGGATTCCCGCCCACAAGAATGTAATTTACAAGTGAACCGTGCACTTTAGGCGCATCCGGGCCCTCGTCGTTTGCATTAATGGTGGTAATCTGCGCCCTCCAATTGGCCGCCAGCAGATTCTTACATCTCTGTACAAGCGGCAAACTGGACTCCTCTTCCCGTGGGCTTCGGCTCTCAGTTCCAGCCTCCACACTCGCCCCTCGAACCGCAACGTATCGGCAACCACACCCTATCTTCTCCTCCACGCTCATCCCACCAACTCGCGGCCATAGCGATCGCCATACACGACTCATCCCTCAACTTCGAATTTCTCCAAAAGCTCTCTTCAAACACTCCCTCAACACTACATGGAAAATTCCAGTGAGACGCTCCACATTCAATTCAGCTCAAAATTGCTTTGCACGCAAAATCACGCAAATCGATCCGACATTCATCCTTGAACAATCTCCAGAAAAATGCAAGCAATCCGTAAACCTTAAACCCTAAGATGATAGTTGTAGTCTGTACCTGATGTTGACGAGGCAAATTGGCGCACGATTGAATGAGCTAGGGGTGAGGACGGCGGAATGGGATGGACGCCTTCCCCTAGAAACAAACCGCTGCTTGAACTAGAATGGAAACTTGGGCCGTGTCGACGCTTGAAGGAAGAGCGGCAGACAGACAGGGTTCGATCCAACTGAACCGAAAACGATGGAACTTCACTCCACGAGGACGACGACGACGACGATGGCGACGAGATCTCGACGACGACAAAGAGGACTAGACAGAAACGACCAGAACTCACGTCACACAAAAGCTTACCAGCAAGTTCCCCAACTCCACGAAACCAAACAGGTTGCCCCAGAGATTTCTTCATGGTTTCTACATGTCTTAATAATGGAAAATATGAAAAATAAATAAATAAATAAATAAACATACAGATGGCTGTAGGGCATACCTTTGATATTCAAAACAAAGTTTCAAGAAAAAACAACATTGACTGGTAGCAAGCAGAGAATTGCGGCCAAGCATAATAAAAAAGGGAGCAAAACCTAGAGTCATGATTAATTTATGATTTACCATTTTCTTAACGGCTAGCAAAAAAATTATAAAAATATTCAAAAAAATAATTTCATAGTACCCTAAAAGAGCTATCGAGGAATGACAATCCCTAATGTGCAATATCTCTTTATATTATCATAAAAAAATTCATAAAAAAGTACTGAAAGGCAGCATAAAAGAATTCCAGACTATAAACTCATTAGTGATTATATTACTTCACATACAAAATGAAAAAGAAAAACAAAAAAACCAAAAAAAAAAATATACCCATTGTAAGCAATTTCAGTATATCTTCCAGGTTTCAACAAAAACAGATACATCAATTGAGTGCAATTACAGTGCATCCAAAAAAATACCATCTACATGGGCACAACAAAAGTTCCAAGATACACATACAAAATGGTTGTTACAAGCAAAAGCCTTAAACTAAAAAAAGCATTGCTATACATTCTGCGACAAAATTAGGAAAAAATAAAAAATAAAGATAACTTTATAATATAGTTAATCAAATCGTATCCACCCAGCAAACTTATATTCCAAAATAAATCAAAACCTCCCAGACTCCAGTACAAATTAGGACAAATAAATTGATTGCAGCCAATCAACATACACTGCAATCATTTGGTAAGTAGAGATCATTCACAAATTCAATAAAAAAGATTTGGTATCAAAATAAGAAATATCTAACCCACGACATAGAATCCAATCTATAAATATCTAACCCACGACATAGTATCCAATCTATAAATATCTAAAACACTACTCGGAATCCAAACAAGCCGCACGCCCCCCTTGGAAATTATACAAATTAAAGCTAAACCTCAACAGTAAAAAAAATGGCAAGAATGGTCTGAAAAACAAAGCATGAACCATGCCTAGAGAATAAAACCCAACAAGGGGGATTCCATGCCCTCGCCACTTAAACCCACAATCATCTCGAGGCTACGCCATCTGGAACGGCGGGACTGAAAGTATCTTCCAACTCGATCGCTCTTTTGTTGAGGCTTTGATGTTATTCTCTGTGCGGTCTCTCCGCTTTGAACAGCGAGCCAAGCAAGCTTCCTTCACTTGGATCCGACATGACACGTAACACTGCTTGATTGTGATGATGATGATGATAATTATTATAATAGCCTACCACCGGTATGAATTCGTACACTCGTCCATGGAATGCCCGCGTGCCCAACAGTCTCAGAGCGGAAATGTGCAGCAACGGAGAGACAAAGCAAGGGCATCCGCGATTGCAGACAAGAATTGCAGACACCATCGTGGCGCAATAGTGAGGGCCACACCACAAGGTCTCGTTGCCTTTCCAGACACTGCACTGCACTGCAGCGCACCATGATTCAGCGCAGAGGGTGCCGCTCGGTGCTTGCACAGCCCCGCGACGGGACGGTGAACGGGGTCATCGCAGTGCAGCCCACGAACGCAAGGGCTAACAGGGTTGGAAACGAAGCGACGGCGAAAGGGACAAGAATGGCTGGCATGCCGGTCCGTGGGATTGGCTGGCAAAGCAATGGCAAGGCGGGGGACGGAGCACACAAGACGCAGAGAGCGAGAGGGGGAGGGAGAGGGACCATGTTCAAGAGAAACCAGAGGAAGGCGGGGAGATTGAGCGGCGACCGAGCGGACGGCTGCGATGCGGGGGCGCAGGCCGCGGCTACATCGGGACCGTCCAGGGGAGCAGGAGGTAGGGAGGCGACGTAGGTAGGGGGGAGCATCTGGGGGCACAGCGACGGGCACGATGAGAGCGAGGCGGGAGAGCGGCGCATCGTGGCCGTCCAAGGGGCCAGCAGACGAGCCCGCCCTGAAGCCCGCCCTGAAGCCCGCCCCGCCCCGCCCCGCCCCGCCCCGCCTTCGCCTTCGGCTTGTGCGGGTGCCACTTCGCTGGCCCGGGGCTGTGGAAGCGCCTGTCTCCGACGCCTGCGACTACCTCCTCTCGATTGCCCCTCCCCTTCCTCCCCCTGCATGGGATCGTCACTCCGCCCGCCAGCCTAGCTCGGCCTGCAGGTACTCATCTTTTTCCTCCTCCTCCTCCTCCTCCTGCACTTCTCGCGCTCGCGCGTGCAATTCTTTTTTTCTGTTGGCTGGGGCTCGGTTTTCCAACTGTCGCTGGGGCGGGGGTTTGGGGTTTGGGACCGGGTGGTGTGGTCGGAGTCCGGGTTGGGAATGGGCGCGGTGGTGTAGAGCTCGGGGGTCGGTTGTGTCGGCGGCTGTGGCTTTGGATGGATGCGTCGGGAATTTTTGTTTTGGAATTGTGTTTTGGTTTGCCGGTTGGTGGTTTTTTTTATTTTTATTTTCATGCGGAGGGATTTGAAGGCGACGGTGTCGTGGTGTTAGGGTTTTGGGCGAGAGAGTCGGGTGGGTTAGAGTTTGGAGTCGTGCGTGCGGGAGATGGCGAGGCCTTGCGTCGAGCTGTAATGCGGCGGCGGTTGATATTTTAGGAGGCGGAGCTGGTGAGTGGTCCATTGTGGTTGAGCGTGACAGGGGTTTTGCAGATTCTGCTGGAGCGCAGAGTTGCCATGATCCGGTGAGGCGATGCGAGGGGTCACGGGGTAGTTCTGTCGCAGATATCTGGAAGCTGCGTCGTCGTCGTCGTCGTCGTCGTCGTCGTTAGAGGGGCAGGTGAACTGCGTGCTGTTGGGAAGTTGTAGGTGCCGTCACAGCTTGGACCCGGAGCAATACGCGGATAGTATGACGAAGTTATGTATCCCTTATCACTGTGAGCTGGCGCTGCAGGCACCGGCCGAAATTGTTGCAGGAAGTCGACACGAATTGTTGTGAAACGAGTTAGTTGGCAGGAGTGGTTTCACCGAGGTGGGAACGTGCGATGGAATGATTTTTTAGAATGTCTTGTGTACCAGAGCAACCGAGAATGTAGAGGCGCTTTCCCCCGCCCGTCTTGGGGGCCTGGGTATCGGTCGCCACGCTTTTATGCTTTTCGGACATTGTGGAAGGATGGTGATGATATTTGCATGGGAACGTAGCGGGATGGAGGTTTGTGACACATGAATGCTGATTTGGCGGGGTTGCTCTCGAATTGCAGGGTTTGTGCAGAGGAATTAGTTCCGGCTGGAAAACCGGGAGTCTTCCTAAAAGTTTGGGAAGAGCAGATTTATTGGCTTAGTGTCTGAAGCGGGGTGCTCGTAGAGGATGATGCAGTCGCCAGCAGGGGCCGGGCCCCCGCATGGGCAGCAGGCAGAGGGGCAGCAGCAGCCGCAGCAATGGGTGATGATGCAACAGACGGGTATGCAGCCTCAGCATCACGAGGAGGTGAAAACGTTGTGGGTTGGAGATCTGCAGTACTGGATGGACGAGAACTACTTGCACACAGCTTTTGTACACACTGGAGAGGTACTTATGTGAGCGGCTTTGGTCCCTCCGTGGAGGCGGTCTAGGTTTGTGTGGGTTCGTGGGACCGTGCGTTGCGGGGCGCTGTTGGTGTGAACATGGTAGGTCGTGTAGGTCTTGCGGATGGTGTCGCATGATGATGCGATAGCAGCTTTGCGAAGTTAGGGCGGCGTTGGAGTGGAGGGAATGGATGCAGGATTGTGGGGATCGCGTAGCAGAGCACAATGAGATAACATGTCCCAGACCGGGCAGGATGGGTTGGGAACAGGCGATGGCATGCTAACAGAGGGTCGGAATGGTTGTTGCAGGTGCAGTCTGTGAAGATCATTCGCAACAAGCAGACGGGATACTCTGAAGGGTACGGGTTCGTGGAATTTGTGTCTCACGCGGCAGCGGAGAAGATTTTGCAGGCTTACAACGGCACTCAGATGCCGAACACAGAGCAGCCATTCCGGCTGAATTGGGCTTCGTTTGGAATAGGGGAGAGGCGGCCGGAGGCGGGACCGGAGCACTCGATCTTTGTAGGGGATTTGGCTCCCGATGTGACGGATTACATGCTGCAGGAGACGTTTCGCACCCGGTACCCATCTGTGAAGGGTGCGAAGGTGGTGACGGACGCCAACACAGGTCGATCGAAAGGGTACGGGTTCGTGCGTTTCGGCGATGAGATGGAAAGGAATCGGGCGATGAGTGAGATGAACGGGATTTACTGCTCGAGCAGGCCGATGCGGATCAGCGCAGCAACGCCGAAGAAATCGCTGGGCCCTAATCAGTTGAACCCGAAAGGTGCGTGTACGCGGAAGTCAGGGGTGTTGGATGTGTTTGCGCGTGGTGTGGTTGAGGTCGGTGGGAGCCTGATGCAGGGGCGAGGTTGTGGTTTGATGGGCGTTTGGGGAAGTAAGGACGGTGAAACGCTATGCTGAATGTTGCAGTTCCGTATGCAATGTGGTGAGAGCATGGTGGGATGAAGGTTGAGTGAGGGTCGTGTAGGTCAAAGTGATGTGTGGCGGGTAAGCTTATTCGTCAATAATCTGTGTCGAAGCAGGAGGGCAAGAGGCTTGCTACCAAGGGTGTCTACAGAGAGAACCCGGCAACTGGGAAAGCACCCTCAGTAGTGGGTGGGGCGTGATTTAGGTCAGTGTCCCCTGTTTGCACGTTTTGCTGCTGCGTTTCGTGCTTTATTCGTTGTGGCGTTTTTCCATGTGGAGCATGGTTCTTTGTTCGTTTTGTTCGTTAGATTGTTTGTCGGCATCATGACTTCTACTCTTTCTCTGCCTCTTTCTTCGTTGTTTGTAAGGCATGTTGGTCGGTGCTTTCGGGATGGCCGGTGGGTGTCGTGACGGTCCTGTTAGTGGTGTTGGCCGCAGTTGGCGGGTAGTCTATTGTGCGTGTGTCGGACGTCGTTACAAGACTCTTCTGTTGGTTTTCATGTTTGGTGTGGCGTATTCTTATTCCTTTGGCTCCCAACGGGGGTTGCACCTCGATTGAGGGAACTGCGAGTGTTGTGTAGTTATTCGTACCCATGAGCGTCGAGCAAGGTGTCAGATATGGGAGTTGTGATTGTCATTCGACGTTGGAGCCCC
The DNA here is from genome assembly GCA_036785485.1 of Physcomitrellopsis africana. Taxonomy (NCBI): domain Eukaryota; kingdom Viridiplantae; phylum Streptophyta; class Bryopsida; order Funariales; family Funariaceae; genus Physcomitrellopsis; species Physcomitrellopsis africana. The sequence goes on along the minus strand of JAWRVF010000062.1, from coordinate 75,566 downwards.
GCTGGTAGGAGGGTAGGTGTAAGGCGTGGCTGTGGGTTTGGAGAGTCGTTTGTAGGGTCGTTTGTAGGGTCCATGTGGATGAGAAGTGAACGTGAGTGCGCGGTGGATGATGTGAGGCGTAGAGTAAGATGGCTGCAATGTGGAGGATGCAGTGACTATGTGTGTGGCCTTGACGTTGTGCTGATCGAAGGGGGTAAAGCTTGGGTTGTAGAGTCTGGCAAGTTGGTGAGTGGCATATGATGGGCGGTCCATGGCTGACGGCGATGTGTGGTGGTTGATTGAGTGGGCGCAGTGTCTCCTGTAGCCGTGGCAACGTATGCAGCATACGGAGCGCAGCCATCTCCGCAGGCGTTCCCCACAGACAACGATCCTAACAATACAACCGTAAGGCGTCGGTGCAGTGTGTGTGTCTGTGTGTCTGTGTGTGTGTGTGTGTGTGTGTGTGTGTGTGGGGGGGGGGTTGTTGTGTGTGCCCTGCGTCTGGTTTTGTTGTGGAGCTGGGGCGTTTGTCATTCCCTTGGTGATTATGTGATTATGATTTGAGATGCGGTGTTGGGATGCAAATGCGACGAGAATGCGTGGGCGGGCACGTTCTCCGTCATGAAACGTTGTGAATGATAGAATACGTTGACATGTGGAAGATGGATGGGTGCTTAAGGTAACGGGTGTGATGCGGTGGATTTGCGTGGGCAGATATTCGTGGGAGGACTTGACCCAGCGGTTGGAGACGAAGACTTGAGAAACGTGTTTGGACAATTTGGAGAACTGGTGTATGTGAAGATTCCCGCTGGGAAAGGCTGCGGATTCGTCCAGTTCACGCATAGGTATGCGTGAGCGCCCAGGAGCAGTTGTTTGTTGGCTATTTTGGGGCATGGATTTTGTTGGTTGTTGTCCCTGGTGGAGGGCGTGAGTAGGCGCGGTTGTTGGCGGATTTTGCTGCCTACAAGCAGACATTGATCATGATGTGCAAGTCGTAAGCGGAATGCATTCGGCAGTGAAAGCATGTAACAGGGGAATTTGATGTTTGATGCGCGTCCGCGCGGTGTTATCTGTTGCAGAGCGTGCGCAGAGGAGGCGCTACAAAGGCTTCACCAGACGGTGATCGGGACACAAGCAGTGCGTCTGTCGTGGGGTAGAAGTCCCGGCAACAAGCAGACGAGTGATGTAAGCCGCAGTCTGCGTTGGAAACTGAAAGTAGATGGGTGACTGCGTGGATTTTGTGCGATGTGACGCTGGGTTACGGGAGTGTTGGGTTGGGAGATGAATCACGTCGCGGTGATGGGGCGTTTGTTGATAGGAGGAGTATTTGCTTACGGGTTGGTTTGTTTTGGTTTTGTGTGGGCAGCCTGCATGGGGCCATCACCAAGACCCGAATCAATGGAATGCAGCTGGGTATTACCAAGGGTATGCACAAGGGTACGACCAATACGGATATCCGGCGCAGCCACCTCAGGACCCTGCATACGCTCAATACGGGAACTACCCCGGTTATGGGAACTATCCCCAGCAGGTACGCTAGAGTTTCTTTTGGGCTGCCGTTGAGTTTGGATGTTGATGATTTGGTTTGTGACGTGGTGAAATGTAGAGTATGCAAGTGAGGTAGTTAGTGAGCGGCAATGTTTGAGGATGGAGGGGCAAGGTGCTTGTGGTTGTGCGGGAGAGTTGAGGTGTGGCGGAGGTCGTGGCAGTGGGATCGAAGTTGGGTGAGCGTTGGACGGTAGGGAGGTGTGCATTTTGTGGGGGTTGTGAAAGTGCGGGCGACAGTAGGTTGAGAGGTAAGAACAGGGGAGCGTGATAATGTGCGTGGGAGGCAGGAATAAGGAGGAAGTATGGCGAAGGGGTGGAGATACGCAGAGTGGGTTTCTGGGTGTGGTTGATGATGGTTTGATTGTGATAGTGGATGATCGTGGATGATGATCTGAGGCTGGGTCTGCTGTGGCCGTATATTACAGTGAAGAGTTCAGCAACTGTGAGAAGTGAATTCCCGCCGGAGCGTTTTTGGCGTGTGACAGTGCAGAATAGTTGTCGAAACGTGGGATGCCTTTTTACCTTCACATTGACTGACGGCAAGGCAATAGATGTTTCAAGTTTTACAAGTCGTGAGATGCCGAGCCGAAGCTGGTTGTGCAAGGCCGTCGGAGAGCTTTTTGTATGTTGACGTAGCCTTGCTGGGCATGGTTAGACGCGTTGAGTTAGGTGTAACGTCTGTACGGAGTTTCTCCTGAGCAATGAAAAGCTTGAACTGGTTAGTCGATAAACGAGGGACCGGGTCCGCTGGTTTTCCACTTGTATTGATAATTGAGACGCAACATGAAGAGAGGTTTTGTTTTCATCCCTTTTGGTGTTGGTACTGCCTGTTTGATTGCGTGGACGTCGTGGTGGCAAGGTGGACGGTGCACATGTTTGTTGATGTTGCGTATGGGAGGTTGGATGTTGCACTTGGTGGTAGTTTTGCGTGCAAGCAGGGGTGAGGGGGTGTAGTGGTGTAGTAGTGGAGATGAGTGGAAGTGAGCGAGATGAGCACCGGGCAAAAGCCAAGAGGTGTGGGAGAGGTGGAGATGAGGGAGGTGTATGGAGGCCTCTTGATTTTGATATTCTGGGTATCGCATATGCGCGCACATCACCATGGTTAGGGTGACGCACAGGCTTCAGTTGCTGTAAGCGCCGTGCCTAGCGTGGAGCACAAGGAGGAGGAGAGCTTTGACCCTTTGGCCCCGCCCGACGTGGACAAGTGAGTGCCGCTTCCCGTTGTTGGTGGCATTGTTTCATGTTATGCGTGTGAAGCTTAGGTGGTGTGGCATGTGAGTTAGGTGAGACATGAGTAGCGGTGGTTGTGATGCGCACCGAATTTGCGGTTCACTTTGGTTCGTATGGGACATGGATCGCAATCGTAGCTGCGGTTGGAGTTTCTGACGGTCGGAGCGGATGGCTGCAGGTTGAACGCGGCATACATGGCTGTACACACAGCCCCTCTGCTGGGTCGTCATTTGTGGCTGAAGACGTCTGATCACGGCCAAGCGCCCATCAGCTAGTTTTGGGTGTTTTCTTTTTTTTGGGGGGGGGGTTTTTGGGCGTGTACACGAATGGTGACGTGGGAGCGTGCACATGGGTGGCCGGTTGTAGATGAAATTCAGTTACTGAGACGGAGGCAACAGTAGATTTGCGTTATTTTCTTTTTCTTTTTCTTCAACAGCACTCCCCAAGTTCAAAAGCGGGAGAATACCCAAGTTGATAGATGGTGCACATGTGATGTGTCCGGTATGTTGATGTGTATGGCTCTCGAGGTCCGTGTGTGCATGCATGGGTGGATGCGTTTGAAATGGTCGCATTTATGACGAGTCTTGGTGATGTGTGGTGTGTCGGATATACGTGAGAGAATGCATGGCTGTTCTGTTGTGTGTGATTTGAGATTAAGATTGAACTAACTTTATTCGTATGTCATTCCTATATTATTGAATTTGTAAAGCACCTTGCTTTTTTGTACATCTAAACATCTGAAGTATATGGTGTAGAAACTATTCAATATTTGATATCCTCAAAATTATCCATTTTCTTGTGTCCTTAAATTCCATTTCTGCTTCGTTAAATTTTAATATCTTGGCTTGGTGTATGGTCTTTTGTTTTTTTAACTTTGTTATACATTCTCTCTTTGTAAAAAGTTCTTTTCTTCAGTTTTCATGCATTGCTAATAATTTCGTAGATAACAGGCATTGACATGGTTGATCCTTTTCTTTTTTATTTCATCAATGTATTTCTGATTTATGTGTGTATATGGATTTAATTTGGATGCGTATTTAGTCTATTAACATCCGTATTTTCAAGCTCAATCTGATGCATCATCTTAAAGCTATATCTTTTTCAACATCCAATCCCATCTTGTAAAGGTTATGTTATTATATATAGTCAAACAAGACTGTTTGCCTAAAACCATGCTTGGATGAATGAAATGAAGAAGAATGAAGGCAAAGTTCCACCTCAAAGTGTTGGAGAAGGGTTAGATTTGGCAAGAGCATGGGTACGGCTAATTGAGGAAGGTGTACAATAAAACAAGATTGTTTAAAACGAGGTTTAGATGAATGAAATCAAGATCAATAGAAGGCAAAAATTGAGATGAATGAAGGCAAGTAAAATTCTATTCCAAAATGTGGGAGAAAGATTAGATTTGACGAGAGGAAGCGTGGATAATTGGGAGAGGAGAGAAGGACAAAAGAGAGTGAATTTCCAAAAAAAAAGAGAAAGAGCAAAAGAAGGCATATTCTACAAAAACTTGTTGCGTCTTGGTGGAATTTAGTATAAAAAGTTCAATTTTTACATAGAATAAGGATTCCAATTACTTCTTGATTAAGCAATGTGAAAAGTTCAATGCATATAGAATATTGATCAGCAACCTTGCTTTGAATATTTTAAAAATGTAGCAAAATGGTAGTAAATTTTTTATTATTAATTTTTATTTACATGCAACTTTATTACTATCACAATGGATATTGTCCATATACAATATTTTCCATTACTATTGAATATTAATATAATGAAGGTAGCAAAATAGAATTGAGTGAATTAACTTTGATTACTACCACTTTTTAGTTACCTGCAACGTCTATCACTATAATCACCTTCCATCATCAACACATAATAACCAGTATGATTTGTGGCCCACTTCAATGTGATAAATTGTCATAGGTTGCTCAAATTGTTCATTATCACATTGTTCTCAATTTTGGTATTTCCATGTTCATTAAATTGAGCATGCATTGAAAATTAAAGTTTCATACAAAATTTTGTATCAATGTTAATGCTACTACTACAATTTTTATCAAACTTTTGTGTAAAAAAAAATAGTGATTTTGATATTCAATTTTCTTTTGTATGACACTGCACTTTTATAGTCCATATCTATAGAGGTAGAAAGATTGCCCACATCTAAGCAATGTTACAATCAACAACTTGTTGTGTAAATAAAGATTATCATATACAATAGATCAAGTGCCATAAATCAACATCAAATATGCAATCAAATGCCAATTAAAAATACATAACAAATATACCCTTAAGAGTGAAAAATAAACATTTGTTGGGAATTCAAGATAGCATGTTAGCAAAGAGACTAGGAAAAGATTACAAAACTAGAATGGTTTTCAAAACAAAGAACTGAATGGGCAAGAACAAAGAACTAGATGATTAACAAGAATAAGAAATTAGATTAATAGCAAAAAAATAAGGCAACACTTTGGATTACTCCAAGACTTGTGTTGGCAAGCTTGAGGTGCAGCTTGATCTTACGTCTTATTTATACTACAAGCCCTATGTCCTATTGAACCTTTTAAGAGTATCTTAAAACATTCTAGAAGATGGAGAAAGATTTTAGAAGACTAAGGTAAGTTCAAAAAGACTAAAGAAGATTTTAAAAGATTTTAGAAGACTACGGGAGGTATTGAAAGATTGAAGAAGGTTCTAAAAGGTTCTATAAGATTATGGAATATTTTTAAAAGACTAAAGAAAATTTTAGAAGGTTGTGGAAGATTTTAAAAAACTATGGAAGATTCTAAAAAACTACAAAAGATTCTAAAAGACTATGGAAGGTTCTAGAAGACTATGGAAAGTTTTAGAATGTGGTGACTTAAAGTATGTTTGTGACATTATCTTCTTTTTTAGCAACAAATTTCATAAGGATCTAAAGTAATTTGATGATCACATATGCAAAAAATTTAGAATTTATCGAAATAGAGAAACAACATATTCCGTCTTTTGTTTATTGGTTATTGGTTCAATAAGATCCTTGAAGAAGCATCAATGACCTCCAGATATAACTTTTGTTATACCAACATCCCATCTAAGAATCTACTCTTTGTTGCAACCTTCAAAACATCTTGCAAACATAATTTCTAGTCCACCTAGAGTCACCTTCCAACTTCAAGAAGTATTATTAAAGTTTAGGCATTTGAATCAAGATTTTTGTGATGAGGCCGTATCTCTAAAGACTCCAAATATGGCCTTACTTGACATTGGAATACTCCTTCATTGCCTTATTCATGTTCTTTAAATCCACCAGATTGTGAATGTTATAATGATTATCTAGCCGCTTGTATGATAGAAGAGTCTTCTGACTCTTATTCTTGCAATTCTCTTAAAATGCAAAGATTTGACATAGTAACTAATAAGCTTCTAATAAAATCTAATCTATCTTAGTAAAAATGACTATATACAAGTGAAGATCTTGGTATGGTTTTTTTTTTTTTTTTTTTTTATATTGGTCTTTTGTTGTTGATAGAAAAACATCATGTAGAAGCCAAGAGATGTTGGTATTCACAAAATCTTCAATAGTGATTGAATCTAGATTTTCTAGAATATCATTGATAGAATTCGCAAACTTCTTAGGTACATTTTTAAGGTTATTTGAAGGTATCCACGTTCTTTTACTAACTCCATAGCCCTTCTAATAAATGAAATATTCCAATTGTCCATGTCTTATACGTAAATTCAATATTTCATCCACTTCGTATTCTAGCTCTTGATTGACTTCAATTGGAGTTGGTGGTAGAAGAGTTCTTGTAACAATTCTTGATTTATAGTAGGTTTTTAAAAGTAAGACATAGAAGATTAGATGAATATGTATGTTATTTGGTAGTTCAAGATGAAAAATTTATTGGATTTATTTGATATAAAATCGTAAATGGTTCAAGTCTTTGATAGTCTAATTTTTGTGATGGTCAATTTGTTTATATATTTCACCAGAGTAGTAAGACATAATTTCCTACCTTGAACTTTAATTGGTTCTTACAATGAATATTTGCATAGTTTTTATATTGATCTTAAGCCATTTACACTTAAAATTTTAATTCTTTATGGATGGCTTTTAAGTAAATAGCTTGATTTTTTGCAGTAGGGCTTTCCACATCTTCAATTTGAAATGGATCTGCTCTAGGATGGTATTCATAGTTTGAAAAGAATGGAATTTGGTTTGTTGAAGAATATTCAGAATTATTATATACAAACTCAGCCAATGGTAGGAAGTCCATCCAATCATCTCATCGATAATTTATATTACAAAAAAGATATTGTTCCAAGATTTGGTTCACTTGTTTTGTTTGACCTTTGATCTAAGGATGATAAGCTGATGAAAGGTTGATCTTGATCTTCAAAAATTAAAATTATTCTTTTCAAAAATTTGATACAAATTATAGTCCTTGGTCTAAACTGATGTCATTTGGAAGGCCATGTATTTGATAAATATTATCAATAAAAAGCTTGGCCATTTCTTCTCCAAAAATAGTCTTGTTGTACGAGATGAAGTGTGCCATCTTAATAAGATAGTCTACCACTACAAAAATTGAGTCTTTTCCATTCAAAATTGGAAGGTCTGTAATAAAGTCCATGGATAACAATTATCATGGGCCCTTAGGAATTAGAAGTGGTTGGAGAAGTCTATATGATTGGTATCTTTGGACTTTTACTGGGGGAAATTTTTTGCATGATTGAATGAATTCTTTTACCAATTTCTACATTTGAGGCCACCAATAGTCTCTTGATGTTAATTCCAAGGTCTTATTGAAGCCAAAATATCCAGCTATTGGAAAATCATCTTGTGCTTGAAGAATTTGAAGTCTCGTAGGACCTAGAAGAACATATAAGAAATCTTTAAAATATAACAATCCGTCCTTGAACTTGAAATTATTGTTTTTTTGTACATGTGTATTTTTTAGATGTTATTGAATGCTCTTTGGATTTTTGTCTTGAAAGCTGTATCTATATAGATAGATATTGTCAATATTTTCAATTATAAATTAGACAACTTTAACATGACTATTTTTTGTTGATCCAATATAATATCTTCTATTTTTGGCACAAGATATGATCATTGAGAAATGACATCTAGTTTCCCTTGAAGTTTTTTCGGATAATATATAATCACAAAATCAAACCAAGATAATGACATGCTCTATCATGCTTGTTGGTAATTCAAAACTCAAGCACTTATAAAATATTCCAAGTTTTTATAGTCAGTATATATCATGATTTTGTGTTGAGCCCCCTCTAGCAAATGGCGCCATTCTTCAAAAGTATCAATAATTATTAATAGTTCTTTGTTGTGGATCTCGTAATTGATCTCTGTAGCTGAAAAATTTCAAGAGCAGAATGCTACTGGATATAGTTGACTATCATCACTAGTTTGAGATAGTACAAATCTAAGTGCAAAATTTGAGGCGTCTTTTTCTAAAATGAATGGTTTTATTGGTTCTGCACGGACAAATATAAGGATTGAAGTGAAGGATTCTTTTAACTTTTTGAATGCTTCTTCAATCTTATTATCTCAAATAAATTTTTCCTTGCTTGTAAGTCATCTTAATAGAGCTGCAACCTTGAAATAATCTTTGATGAAGATTCTATAAAAATTTACAAATCTCAATAAATATTATACATCTTTGATTAATGACAGTTGTTTCCACTTTATAAAAGTTTATATATTTTTTAGATCCATAGAAATTCTATTTTTAGAAGTAATATATTCCAAAAACTTGACTAATGGTTGATGGAAAGAACACTTTTCTAATTTGGTATACAATCCACTTTCTTATAATTTCTTCAATACCATATGTATATGATATTCATATTTTTGTTTGTTCTTAGAAAAGATCAAGATATTGTCCAAGTAAATAATTACAAAGTCATCTAAGTATTCCTATAAGATATCATTCATTATATGTTGAAAGACTACAGGTACATTTGTAAGTCCGAAAGGCATAATATTGTATTCAAAATATCTATACCTTGTACAAAATGCTGTCTTCTATTGATCTCCTTCTTTGATCTTGACTAGATTGTAGGCACCTCTCAAATCAATCTTTATAAAGATCTTTGCATGTCCTAGTTATTCTAATAATCTTGAGATCAATGATAATGGATAGCAATTTTTTATAGTTACCTTATTTAGGCCTCGATAATCCAAATACATATGTAAAGAACCATCTTTTTTCTTCATAAACAAGATAGGAGCTCCTCCAGATGATTTTGAATGTTTAATAAAATTCTTGGCTAGATTTTCATCAATATATTTTTGTAAGGCTGTAAGTTCCATTTGTGAGAGATTATAAATTGGACCAAATAGACATAAATTCTTTAGCCGAAGTCTAGTCTTTTTTGCTAGTATTAATAGCTTAAATTGGATTATATCAATTTGTATGGATTTAGGATATATTAATAGCTTCTCTAATATTCTTGAAGATGTAGTAGATGTATTTTGATAGGTATTGGTAAAAATTCATTGTTTTTCTTGTCATAATTCAAATAGACAATTGTCACAAGTAATATCTTGAAATATGAGTTCTTCTAAGCTTTCAACTCTTAGCACTGTCATCAATAAATTCTTTACATTGTCCTTTAGGCCATAATAAAATTGAGTCATAAAAGCCTTATAATTCCAATCGAGATCACAAATAAATTTTTGAAATTTTGCAGTATAAATTGCAATTGAACATTGTCCTTATTGTAGGTTTTGAATCTTCCTTTCTGCTATCCTTTTCCAATCACTATATCCAAATGCAGAGATATATCTTTTTATAAAAGCTTTCATATTGTATAAGATCAAAAAATTCTTTTCCAACAATGTAGCAAACCATAATTAAGGACTTCTTGATAAAAAAGTGCCTACAAAAGTGACTTAAGTAAATCCATCTAAATAACAATAAAGATATAGTCATAAGTAAAATTGTACTTGTTGTACAAACCCTCAAAAGTTGGATCTTGTTCGATCAAATTTATCAGGCATGTTAGCCTTTGGCTCTTTCATGACAACCTTTGGATCTTCTAGAGAGGTTATATACATAGCTTATCTTCCGCTTACTTCTCTCAATTGTATGATCTCTTGTTGCAAACTATCAATCTCTCGCTTAGTTTCTTTAGATACTTACTCTATTTGTGGTTTTTTTTTTTTTTTGGATTGCAAAAGAATTCCATTTCTTCTCGTATAGTATCTAAAAGAGCTTAAAGATTTGCAAGAATTGCTACTCTATTCTTTATTTGTGAGGATGCACCTTCCATGACTTAATCTACTTTCATATTAACAAAGAAAAATCAATAAGCTATTAGTATAGTATTTTTAATACTAAAAAAGAATATTTTTAAATAATATTAATTTAAAAGAAGATATTCCACAATTGTATTACGATACAATTATATGGTGAAACTATGATTAAAAATGATTTTTAAATTAATACTCTATTATCTTAGTTCAACAAAAATTCAACATATTTTAACAAGGTTTTTATGAAAGCCTCTTAGTTTATTTTCTTTACTTAATAGCTAGTAGATAAGAATTAATTAATAATTTTAGCTTATAAATTGTAGTAATTCTTTTATTGCCTTAGAAAGGCCATAAAATGATAAAAATATAATAAAAAGGATAAATTAATAGCATGATTGATATTAGGATTAAGTTGGGGATAGGGTCAAGCTATAAAATCCCTAGGATAGGTTAGATTGATACCCGAGGGTTGGTTGTTTGTAGAACATGGTCAAAATTAGACCTCTAGCTACTAAAATAACCGCCTAGGACAATTTGAAGTATCATAAGTTAATTATTGGAGCATTTCAAGGGACATTTTTGAACATTGTAGAATAAAATAGAAGATGTTTCATCAAAGTCTTTGCATAGGTTAAATATTTTGGATGGGCCAAATGTTAATGAATTTTTTAAGGCTTTTTGTATATTTATGGAGGAACAACAAAAGATGCAAGCAATTGAAAGGGATATCACAAAGGCATTACAAAGAATCATCAATAAATTTGGAAGATTTGAAGGATGCAACATCACTAAGTTTTTACAAGTTTATACATGTGAAATGGAGACATACCAAATTCCTGAGGTAAAGATGATTTCAAGCTTCTATTTGGCTATTGAACCTCGGATTCATAAAAAAGTGAAGAAATTACTTAAAGGGGGTGTAGAAACATGGTCAATATTTCAAAAACTTGCTAATATATTTTATCAGCATGTGATATCAATTGTAGTGAAGATGCATTAATAAGTCAATTTTATTGGAAATTATAAGACAATATAAAAGATCTATTATTATTTATGTCTGATTCTTAAATTCCTATTGAAGCCATCAATCAAATTATAAAGCATAATAATGAGATATTTTAATATTTACAAGATAAACATTCATTACATACACCACAACTTTATACCAATTACTTGGCATCTTCTACATCTTCCAATTTTAGCAAATATTTGGAAATAAAAGATATATAGATTGATGTGGTTTGCTTCAAATTCCTTTGTGAGTAAAAAAAGAAGCATTGAAAAGAATACAATTTGTATTTGTATTGTAGAAAACTTGGCCACAAGGCTAATAATTGCTACAAAAAATATCAATATACATATTGAATGAAAAATGCAATCACATTATCATATGAATTTATAAGAAAATAAGGGCATCAAGCCACAATAGGAATTGTATAGTTGGATTCTTTCATTCTACAAACCAAAAAAGATCTTATATTATTATCTAACTTTTTTTTGTTGCTTTATCATATTAGTATATTTGAATATCCAAAAATTTAAAATTCTTGCTTTAGTAGATTGAAGAGCCTCTGCTTGCTTTATTGATTTAAAATTTTTAAGATTCCAAAAAATTTCTATGGTCAAGAAATCTAAGACTGTTCATGTAGAGGTCATAGATAGTTGATTCTTATTCTTTGGAGATGTTATTTATGAAACCAATCCATAAGTAGTAATGTCAAAAAATTATAATAGTTATATTATATTTAATATCATTAAATCTCTATCTAATCTTATTATATTAAGATTTTTTTGACTTAAAAGACATAATCTTTGTATAGATTAGATATCTCATAAAATAGAATTACTTAAAATACCACAACTTGTTATTACTAAACCTAATAGAAAATATCATATATCTTGTATATCTAAAATTATAAAGCTTTTTTTTATTAGAATTAAAGCTTTTATAAGAACAATCAAGAAGGAAATTTCTTTTATTATTTATGCAACTCCAATATTTGAAGTAAGGAGTACTCTAATAACTCTCTCAAAAAAATATAAAATTTTTCAAGATATGTTTAAAAAAAAGAATAAAAATACCATGTTAGAACATTATTTGTATGACTATACTATTGATCTTTAAGATAGTGCATAATCTCCTTTGGATCCAATTTATAACTTATCACAAAATAAGCTTATAATATTAAAAAAGTATATTGATGAAAATTTAATAAAAAAATTTATTTGATATTCAAAATTTCCTATTAGTACACCTATATTCTTTATAAAGAAAAAAGATGGATCTTTACAAATATGCATTGACTATTGTAGCCTCAACAAAATGACAATAAAAAATTATTATCCTTTACTATTGATATCTAGGCTCTTTGATGAATTGGATCAAACTAAGATCTACACCAAAATAGATCTTGACAGAGCTTATAATCTAATACATATTAAAAAAGGGAATGAATGAAAGACTACTTTTTGTATAAGACATAGACAGTTTGAATACAATGCTATGCCTTTTGACCTTACAAATACACTAGTTATTTTCCAATATTTGATAAACAATATATTTTGTGAATTCTTCAATAACTTTATTATATGTTATTTAGATGACATCTTGATTTATTCTAAGACTACAAAAGAGTATGAATAATATATTTGCCTTATCTTACAAAGATTACAAGATACTAAATTATATGTCAAATTAAAAAAATGCATATTTTATAAGGTCCAAGTAGAATTTCTTAACTATATTATCTCAATTGAAGGCTTAATGATGAATTTGAAGAAGATTAAGACTACTAGCAACTAAACAATTCTAAAATCAATATATGACGTTCATACTTTTTTAAATTTGTAAACTTCTATAGGATCTTTATTAATAATTATTCTTGGATAGTTACTCTACTTATACAATTGGCATGTAAAGATAAGCTTAAATAGAGATCAAAAGCTAAAAAGTCTTTGAATGCTTAAACATAACATCAATTACAAACCATATTTTGATTTAACTAGATTTTTTTAATCATCTTTTATAGAAATTGATGCCTTAAACTTTGTAATCGGAGCAATCTTATTCCAACTTAGAAGAGAAGAGAGACTACATCCAATTATATTCTATTCTAAAAATTTCTTGGCTATAAAGATTAATTATGAGATCCATAATAAGAAATTTCTTGATATTGTGGATTTTTTCTAAAAATGGCACTATTTTCTTTATATCTAATAACTATATATACAAATTATAAGAACCTTGAGTATTTCATATCAACTTGTATTTTAAATTATTGTCAAGCCTGTTAGAGCATATCTTTATCCCATTTCAATTATAACATCACATATCAACTTGTCAAGCAATAAGGATTGTTAGCTGCTTTATAAAGACAATCATACCTTGTGTCAAAAGAAAGAGAGATAATATGCAACTAACAACAAATAATATTCTTGAAACTTGAAAAATTTTGTATTTAAATAATTATTATATCAATTATAGTAGATTCTTTATTTCTTGATCAAATTTGTACAATCTTGACTATGGATCTTTTTATTTTTTTATGTTAAATATTATTCCAATAATATTTATAATAATTCAAATAAATTCAAATTTAAAGATGATCTCTTCTATTTTGAAGAACATTTGTATATTTCAAAAGGGCCATTGTACCTTCATGTTCTCCAAATGTATCATGACTTTCTAATTGCAAGACATTTTGGATTCAACAAGATATTAAAATTCATTTCTAGAGATTTTTAATGGCCTCAAATATAAAAAGTTGTTAAAGAATTTGTCTTCTCTTATGACACATGTTCTAAATTAAAAAATCCTTAACATTGCTCATATAGACTTCTTCAATTGCTACTAATTTCAAAGCAACCATAGTCTTCTATTTTTATAGACTTTATCATAGATTTTTTTCCATAAATTTTTTTTAATACCATATATATAATTGTTGACCGCTTTACCAAGATAGCACATTTTGGCCCTTAAAAAAGACCATTATTGATGAAGAAAGAATAAAATTTTGTATTGAAAATGTCTATTGATACCATGGATTACTAAATGATATTATATCAAATTGAAGATTGTAGTTTGTATCTAAGTTTTGAAAGTTACTTTTTGAGATTCTTCAAGTAGACATCAAGCTTTCTACAATGTTTCATCTATAAATCAATGTCCAAATAAATCAAGTGAATCAAATCTTGGAATAATATTTAAGGTGTATTATCAATTACTAACAAGACAATTTGACATCTTATTTATCTCTAGCTAAGTTAGTCTATAATAATACAATTCATACATTTAGTTAACAAACTTTATTTCACTCTAATCATGGCCGCTACTCAAAATTGGACATGTTATCTATTGGTAGATCCAAAAATCTAATAGCAAATGACTTTATAAGTCAAATAGTTGGTATCCAAACTACCTTGAAACTTCAATTGGAAGAAGCTCAAATACACTCTAAAGAATTACTTAACATATAGAAGAAGAAACTTCTATTTTAAATTAACAATAAAATATGGTTGCTTTGATGTAATATAAAGATTATTCAATCATATAAAGACTACTCAACTAAGAAAACAATACCATATCAATTAAGCCATTTCAACTAAGCATTTTATATTGTTAATCTCAAGATAGAAAATTGCCTAAATCAAGAAGACATTGAGGAATATTGAGTAGCCATTTTGTAGCAATTATCATCAAAGTAGAACATGTCTATGAAAAATGCTTTAAAGCAATTTTTGAAGGATATTTTTTAAAATATATTTTTGAAGGATATTCTTGCAACAAAGATATGAAAGTTTAAGCTTGGTCTATGGTAGAAGGCATTGATTACTATTTTTGATTAAAAAGACAAATAAATCTTTTGATTCACAAAAGACAGCTTAAGAGTATGTGATAGATATCATGTGGACACATCATTAACTTCCTTTGTCTTTGATCAACTTTGACTCTAGCCCTCTTTGTAGAACTTAGAGCTAAAAAGAAGACGTGATGTCATGGATATATAATAGAAGAAGGTTATATTTAATCTTAGAAGATTCTAAAAGATTTTATTTGATCTTAGAAGATTCTAGAAGATTTTCAATGATTTTGAAAAGATCCTAGTTGGTCCTAATAGATTTTAAGAAGGTTTTGGAAGGTTCTAAGAGATCTTAGATGATCATAGAAGGATCTTAGATTTGTTACACCTCCAAACATGAAAGAAACTTCTGAAAGAGCTTCTTTGGACCTAATATATATAGGAGTCAAGGCTAAAAGGATCCTTAGTCTTGACAATGCAATTCTTGTAATTCAACTTTGATTTTTTGATCTTATTCTTGTGCCTTGTTGTAGTTCCTTACTTGCGATATAAAATAAACATCTTTTGTTTCAATTCTTTAAACTTTCAGAATCTTATTTTACTTAAGTGATGTGTTTGTAATATATATAATGTTTTTTTAAATCTTATAGCTAATATTTTTATTAAATATTTTTATGATCTTATTTTTATTTTATATATTAATTTCTATAATTTCTTTTAAGCTATACATAAGGGCTACTTTACACTATGGCTAATTATTGAGTAATCAAAGAATTCTAGCAATATGATTGAGGTAGAAAAAAAAATTGATTGCTTAGCCTTCACACTAGAAGCCAACAACCAACAAATGTTTTGGCTGAAAGTATTGGCATAATAGCACTTTATGGTAGTTTTGGCACCAAGGACTTATTTGCTCAATAAGAAATTGGACCAAATAAGAATAGAAACCTAATTCACAATCAAGTAGATAGTCCAAAAGATTATATTTGTTATATTTTAATAGACTTTTACATTGGTCTTTTGTTCAATTTCAAGTGGAGTTGTTCAAGGTCCATTCGACTAAATGGCCATAGTGTGAAGTAGCCCTAAATTTGAATACAACTTTGCACTAATTAAGGTGTTGGTTTAGAAGTCTATATATAAATATATATTAAAAAAAAATTATAGTCAATTAAAGTACAATTTTAGTACCATGGAAGTGGTTTTAATAACTAATTCAATATGTCAAGCCAAGCATTTGTACTCAAGTGTACAATACTTAACTATAAAATATCTAAATCTTCTAAGATAAGTCAAAATTCTAAAAAAAGACTTGACTAAATCAAAATTTATCTTGGTAAATTTTAACCACATTTATAGTCTTTAAAACCTTCAAATGAATTACCAATCAAGACTTATAAACTTATCCCCATATCAAATTACAAATTAGGATGTATATAAACATTAGCTCTATTATTTGATCATTGATTTTTGAAAATTGATTATAATACACGTAGTTTTTAAAAAGCATGAATAATTTTTTAAAAATTAAGTATAACTAATACTATGCAATTTCAGTTTTACTTAGAAATAACATAAATTAATACTAGACCCTAAAATCATGTCTTAAGTACCTCATATTTGACATAGATTAAAAAACAACCACGTGGTTTTTTTTCTGTTATTTTTTAACAAAGCTTCATATCCATATTTATGTGTAGAAATGATTATGATTTTTCAATTTATACGTATTAATTTATTTTGTAAGTTTATCACTCCCAATCCATTCCATTTCAGTGGAGGTTTTCGGAAAGAGAGACGTGCGGAACAGTGTGCCTGTCATTCTGTGAGAGAACATGGATGAACGAAGAGCGATGGAAAAGTCATAGAAGATGAATGTTGATGTGAATGTAGGATGAAGGGGAGAGGATGACGTCCGCAACTGCTCCGCAACCCGAAACCCTAACCATCTCCCTCGGCGTTCCGCTAACAACCTCTCCCTCTTGTATCTTGCGGCATTGCCTCTGCGCTTCCCGCACTCCTTTAGCATTCCTGTTTGTTTGCCTTCAAGCCCGTTCACGCGCAAGTGTCATCTACTGTCTCGCCTCTTCTCTTTCATCACATCTTTCTATCTAGTGTTTTTTTTTTTTTTTTTTCCCTTCATATTTCAAGAGTTCCTTACAACGTATCCTGCCTACTTCAAAGTCGTTCACGCGCAAGTTCGTAGGGTTTCGACATTTCAGGTTTTTAAGGGTTTCATCTTATTTTGTAACGTGTAGATGTTCAGATCTAGGCTGATTCTTACACGAGCCAGAAGAGCGGTGTGATCTCAGGAAGCATTGCCTTGGGGAGCAGTTTCGATTTTTATTTTATTTTTTCTTTTTATTTACCCCTTGCCTCCGAAGCAGGGGTTGAAGGAGGGAGCGGACTGCAATTCGGGTTCAAGATTACAGACGTGATTACTCAAGTGCAAGTAATATTCCCTGGTTTTAGTAGCGTCAATTGAATTGCTTAGTAGTGATCGTGGAATTATTTTTTTTAAAATTTTATTTTGCCTCGCTCTCTCTCTCTGTCTCTCTCTTTTCGACAAGGATAGCTTGCGCGGAATGTTAGTCTGGATGAGAGTAGCTTTCTTACACACCGTCCGATGACGTTTTATCCGTGCTGTTGTGAGCATATGATCTGTAAATTTTGATATATTTGTGAATTTTGACTATTTGTAGAGATGCTTAGAATTGATTAGAGATCTTAGCACATTGCCGTCGGGCAGTTTGTATTTTTCTGAAGAGTTTTTAAGACATAGGCGCAATCTAATTGTTCAATGGAGTATAATGTTTGTTTCCATGTGATCATTAGCATTAGTACTTTAATGTGATGGTTGTAAATAGCTTTATTCTTTACCTCTGGAAAACTTATACTTAGCATTGTGCTAGGTCTAACTCTTGCCACCGAATGAACTTCAAGGACGATATCTTGAAAACTGCTAAGCTTGTGTGTCTTTGTCGCTATTCTGTAGCAATTAGCGAAGCACTTTGCTGCAATTTGCGTCATAACTTTCCAATATGTATCATGTATTTTGACATGATTTTATAGGCGTCTACATATGACCCTTTTGTCTCCGTTTTGCTAACATGTTCCGTATCCTCACAGAAGGTAGAAGGGTCTGACTAAGGGGCTAGAAGCTGAAGGAAGGCAGGGCCCGTCTTACGAACCGGAGTTCTTTAAAAGCAGTGTGAATGTCTGCGTTGGATACTCAGACGAAGTTAGGAATGAGTTTAGATGATCTTGCGGCTCGGGGCGGGGGAGGCCGCCGGATTCAGAGTGGGATAGTAGGGAAGCGTACCTTCCGCCGAAGCAGTCCTTACAAGGTTTTTAACCCACGAGAGGGCAACGGGTATGGCCCGCGATCGGGGCCTTCCAGGTGATGCATTTACTTTCGCGCTGCCTCAACTTCGTCCCCTTGTGCAAAGCCACAAGCATGAAGTTTCTGGTTCGGGAAAGCACAGAAAAGTTATTGGGCTTTATATGAAGGTCGAAGACAGGAGTATTGGTTGGCGGTTCACGAATGACATGTTGGAAAGAAGGGAGGGTTCGTATTACATGGGGTTGGTTTGAAGGGTGGAGATAGAAACTTTGGGTTGTGTTGGACGAATGGCATGTCGGGAGAACTGGAGAGTTGTTGTTACTCGGCTTGTGTGGGGGTGTGGGCAGAGGTGTGGGATGAAGGATGTGAAGGACGTGATAGATTTTGAGGAGATAAAAATGGGAGGGAGATTTGTATGATGAGATGGTGAAGTGTAGAGATGGTTGTGGAATGGCTGAGGCGGGGGTTGTGTGAATGTTGAGGTGGAAGTGGAGTGTGGTGTGGTAGGACTGAAGTGTTGAAGTTTTAAAGGGTTGGGAAAGGTATTTGGTGGTGGTGGTGGTGGTGGTGGTGGTTCGATGGGTAGTGACTAAAACAAATTCCTCTGAGTTCCGCTCAGCAGTTAATGCACGGGATCCGTGCTGACATTCCATGTCTTATTGCTTCGTGGTACCTACGGTGGACAATTTGAGGATTGCGGGCCATGCCTCTCAGTTTAAACATGGCGAGTGCCACAGGCTACACTGGGGGAACTCAATTAGGAGTGGATGTGGTTCAGCTTAAATCCATCTCTCTCACACTGTCCATGAATTTGTTTGATAGATATTAGGGTGAAAAAGTATTGCATGTTTTCCTACTCCCCAGTACTTGGAATGTTTGTCGATATGCATATGGCTCCTGTAATGTGCGTTGCTAGGCTTCGGTTTTTCATTGTGAGCATTTGATTCTGTGTGCAGATTTGATTTCAGCCTTTTGATTCTATACTTTTTTGGACAGGGGTGCAGCTTCAGAATTGTGTAACAACTGCAGGCGCACAGGGCACTTTGCTCGCGATTGCCCTAATGCAGCAGTGTGTAACAATTGTGGAGGTTCAGGGTATGCTGTTGCGATCTTTGTTATGATGAGAGAATCTTTTCGTGTCTTTGTTTTGTTGAGTAGACTGAAGAATGTATACCGTATCAGTTCAGAAATACTTGTAGTGGTGTCTTTGACTAGGGTAATTGTCAAGAAGTTAAGAAATTGTCGACATGAGATGAACCATCCTAGTGCCCCAGCTTGCAGAAGCCAATGATGTTGCAATTGTTGACTCATGATACACACAAACAGAAAGGTACTTGTTTTTATAGGTGTATTTTTGCAGGCATATTGCTGCGGCATGTCCAGTGGAGCCATTATGCCGGAACTGCAAGAAGCCAGGACACATCGCAAGCGAGTGCCGGAGTGAGCCAATCTGCAACAACTGTGGAAAACCTGGACATCTAGCCAAGGGTTGCGTTGTGCAGGAAGGAGGGATTCCCAAAGCATGGCTGTGCAACAATTGTTATCGACCAGGACATCTTGCTGTGGACTGCCCCAACGAGAAAGCGTGCAATAATTGTCGTCAGCCTGGACATTTGGCACGAGATTGTATCAATAGTCCTGTGTGCAATGGCTGTAGCCAACCAGGTCATATTGCACGGGATTGTCCTCTGATCGGCACCACCCCTCCTCCTCTCAGAGGGCCTGCATCTACTTTTAATCCGAATGATATGGTTTGTCATAATTGTCACCAACGTGGCCACAAAAGCAAAGAATGCTTGCAGGTATGGTTCTAGAGCATCCTGCTCCTTTTGATCTAAAAAACATGGGTCCTCTTTTTAAAAATTCAACTGGAGTTGTGTCCAACATTTCAAGTGACATTTGGTTTGGTACATGCTGCATGCACTTTCAGGGGAGGTATATGTCTCCTTTCTGAGTTTGGTACGTGACTCGGAAGACCTAGTGTAGTAGTTGGACTGGATGTCTTGTTCTAACCTCTTGTTTTCAGGTGGTAATCTGCAATAATTGTGGAGGTCGCGGACATTTGGCTGTGGAATGTCCATCTACACCAATGATGACGAGAGGACCACGTCGACGGTGATAAAGCGCACAGGGTGAAATATCGATCTTGTCCGATCACGTTTTTCACTAATAGGATGGAGAGTGAACGGAGGTGGTTGTATGGAACTGCCAGCCACAATGTGTAGCCAGTATAAATGAAATCAAAGCTGACTTTTTGGCGTGAGTTATTTGATTTTTTTTATCTGTTTTGTAGTATCAACCCTGACTATTAGTTGGAACGAAACTACTTGCACACGAGGTGCCTTGTTTTTTTGGTTGGCGTCAGTGGTAGCAAGTTGCTAGAACTTGAGTAAGTGTTATTTTGTTGCCACATTAGTTTTGCTAGACTTTTGAGACCTATCACGTACAAATTAACTTGTATATTTTTTTTGATACCACAGGCTTCAAAGTATGCTTCTTTAGTTCTTACGTCAGTTATCAGTGAGCCATTCATTGGCCCGGATGTGATTGTCAGCCGCTGTTTCATGTCATTTAACATCCAGCATTGTCCGAACGGCTATCCATCTTAAACCTACCGTAGCGGTTCAATTGCACTCAAATGTATAATCTTCTTCTACACGAAACAGAAAAGTAGTCACATATTATCCTCCTTAAGGACTTGGTCCCTAAGTACGAAACAGTTAAGCAAATATTCTGTGAACAACCTATAGAGCACAGAATTGAGTGTAATTGAGCTTGTGCGAGCACATGGTACTATAATGAATAGAAGAATGATTACACTTGACCAGGCCTCCATATTTAAGGGAATTCGCAATAAAATCCCTTAAATTCGTTAAATAAAATCCTGCCACGGACAGTGTGTGAAACGCCACATTGTGTACAGACGTCCATCATGCCCCAAAACAAGCGAAGAAGGCTGTGAAGTTTCAATCCAGCTATTAGGAAGTATGGCCTGGAAATAACAACGTGGGATCCTATCAGCAGTGCAATAACATCCTACTCTTTTGCATCAGGTTTGGTAGAGAATGTTTGGTAGAGAGAAATGGAACACATATGAATAGCTGAAATCATCAGTAGAGAAGAGTTTTTCAAAGGGGTTGATGTTCCATTTGTCAATACTTTGGATGCATATTTTGAGAAGTCAATAGTTTTGTAGTTCATCATCAATAGATTGATTATGGAAGATATTGTTGGTAATGCATCTTGGATAGTATACTTCAGCAAAGTTTATTTGTACTTGGTGCATTCTTCATCAACTTGATCTTGTGATACAATGCATCTTCAAATGCATCTTCAAAGCTTCCCTTAACAAATCATTTTACTCCATAGTAATAGTAGTGATTGGACACATCTAGCAATAACAAAATTTAATCTTAAATTTAAGATTAAACATGTATACATATTTCAATTTAAGATTAAACATGTATACATATTTCAAAGTTAGTAATACTTGTTAAGTTTTAATAGATTCCATCACAACCTAGCTGATCAACAACATTATTGGAGTTCAAGAATATTTTGCATTAAAGAGACCTTGCTATGCTATGAGGAATATAAGATGGATCTTTCTATTTGCAATACATACTTTGGCACAAGAGGCCAAGATTGTATTTGTAACATTCTAAGGACTAACAACCTTATTATCTTAGCAACATATACAATTAATCAATCATGTCATTGTATATTGTAAAATGACTGGCACGGTTGGTCCACTATTAGATGAACAACTTGCTGTGATCAATACATTGATTGCTGAAATCTACAATCATTTTGCTCTAATTTGCTCTAATGATTGTTTGGTCTTAGATGGCCCAAATCTTTTGGTGGTTCAAATATTGCCAAGCTTTGAAGATGATATTATTTGATTATTAGTAGTTGCTATTGCAAAGATGTTTGTCTATTATATTAATGGTATCCATAAGATTATTCTTGAATATGACTTGAAAAATTATTCAAGTGATGTGCTTTTGCCAATCTTATCACATCAACTTGTTAAAATTGACATGCAAGAGTTCAACGGTATTGTATTTTGTCAAATGCCTTGACTTATAAAAAAGCTATCAACAACCTACATTCATTTAATTGGAAAAGACTTTGCCAAACTTCTATATGCTTATTATGATGAAATAATATTTAAGACGATAGTTGATACTTATAAGTTTGGACTTTGTAAATTATAGCAAGAAACTTTTATTATAGTGCATTTACATTTTAAAACTTTTAAGTGTGTTATCAAAAAATAATCAATTTTGGATTTGAAGATATGAGAAACAAATAACAATTTTTAGGGTTGGAGGCATAATTAGCCTAATTGCCTATTTTATAAAAATTAATTTTTAATTAATTTTTAAAATTATATAATAATTTAAATTTATTATATATTAATATAATTTTAATTCAAATAAATTAATATTATTTATATTTAGAATTATATATATTAAAAATAAGTTATTTACCACCAACTATTGAAGACCTTTATCAAATTAAATACCTACTAAGATCTGTTCTATATATAATGTATAGGTTTGGATCACAAGACATAAAAATTGAGCTTTTTATATAATATACTTTACTCAAGAATTAAATGAGATCCTCCTTATCTAATCTTGTATCATTACTTCCTAGACAAGGCGATATTATATTGTAATATGGCTATATGGTAAAAATAATAATTTAATTGATTTTTGAATTATTATTCTTTCATCTTGGATTGATAAGTATTGAAAATACTTCAAAAAGGCTTTTATAGAAGCCTCTTAACTTAATTTTATTTTTTTTATCAACAAAATTCTTAAAATTAGGTAATATATTAGTTTCTAGATTGAGATTTATTATTAGACTACTTCTACATCTTTTGTAAGGCCATAATTTGATCTAAATAAAGTTAAATAGGTAAAATTTGGTATAACTAGCTCTAGAGAAAGTTAAGTGTAAGATTAGACAAGTGGATTCATGGAAAAAGTAGGATTGATATCCAGATAAGAACCATTTATAGGGCAGGGTCAAATTTTGACCTTGAGGTATTCAAACGACTGTTGGAGGTAGAATAAGGAGATTTTTAGAGATTAAGAAGTGACATTGGAGACTTAACTTTGAGAGGGTTCCAAGAGTGCAAGGCTTGTCTTGATCAGATTAGGGACGAGTTTGGGAGCATTGTTCAAAGTCAATATATATATATATATATATATATATATATTTTTTTTTTGTGACTTTGGATTTTTGACAATGAACTTGGGATTATTATTATTGGCTGATTCATACAATTTTTGTAACATCAATGGTTGAAATTTTTTAGATCTATGGATGTTGATGTGTAGTATTTGTGTGCTAAGTTTTGTATCATTGTGACATGCAATTGAGAGAAATATGACTTTAAGCACAAGAAGTAGGCAATTTGGAATTGGTTAGAATTTTTAAGATATTAGAAGATCTACTAGTTGGATAAAGCTAGAATTTGGTATGATAATTAAAGACTTGAAGATCAAGCTACTTACTAAATTAGAGTAGAAGTTATTAATTGAAGTAGAAAAAATCGCTACTAAAGATTCTTCATCAACTTTAAGGTAGATGGCCAAGGAACATTGGTGTAGTTATTTTTTATTTTCTCTCTTATAAGTTGGATTGGACTCCAATTTTGTAAGCATATAGAAGATCTATAGTGGCACTAGTATGCAAAATTTTACACCAATTGGATGGTCAAATCAGGAGCTATGGCTTCTTAAAGCTCACTAATTTAAATTAAAAATTGCTAAGGAGATTTAAAGTTGCAAAAGAATGGAAAAATGGAAGTAATTGAAGTTTATTAATGATTGAGATTATTGTATAGAGTATTTTTGAGCACTTTATATTGATATTAAGTTTATTAAGTTGGAATTGAGATTTTATATTTATTTTTGGATGGTTAAAATTTATTATATTTTATTTAAAATAATTATAAGATATAACTTCACCTTTTACAACCAGACGTCCAATGCATTTCTAAATAAGAAATCACATAATACAATAGCAAATAATCTTCTTTTATATTATATGATATATTTTCATTTGGTGCAATCTCTAGATAATAATTCTTTATTTGTTATATTTTATGTCTTTCTTATCTTAGAAGAATTCTAAGATTTGTTTCATGCATAATGTATAGATTTGGAAATTATGGGATCATAACCATCTAATGAAAATTTACACAAAAGAAAAATATAGCTTTTTAAAAAATATTAATTACCTATTTTTTTATTAATCTCAAAAAATACTACTCTTTTCAATGAGCATTTGTTATAAAAGTTGTGATGCAACAAACAACAAACTTGTATTCAATAACAACAAACACTAGAGTCTATTCCATCCATAATGCACAAGTTCTTTGTAACCTAATTTATGAAATCTTCTTAATCTAGTTTTAGATGAATAATCTTATTTTATATTATGAGATATATTTTTATTTGTCAAATTTGTGGAACTTGTCAAGAAGAGTAGTTTACTTATTTTGGCTTTGATAAATAGTCAATTTCAAGCTATGATGAAAAAATACTAAAATATATATATTATAATTTGACTTGTAATATTATTTGATGCTCCTAGAATTTTTGATATTCAACATCTAGTGTTTGAATATATATAATTGCTAAAAATATAATAGCTATTATAATTAGATATCTTTGATATTCTATCATTGATGAATGAGTCATCACAAAATTATATGTGAATGAACATACACACATAAAATTTGGAATATTTGTCATTATTAGCATGGTACTTTATAAATTAGTATATTAATTTTTAAATTAATATTTTTATACTAATTTGTATTAAAATTTGTAAATAAATCATTAAATATCTGAACTTTAATCCAAGAGATGTTGGTGACGTGTGAGATAGCGACATAGAATTATTTATGAGAGAAGATAAGATTTAGAAGATACATATCTACATGGTTCATTGTTTGCCCTTGCCTCTTATTAATTGTCATGGTATATGCCACATAGATAAGAAATTGTTCATGATGTAGCACAAACCACTAGTCAATTTCCATTGGAAGAATAATAATGCGAGGAATAAAGATCCATATGCTAATATTATTATAAATAATAACTTCAACTTTAAATACATATTGTTCCAACTTTATTACTATTAATCTTATCTCATTGGATTGATTTAAATTATATAATAATATACTTAGAATTCCAATTTTAAGTTGTAATTGATGATTTGTAATTCTACTAAATTTTAATGTATTTAGGAATTCCATTAGATATAAAGTCTTGGATTAAACTCCATTGATACTTGTATTGGTGCCTTTTTTACTTAGAGCTAAATAATCAATATTCTATAATAGATGCAGCTTGCTTGCTATAAATTAGGAAATAATATCAATAATATCACCTATATCTTTATTTTTTGGTACAAAATAAATAGTGTGTTTGCTAAAACTCAGTAAGGTAGCAATTCTAGATGATGCAATAACAAGAATAATCTTTCTTTGATTGTGCAATTGGAATATAATTGCCTACCACATAAATATCTTTTCTATTTTATTACTCTCTAAAAAAAATAAAAAAATAAAAAAACAAAATTCCTTCTTTATTATTTATAGTATTCATAATCTTATTGAAGATAGTGTACTAGTTGTTATTGAATTTTCTATATTGTCATCTATTTTAATAGTCAAGGCCTATTGATCATATGCCAATTCTTTCTTAATCAGTCTATTACCTCTGCCAATTGGCATTATATAAGTAGATAACAGTATTTGATTAAAATAAATTAAGATTATATTATTCCAATTTAAAATATATTTGAGCTTATATAATATTTTATTTTTATATATATCTTTTAAAAGCTAGAATTAAGGACTTTTTAACTCTCTACATGTTATTATTTCAATATCATTTCTCTAAACGCTCATTCCATGGTGCCTTAGATTTGTTATTTTATAAAATAATATTATAGAGACAAATATGTCTTGCAATTATTTGCTTGTTGCCTACATATTCACCTCTTTTAGAGCCTACTACCATTCACTAATATCTTCCAACATTCCCATTATTACACATACATCTTTAAAAATACTATATATAATATCATTTATAATATATAAATTATTGAAAGATGTGACATCTTTTACACAATTGAAAAGAATCCAAAAATAGTATCATTTTTTAGATGTAGGATGTACATAATAAATGCAAAAAATGACAATTCCACATATTTGTAAATTCCACTTTTTTTTACTTGCAGTTCTATATAAACTATTGTGAAAATTCATCGTATGTAAGTTGTCTTGCAATTGTTGCTTATGCAAAAATATATACATATTTTTGTTGGATAAAATTGACTATTTTTTTTCTTCAAATAGCTATTTATATTCATCTACATAATCAATGATTTTTAGAAGAATTTTTTGATATTAATCATCTTTACCGTGTGAAAAAAATAGTAAATATTATAAAGCCATATATGCTCTATAAAACTCAAAAATGCATTGTAATTGTTTGTCATTGCAATACAATATAATGTCCTTATTATCAACTATTACATAGCTATCTCTTACCATCAAAATTATGATCTTATTGGCAATTGGAGTATTATATCAATATCCATCTTAGGCACGTGATACCACCAAATACAGCCTCATCTGCTATGATGTCACATTACTTTCTACCAGTTTCTTATGAACCACCTTAAATATATACATATATAAATAAGTTCTTTAGAATATTTTTTATAACTGCACCAACATAATATCATTTAATATAGGCATCACATTAAGGCACTTTTATCATTCATTTTCTATATCATGTATGTAAATTTGTGCAAATTATGAATATTTATATTTAAGTAATAATGATCCAATTCGATAATGTAATTCACTATAAATATAGAAGGAATACAGACCAGCTATGCAAGTCATCAATTCATCAATGCTTACATCAAAGAAAATTTATACTTGCAAATTTTTTCACAAAATTTAGTACCAATCTTCTTTATATTATAGTGTATATATACAATGTCCATATCTCTATAGTCCTATTGTCCAAGTATTGTTGAACAACAATTAACAAAGGATTATAAAGCCTTATAATTTATTAAAATATATTATTATTGAGTTTGATTTAGTTTGTCATTGTACATGGCATTGGATGCCAAGAAATGTCAAATTAATGTTATAGTAGATTAATTTATGTTTTATTAGTTTACTTTATATTTTTAGATTTTTTAATCTATTTTTTAATTTTTTATTTGACAAATAATTTCATCTACCTAGAATTTAAGGATATAATAGAAATATCCTTTTTGACTTGGCATTCTTATTAAGTCAAGTTTTATAAATATTTTAAAAAGCTTGTTGTCAATTTTATTTAGAGATGGTAGTTTAGACATTTAATAAAGCTTGATAGTTTTCACATATATTTGTACTCTTTAATTCTCTTGTAATGGAATAAGAGACACTTGACTTATGTTATAATTACTTATTTTTTACTTGACAAGTATGTCTTCTTTGATTTGTTGTGTGAAACAACCTTGAAGAAAATTATATATTTTTTAATATGTTAGTTTTATTCTTATACTTGCTTTGAGCTTAAAAGATAGTATGTAATAAAAATTTATATAGATTTATAAAAAATTAAGAGTATTGGAAGAATTTTTTAAGGAGATTAAGAGTTGTAATTGAAGGTAGAGGCATTAAGGCAAGGTGTTGGAACACTCTCTAGAATGTCATAGCCACAATTTCATCTAGAATGAAAAATTTCATCCACAGTGTATAATTTCATTTATAGTATATAATTTCATCCATAATACATAATTTTATCTATAATTAAATATCAATCTTAAAACTTCAATTTTTAAGGCCTTATATATCTAATTTGAATAAAATTTATACCTATTTAATGTAAAATTTACTAAAGAATCTAATAGTGTAATTGGTTTGGCAATTGGATCTCATTTTAAGCATTGAGTGATGGTTTTCATGGCCTAATGGTATTTTTGAACACTAATTTTTTAAAAATTTTATAATTATTAGATGAGGGAGCTTAAAAAAATATTTTTTAATATCTTTTTTTAATTTTTTTACAAGAATTGCTACTTGTCATCACCCATTGTAGGCATATGCCAAGAGCTCTAATTCACTCTTTTAAATTTTGCACTTTGTTGTTGAAAAGATGATTCAATTTTGATTTTTGGATTCTAATTTGGTACCTTTTTCAATAACAGATATAGCTCCCTGAGGTTTTTGATATTTTGTTTCATATTATATTAATTTGTGTTAGGATATTATAGAAATTAAGTTAAGTTTGGTTGACAAGACTTTTATATGAGGTGGTTGTTAAACTTATAGTGATCCAAAAATAATGACCAATAAATTACAAAGTTTGATAGTGATTGTAGATATAGGTTGCTCTTTTACCTTTTAAATAATTATCTATTTATCTTTTATATAATTTTTTTTAAAAAAAATATTATAAGTTTTTAATTGTCAAATTTATGGTGTAAATTAAGAATTCATATTATCAATCTCTTTCACCAAATTATCTAAAAAGTGACCCCGCTAACAACTTTAGGCCAAGGTTGGATATTGATAATGCTTTTAAGCCTATTTTGGCATTGGATACCAATCATAGGCTTTAGATTTGGAGTATAGATATGTTTGATAAGATAAAAGATAATCTTTGTAATATAGTAGAAGATCGATTCTTTGGACATGTTGGCAATATTTCTTTGGACATATTGGCAATATTTCTTTGGTTAATTAGAAGCTAAGATTTCATATATAGATGAAAGAGAAGCGCTAATAATCCTCCACTTTTAATAAGTGATATACCTTTAGCTACTATTGTAACATTTAGAGTATGAGGCACTCTAAAACTTATGGATATTAGATAAATAACTATACTAATGAGTTATCCAACATGGAAATATATTTACAAACTTTTGTAGAGCTCATTGCAACTTTCAAAAAGAATTCCGTAGCAAGTTTGATTCATATTATTAAAGAATATAAATAGCTTAACAAAGAAGGTGGAACATCTTTTAGCAATGCTAAGGATAATAGTATGACAATGCTTGGAAAAAGAAGCACGTTGCTTGCCATGTCACGGATGGTTTAAGATATATAAGAAACTTTGATTATTATAAAAGAATCACCACTTTTTGAACCCTTATATTTGTTTATTGTGCAATTAGCAAGTAAATATGAGAAATTCAAGTGTAATTAAATACAACACATCTAAGACTTTTCACATGGAAAAGAAGATATTCTTTGTATAATGTATACGCAATTGATGAGGTTTGTGGTAGAATTAAAGAATATATTTATTAAAAGTTAATTATTAAAATTTTTTTTTTATCTAAGATTGAAAAGCAGATATTAGATTTAGCTACATCTTAAATCATCTTTAATTGTGACAGCAAGGCCATGTTAGTGCAAGTGTTTGCCAAAGTTGAAAAGTGCAATTAGATCTTTTGCTAGCATGATGCTATTGATATAATCTTGTGGATGACAAAAATATCAATGGCCAAGAAAATAGTTGTTATTATAAAAAATTTAGCAAATATACAATCTAAGAAGATCTTAAATTATTAGACATGTGACAAAGCAAGCCATATTAAGTGTGAACTTAATTATTCTAAGAAAAAAAAGAATCAAAATGCAGAGAAATCCAAATCAAAAGCAAAGATTGTGAAGACAATAAAAAAGCCAAAATGCAAGTAGCTGAAGTACTTTTACTATGAAAAAACTCAATTACAATGAAGATCATTGTTTTATTTTTACTTTTGAATAAACAACCTTTATTAGAGAGAGAGAAGGTTTTGTAAGCTAAAATTATAGAGTTAGAGAAGTGGTTCAATGTTGTGGCATTTTTAAGGAAGATTGTAGAGGCAAAGCCATCTTTGTAAGTGTGATTGTCGTTTTACTTATTCTTCCTATACTATCTAGAATAAACTTGTAAAAAGAGGGGGTTCAAATACAGGAAAAGATTAAATATATGAGATATACTTGTTAGGGTCACACAATTAACTACTTCTGATTGGCAGAGTTTAATGAACACGTAAACGCTCTAAAATAACTCCGTTCTTTTCATCTTCTTACTATTACGCAGCCAAGAATAAACTTTTGTAATACTATCTCCCATAATTCTCTAATTATATTCTCCTATCTTCCTCCAATTTTATAACAATATTAGGCGATATTGTATTATTTTAATACACTGCATACAATCGCTTCACATTCCAATCATTAGAAATAACTTTTTACTAAGAATCCATTCTGAGACTAATCATCTTTCCAATATTCTCTATCATTGATCAACTCTCAGAGCCAATATGGCACAATATTCTCATTCACAATCAAACTACATTGATATTTTCAATCTTAGGCTTTCAATCCACCATATTGAACTCAATCATCAAACAACTTCAATTTCTTATTCATCCACATATAAATTGAATTATCTATTTCATTACTGTATTTCTCAATTTATATGGTATATTCAATTGGAATATATTCCAAATTCTCTATTATAGCCTTGATACAAAAAAAACAAAAGAAAGAGGTAGTACCAAGCTTACCCTGGCTCTTGACTTTCACAGTCGGGCCTCAATTTCTTCTTCTCTATTTTCTTTATAATAAAAACTAAAATACCAACCATCATCTTTCTTGTCCTAATGACTTTTCTAATTATTTTTTCTATTTCTCTATCTATATTGGCTAGCCAATCAATTAATCATCTAATTTATCAATATTTAATCTTTATTCTATCACCAAAATTATTTATGTATTCTACATAGCCCTATTCTTAATTATGCAGTGCCCTCGCAAATATAGAATTGATAAAAAAATACTTCTGCACGAAACCAAAAAAACTTTTATTTATAAAATTGACTCTTTGGATTATTCAATCTCAAGATTCTTTGTAGATGGTTCTACTGAGTCCAGTTCTAATGATAGTTCCTCATCCTCCTCCAATAAATCCACCTTATTATTCTTCAATTAGGTTGATAAATTTTCATTATACGCTCCCAATTCATGAACTTGAGCCTCCAATTGCAGAATCCTGTCATCTTTTGCTTCTAATTGGCGTTGTTGTTGCCTCATCTTTTCCTCCAATTCACCAAAATTTGAAACTGGTGGGGCAAATTCATGTGGCTAACCAATACTAGCTAAATCATCTTCCAATTTGGTCACTACAGGCTTTAGGGTTCCAATTTTTGTCCATAACTTATCCGTTTCAATTCTATATTGATCATCCAATTTCATCTTTTTTTATACGAGTAACGCTACCTTTGGTCGTTCTTCTTTTAATTGATACTTCACCTCATTCCGTTCCAAATTTTGTGTCTTGCAATTCTGTACTAATTCTTGCTTTTGGCCTTTCAAGATTTGTTGAGTGTATTCTTTGTCTTTTGTCCAAGCTTCCTGTTCTTCCACTAATTTTTACTTCAATAGCAACTTGGATTCCACCTTTTCCTTGGTAATGTGATCTTGTTCTATAATTTTGTGGTTTTTTTTTATTATGTCTTTCCTGCTCACCTCCAATTGTTGCCTTAAATTATCCTCCAATTGACTCATTGTGAGTTGCAATTGAGAAATTTGACCCAATATAACTTCTATGAAGTTTTCTCCTTCAAGTATTCTAGTATTTGAAATTGGAACCTCAGCCACCACCTTGATTGTTGAACAAATTGAAACCCACTGTTGTATTGTGGTTTGGTTATCATGTGAAAAAATTGTACATGTATATTTAATATATAATTTATTATATAATTAAATAAAAGCCATAACAATGGATTTTATTGGTTATAAAATATGATTAGATTATTAATTTAGAAAGAATCTATCTAAAAAGGATATTATTGAGGTTTATACAATCTTTTTTTTTTTTAGCAATGACTTTTGAAGTTAATTTTATATTGATAATAGCTTTTATATATCTTAAGTCACCTTTATTAGACATTGGTGATTCTTAAGATCTTGTTTATTTCTTTTATTTGATATTTAAAACACATATTATGTGAATTTTATAAAAAAAAGGATTAAAAAAGGATTTTTAGTGTAAAGAAGGTAGTTAGGCCATCCATGTGAATGAATGGAGATGGATGATAGAAGTCTCTATTCCTATTGGCCAAAAATCATGCCCGATGGACTTCAAGGAGGCTACCCAAGGATTTATTAGGGATTAGGGTTTGTTTTTCAAAGGGAGTCAAACA
Source organism: Physcomitrellopsis africana (assembly GCA_036785485.1). NCBI lineage: Eukaryota > Viridiplantae > Streptophyta > Bryopsida > Funariales > Funariaceae > Physcomitrellopsis > Physcomitrellopsis africana. Next base: position 43,162 of record JAWRVF010000062.1, on the reverse strand, counting down.
TCAAAGGCTAAGATCAGCAAGTTTGGATTTTTAGATATGGTTTTGGTGCAAATCTTGCATGATTTAGACTTTTAATGAAAGAGATATAGGCGCTCAAAGTTAGGGTGTTGAAATTGTATCTTCTATCACTCTTTTAAGTATAACGCATACATACAAAAAAAAATAGAGGATCAGCAACTAGGGTTGAAAAGAAAAATTTCTTGGCTATATTTTTCATGTACAATTTGATAAAATCTAAGTTAGAATAAAGGAGATATTTGGAGTTGAAGTTAGTACTTGTAAGCTAAGGGCAATAAGTGACCTTGTTTAACTAGTAGTTATATTTTGAGCTATATCTTAGGCAATTTGATAGATTTTTGGCTCAAAATTTTTAAAAGTATATATGCTTATGTCACAAGACCATGTACAAAAATTTTATGGCATTAGGATTTTGGATTTGTGAGATATAAGGAAAATAGTACTCAGGTATCTTTGAGCTAGAGTTTTAAGCATCTGCTAGGATTTTTGAGATATCGGACGATCAAAAATGAATTTATGATTGATTCTTTTTTGTAATAGAACTTAAGAGTATTATCTAGACTTTAAATTTTTTTATAGAAACTAAATAGTTGAATCAAGAGTTATTAAACTCTAAAGTTTAAGAAGAAATAAGTCCTTATGGGTGAATAAGGTTTTGAAAGGTTTTGTAGCAATTTGAATCTTTTTGTGTAAACCTACTTAAATACAAAGGATTTTATGAATAAAAATTATTTGTTGTAATATCTTTGTGTTATTTGTCTTTTTTATTAAAGACAAATCACTTATTGAACTCTTGCCAACAAGTTTCAAGTAAATTCTCTACAGCCAGGTACCTAATGTATTCCCAAATAAAAAATCATGTCACATGACACCGCCCTAGTATAGTCATTAGTATAGCCTACCATTCCACCGATCAACTTGATTTCCTAATTTTGTACACCACTATCCCTGGATTAGTTGTCAGTACCATCAAATTCCAAACACATCATTGAAGCACTGAAGAAGATATATTTTTTTCTATTATTGGTGATATTTGCCTCAACGTATATGCAATCACTAAGTGGACATAATTGGAACAAAAAAATGATGCAAACTTCCTCGTCTTTTGCTTCGCTCCCATCTTTGCATAGATTCTGATTGTTATAAAAGCTGCTCAATTAAATACCATGCCTTCAAGCATTCCTATCGCAACAAACAATAATCGTTTGGACATGTATGTGGTGTGTCAGTTCAATCCTAGCCACTTCTGAACAAAACGCATCTACTCCATAAGCTCTGGTATAAGTGCCTTTGTTACCTTCCAACCTTGATTCTTCTCTAGTGACAATATACCATCTTTGAAATAACTATCCGGTCTAGAATCACTAGACACTTCAACATCCATCGCAAGTTCACCAATTGATAGATGTAATACCTTTTGTAAGGTACTCTCATTGATCCCGATAATGCTCCCCTTTATTACACTCAAATCATCCTCTAGGTCATAATTTGTTATATATTATGCTACTAATTCCACATCAATTGGCGGCAAATTATCTGACCCTCACAAAAATACATATAATTCCGTGTTCCTAAAATCTCTCTACTTTTTTAGGAATCAATATATTTCTAACTTCATTGATTCCATATTAGTGATAATTGCTACGGATGATGGCTCCAAATTGTCCTTACTTTTCAAATTTTGAACACTTTTCTCTCTATCTGAAGCTCTCTTCAATCTTTCTATCATCATCATGGAATACTAGCTTCTCACTTCTCGCTCACATTAACATTATTTTTCTACTTATTGAAATAAATTCTATACTCCAATGTATATGCTATATACAAAAATGTTTGAATTGTTAAAAAAAACATTGACTAAGTACCCCGCTTTTAACCTTTTATTTGGGATCTGAATTAATAATGCCTAATCTAATGTATCATAACTTCATGTCTCATTTTCCTAACTAAGCGGCAAAAAGATTCAAAACTAACCATCAGTCATTTTTTTTTAACCATCATACACCTACAATATAGATAATGTATTATTAATGGGTACGTCTTCTTCTCTCCCATTTTTAAAATCCGTCTCAGATTTATATGGAATAAAGTCGTAATTGATTTCCATTGATGTGTGTGGTAAATTGAGTGCCTATAAAATCTTCGAATTGAATTGAATCATTATGAAAGCCTTCGACTATATGATACAGTCCATGCCAACAAACTTAAAATTTCTTCAAAAAATTGTGAAATCTGCTATCATAAAGGACTACTAGATCATTAGACAGAAAAGATTTGGGACATAATTTACTATCATAATAACTCTTACGGCAACATTGTCTAGCTTCTATAGTCAAAAGAGTCGTAACCTTGACTTCATCTAATTTTTTCAATTGTGCTAACCGATATTGAAGAGATTCCTTGTCACCAAGACGTTCATCCAATCCAATTCTCAAACTCTGAACTTCCAATTCAATTAGTAATATTGCTTCTTCTTTGTACACTAATTAGAATGGTGTGGAATTAGTAGTAATTTTATATGCAATATAATATGCCCACAAAGCTACAAACAATTTTGTATCCCAATCCATTCTTGCACCACACATAGTCTTAGTTAAAACTTTGTATAGAATACCATTGGTCTTTTCAGCCTGTCCATTGGAACAAAGATGATATGGGGTTGTTTTTCAATATTTGATCTCATATTTATCTGTCAAAGTTATAATTATAAAATTAATAAAATAGATTTTTTGATCACTAATTAATTCTTTGAGACACCCAAAGCGAGTGATAATATTTTCATATAAAAATACAACTACAATATTGGCATTATCAGTTTTCATTGCCATCGCCTTAGTCTATTTTGTTACATAATCAGTCACTACTAAAATATATCTTTTCTGTCTATTTTATGAAGCTAATATAATTGATCCAACAAATTCAATATTCTATTTTTCAAATGATACTTGTGCCAAAATTGATACTAATAGTATGATAAAAGTACCAATAGGTTGACCAATTTGCTGACAAAGATCACAACGTCAAACATATTAGTGTGCATCTGAAAACATTATTGACCACCAATATCCAGCCATTAAAGCTTTGCAAGCACTACTATCGTCAACAAAGTGTCTACCACAACTATTTAGGTGACATCCATCCAATATGATATGTACTTCACTTTGAAATATATAACGACATAATATTCCATCCTTCCCTTACTTATACAAAGCATCACCTATCATGGTATATGGAGTACTTTTCAAAATCAAACATCACTTAAGTTTCTTGCTATAAGTAAGTGAAAATATTTGGAATGTCAAATATTGAATCAATACACTATATTTTGATGAAATTACATCCACGGCAAATAATTCCACATCAAAAAATATATCATTGATAGGTTCATTTTCTAATATATTGGTCAAATGGGATAAATGGTCCGCATTGGTATATTTCTTGTTTGGTTGAACATTAATAATAAAATTAAATTCTTGAAGGAATAACACCCATCGAGCAATGCATCCACTCAATTGAAGTATATTAACCATATATTTAAGAGCATCATCATTGACATGAAATACAAATGAATAACCAAGCAAATAATGCCAAAATTTTTGTACAAAGTAGATCTTGCCCAAGGCTTCCCATTCAATCATAGTATAATTTCATTCCGCAACAATGAATTATTGACTAGCATAATATATTAGATGATCTAAATCCTTAATATTCAAAGATATTGCATACTTATCACATTGATCCAAACATTTATCAAGATATTTTAAATGGTCAATTGTCGTAGTAAACATGCAAAAATCCTCTAAAAATATCTCCATTGATAATTGTAAATAATCCTAAAATGCTTGCATCATCATCCTTTGAAATGTGGCCGGGACATTATATAGCCCAAATGACATCACTTTATAAGCAAATGTGTCCCAATTCATAGTGAAAATAATCTTTAATTGATCCTTTGTTGTAAATTAAATTAAAAAATTTCAAATTTTTTAATAGCCTTAGTTACAAGCTTAGCTCGCATCTTCACTAGGTCTTTTTTTATGGATGGAATAGTCACTATTTAAATTATATTTTAAGATAGTAAAGACACCTTACTCTCTAGTATCTTACCTTCAAGATAAAATATTTCTATTGGTTTGAAATCTAGTATTATACATTCTACACTATTAAACATTAGCAGTTGTAATATTTTATATACTAAAGTATGTTATGCATCTAAGATAGTAGTCCTTTGAAGTGGTATTGATGCCAAAGTGGTAGAACAATTCGAAGTAATGGCATCTATAATGTCAAAGGATATAGATCCAATATAATGAAGATGTCCACCATCACCAAGTAAATCTGTCGATGGTAATATAATTTTTATTGTAATTTGGACACAAGTGGCAGCCATTGCCATCATCTCTCCAAATGTATCAAATATATGTATATATATATACTAAAGAAGATGCTAATTTGTTTCACTATAAAATAAATAGATAATTTTGGTGATAGAATAAGAATTAAATATTGATAAATTAGATAATTAATCTATTGGCTAGCGAGTATAAATAAAAAAAAAAAATAGAAAAATTAGTTGAAAAAGTGATTAGGACAGGAGAGATGATGGTTGGTACCTTGGTTTTTACTATAAAGAGAATAAGGAAGAAAAAATCAAGACCTGACTGTGAGAGTCAAGAGCCGGGATAAGCTTGGTGATACCTCTTTCTTTTGTTTTTTTTGTGTCAAGACTATAGTAGAGAATTTGGAATATATTTCAATTAAATATACTATATAAACTGAGAAGTATAATAATGAAATACATAATTCAATTTATATGTGGATGAATAAGAAATTGAAGTTGTTTTATAATTGAGTTTCATATGGCGGATTGGAAGGTGAAGATTGAAAATATCAATGTAGTTTGATTGTGAATGAGAATATTGTGCCATATTGGTTGTGAGAGTTGAGCGGTGATAGAGAATATTTTGGTGATATCTGATGATTGGTAATGAATTCATAGCTCAAAAATTTTGTAACAATGATTAAAGGTATAAATTATGTATTACCAAATTTTGAACTTCTTTGAATGGCTGGATCTTAAAATATGAATTTTTAAGTTTCCAATTTGGTTTTGGCTTTTAAAATCACTTGCTAATATTTTGGTGATATTTGACAATTGGTAATGAATTCATGGCTCAAAAATTTTGTGACAATGATAAAAGATATGATATTTGTATTCTCAAATTTTGAGCTTATTTAAATGGTTGGATCTAAAATTATGAATTTTTAAGTTTCTATATGATTGACAAGCAGCTTGCAATAATGATTGGCAAGCAGCTTGCAATAATGATTGGCAAGCAGCTTGCACGAGATTTGCTACTATATCAACTTGGATGTATACAACTATAGTAATAATACAACCATAGAAATTATCCCAACGCTATTTGTATTTTATTCTATATTGATTGAAAAGACTCTTAATCTATTATAAAAAAATATTTGAAGGCATATTTGTTATATAATTTTATTGATATTTGATTGTATATTTGAGGTTGTTTTATTATACTCAATTTGTTGTATAAGACAATCTTTATTTATATAATAATTATTACAATACTTAGCATCAAGTGCCAAGCTATGTATTATGGACATCTATAATTATTAGTATATTTATTTAAATAAATAAAAATAAATAGGAATAAATATAAATAAATAGAATTAAATAGAAATAAGTCAAAATAAATTAAATTATTAATATCTTATTGAAAAGCTTCGTAGATGTAGATTTGACTTTACACGTGTTTATAAGTGATTAGTAGATTGAAAACTTGATCAATAAGTTGGCCACTTATATTATAAGATAGCCACGTGGTGCACATATCAAAAACTTGCTTAATAAATTAGACATATGTCTTGTAAGTTGAATACATATCATGTGGCCTATAGGACATTGCCATATAGCTCTTTAATTAAATAGTATAAATGGAGGCAAGAGTGAAGCTTTCTTCACTCTTATCAATGCCTTTTTTGCTTCTAGTCTAGTTTCAAGAGTCTCTAGTCATCTTATCTTTGGCAATAGTCATTCTAATTTCTTCTTGAATATACATTTTTTTTTTTCTTTTTTTTTTTTTTTCTTTTGCCATCTCTTTGATGTATATCTTGCTTGTTTATTTACATTCGTTAAATTCTTTCTCTTGACACTATATTGAATTAATGCTATAATAGATTAATTTATGTTTTACTAGTCTACCTTGTGCTTATGGATTTTTTATCTATTTTTTTATTTTTTTATTTGTCTAAAATTTAAGAATATAGTAGAAAAATCCTTCTTGACTTGGCATTCTTATCAAGTTAAGTTTTGTGAATGTTTTAGAAAGCTTTTTGTTGTTAGTTTTGCTTAGAGATGGTAGTTTAGCCATCGAATAAAGCTTGACATTTTCTACATATATTTACACCCTTTAATTCTTTTGTGGTAGAATAAAAGATATTTAACTTGTGTTGTGATTGCTGTCACAAACATACTTTAAGTCACTACATTCTAAAACTTTTTGTAGTCTTCTAGATTCTTCTATAGTCTTTTAGAATCTTCCATAGTTTTTTAAAATCTTTCAAAATCTTTTAGATCTTTCTTTAGCCTTCTAAAAATATTCTATAATTTTCTAGAACCTTCTAAAACCTTCTTTAATCTTTCAGCACCTCCCATAGCCTTCTAAAATCTTCTAAAATCTTCTTTAGTCTTTTTGAACTTGTCTTAGTCTTCTAAAATCTTCCTCAGTCTTCTAAAATCTTTTAAGATACTCTTAGAAGGTTCAATAGGACATAGGCCTTGTAGTATAAATAAGAGGCAAGATCGAGATGCACCTCAATCTTGCCAACACAAGTCTTGGAGCAATCCAAAGTATTGCCTTATTTTCTTGATATTAATCTAATTTCTTGTTCTTATTAATCATCTAGTTCTTTGTTCTTGTCCATTTAGTTCTTTATTTTGGAAATTATTCTAATTTTGTAATCTTTTCATTGTGTCTTTGCTAACCTACTATCTTGCATCCCCGACAATTTGATAAGACTATCTAAGTAATCATATCAAAGCTTTGATCTCTTGATAGAGAGTGGATTATCCCTCTTCTTGAAGATATTATTGCGTTGTAGAAGCGTGCAGATTACCCCCTTCTAGATTGATATGCTTACTTGTTGTAGTTTCATCTTTCTTTGGAAAGACTAGATTATCTCTTTTTAAAGATATATCATTGCATTGTAGAGGTTGCGGTGTCGTATTATGTGAAGTCTTATTTGGAAATGCATTGGGCATGTGGCTATAGAAGGTAAAGTTGTATTTGCAAATAATTAAGAAACCCTAATATGTTTCAACTATATAAGAATATAATTCAAAGTTTAATTCAAAAGTATTTAAAAACACTCCTCTTAGTAACATCAACCATACATATACCTCAATTGCCTCGTTTCTTTTATAATTAAGCAATTTTTATTTTTCTTTGCAAGCCTTAACCCTAATCAATGAGCTTTGATAAGCTAAACTTTTAATCTAACTATCTATTTAATGTGAAAATTTTTATACAAGTATTGGTATAAGTCTTTTATATATTCAAAAAAATTTAGCTCAATCCAACTTACAAATTACAAGAAAATGCCCAAAAACCACACTAATGACACTCGGCCGCCAACTTGAAAATTGATGTAAAAATTTCAGTGGTGATTTCTCCTTCTTCAACAATTAACTTCAGCTCAAACTTGGTTTATAGTTTGATCTCCAAGTCTTCTATTACCATGCCAAAATTTACATTGATCCAATTGATAGATCTTTAGTTATCATAGAAATCCTATCCAACCCTAAATTGCCAACTTTTGATAATCCTTTGTATCAAAGCCCAAATATCTCTTGATTGCATTGTTAGATTAATACAAACTTTTGTACACAATTAGCACATCCAAAAATCCAAACAATATCAAATTTTGAACTATATATGCTACACAAATTGCACAAATCAGTCAAGAATGCAAGCCATCATTGTCTTATATAAAACCCAAAACACCAATACAAACATTGACTTTGAACAACAATTGCAAAGTTTTGACAAATCCTATAAGAGCAAACTTTTTGCCTCTAGAATGAACTCAAAACCTTCTCCCAAATCCTACTTGCTGGTTTCCCAAATTCCTCGTACTTTGCCCTAGGTTGTTGTTTTTGTGGCTGGAGATCTGATTTTGATCTTATTCCGCAAACGGCCAACCCTCAGGTATCATTCTAACTTATCCTAGGAATTTTATAGCCCGATCCTACCCTCAACTTAATCCTAATATCAATCATACTAATAATTTATCTTTTTTATTATATTTTTACCATTTTATGGCCTTTCTAAGGCAATAGAAGAATTATTACAACCTAGAAGGTAAAATTACTAACTAATTCTTATCTACTAGCTATTAAGTGAAGAAAATAAACTAAGAAGCTTTCATAAAAACCTTGTTAAAATATGTTGAATTCTTGTTGAATTAAGATAATAGAATATTAACTGAAAAATCATTTTTAGTCATAGTTTCACCATATAATCGTGTCACAGTATGACATCTACTCCCTCTAAACTTTTGCATCCTTCAATATGCGCCAATATTCTATAGTCAATTATCTCTTTTACCAATGCCAATGTTTCCATTTACTCCACATATGCAAGTAGGTTGGAAATATCTTCTTTTGCATATGACCAAACCATTGGCAAGGTATAAACTTTGAAATAAGAAGACTTAATTAAAACTTCATCCACATAGCCACATACATCTTGCTTGCATCTTTTGTCTTGTTCTTTTGATTCCAACCTCAATTTAAGATGTCCATGTAATCTTTAAATCTATTTTTAATATCTTTATATTTAAAGATTTTTAGATTTTTAACCTTTGAATTCCACACTTTGATTCCATAATCTTCTTTTACCACATAATTTTGTGAAACATCTATCATTTCTTTTTGAATGTATCCTTGTAAAACATCCTTTATTTCTTCTTGAATGCATTGTTGTGAAACACCATAACCTTGTGTTATCTCAAAGCGTTGTATTACTTCATAACATTGAGAAATTTCATGGCCTTATGAAATCTCATGCTCTTGAAAAATCTCACAACTTTTGCCATAATCCTTTGTGGTTTCACCACCACTTTTAGTATCATAACCTTATGTAATTTCATAATCCCTTCCATAATGATCATGTAAAAATTCAAAACTTCTTTTATTCAATCCATATGTGGTTTCATAGCCATATGCAATTTGACTTTCATCATCATATTTGTGCATAATTCCACTACTTCTTACATCATAATATTGTGAATTCATACAATCTTTATAATCATAACCTTGAACAGATCCATAATCCATTTCATATGAAGGTTTAATTTTAAATTCTTCAACATAATCCAAAATATTAGGCAAAACATCTTCACCTCCTTCAAATATAGAAAATATCTTTTTATCATTAAGAGATATTCCATCCAAACTGCTGTCACCAACTTGCATAAACTTATTCAATGTAGAATAGCCATATCTTTCATCTGTGTTGTCATTAATTTTTAAATCCTTGAGCTCCATATTGCTTTCAAATTTTTGGATACTTTGACCTTCTATAGTAATAGTTTGAATAGAGTCTTTGTTTTCTCCTTTACCACTCTCAATATAAGATCCAATTTCTTTCATTTGCAAAAAATTGGCTCTTCTTTTGAAGTCCTCTAGTTGCTCTTCCAATTCTCTTTTTTCAAGATTAATCCCTTGCATTAATAAAGATGATATAGAAGCCAAAGTAGAAGATTTCTTAGGCCATACTGTAACTCCTTTAGCTCGTGCTCTTTGTTGCTTTGCTAAAACAACCACTGCTTCTTTCAACTCCTCCCAATTATTGATACAACCACTATCCGTAGACTCATCTGCAAGAAGTATGAAAAGCTTGTCTCTCAAGGTATCTACAAGACCATTTAAAAACAAATCTATCTTTAAAACATCCAATGACTATCTCTCTGAGGATGAAAATTGATAAAGTTTCATTTCAAATTTTTTCAAAAATTCATAAAGATCCATATGTATGCCTGGTTGTAATTCTATCTAATCCTAAAAATTTTTCTTGGTAATCCTATCCTAATTTGTATCAATAAATTCTTCTTTCAAAAGTTTTTGAAATTTTGACCATGTTTCTACACCCCCTTTAAGTAATTTCTTCACTTTTTTATGAATCCGAGGTTCAATAGCCAAATAGAAGCTTGAAATCATCTTTACCTCAGGAATTTGGTATGTCTCCATTTCACATGTATAAACTTGTAAAAACTTAGTGATGTTGCATCCTTCAAATCTTCCAAATTTATTGATGATTCTTTGTAATGCCTTTGTGATATCCCTTTCAATTGCTTGCATCTTTTGTTGTTCCTCCATAAATATACAAAAAGCCTTAAAAAATTCATTAACATTTGGCCCATCCAAAATATTTAACCTATGCAAAGACTTTGATGAAACATCTTCTATTTTATTCTACAATGTTCAAAAATGTCCCTTGAAATGCTCCAATAATTAACTTATGATACTTCAAATTGTCCTAGGCGGTTATTTTAGTAGCTAGAGGTCTAATTTTGACCATGTTCTACAAACAACCAACCCTCGGGTATCAATCTAACCTATCCTAGGGATTTTATAGCTTGACCCTATCCCCAACTTAATCCTAATATCAATCATGCTATTAATTTATCCTTTTTATTATATTTTTATCATTTTATGGCCTTTCTAAGGCAATAAAAGAATTACTACAATTTATAAGCTAAAATTATTAATTAATTCTTATCTACTAGCTATTAAGTAAAGAAAATAAACTAAGAGGCTTTCATAAAAACCTTGTTAAAATATGTTGAATTTTTGTTGAACTAAGATAATAGAGTATTAATTTAAAAATCATTTTTAATCATAGTTTCACCATATAATTGTATCGCAATACAATTGTGGAATATCTTCTTTTAAATTAATATTATTTAAAAATATTCTTTTTTAGTATTAAAAATACTATACTAATAGCTTATTGATTTTTCTTTGTTAATATGAAAGTAGATTAAGTCATGGAAGGTGCATCCTCACAAATAAAGAATAGAGTAGCAATTCTTGCAAATCTTTAAGCTCTTTTAGATACTATACGAGAAGAAATGGAATTCTTTTGCAATCCAAAAAAAAAAAAAAACCACAAATAGAGTAAGTATCTAAAGAAACTAAGCGAGAGATTGATAGTTTGCAACAAGAGATCATACAATTGAGAGAAGTAAGCGGAAGATAAGCTATGTATATAACCTCTCTAGAAGATCCAAAGGTTGTCATGAAAGAGCCAAAGGCTAACATGCCTGATAAATTTGATCGAACAAGATCCAACTTTTGAGGGTTTGTACAACAAGTACAATTTTACTTATGACTATATCTTTATTGTTATTTAGATGGATTTACTTAAGTCACTTTTGTAGGCACTTTTTTATCAAGAAGTCCTTAATTATGGTTTGCTACATTGTTGGAAAAGAATTTTTTGATCTTATACAATATGAAAGCTTTTATAAAAAGATATATCTCTGCATTTGGATATAGTGATTGGAAAAGGATAGCAGAAAGGAAGATTCAAAACCTACAATAAGGACAATGTTCAATTGCAATTTATACTGCAAAATTTCAAAAATTTATTTGTGATCTCGATTGGAATTATAAGGCTTTTATGACTCAATTTTATTATGGCCTAAAGGACAATGTAAAGAATTTATTGATGACAGTGCTAAGAGTTGAAAGCTTAGAAGAACTCATATTTCAAGATATTACTTGTGACAATTGTCTATTTGAATTATGACAAGAAAAACAATGAATTTTTACCAATACCTATCAAAATACATCTACTACATCTTCAAGAATATTAGAGAAGCTATTAATATATCCTAAATCCATACAAATTGATATAATCCAATTTAAGCTATTAATACTAGCAAAAAAGACTAGACTTCGGCTAAAGAATTTATGTCTATTTGGTCCAATTTATAATCTCTCACAAATGGAACTTACAGCCTTACAAAAATATATTGATGAAAATCTAGCCAAGAATTTTATTAAACATTCAAAATCATCTGGAGGAGCTCCTATCTTGTTTATGAAGAAAAAAGATGGTTCTTTACATATGTATTTGGATTATCGAGGCCTAAATAAGGTAACTATAAAAAATTGCTATCCATTATCATTGATCTCAAGATTATTAGAATAACTAGGACATGCAAAGATCTTTATAAAGATTGATTTGAGAGGTGCCTACAATCTAGTCAAGATCAAAGAAGGAGATCAATAGAAGACAGCATTTTGTACAAGGTATAGATATTTTGAATACAATATTATGCCTTTCGGACTTACAAATGTACCTGTAGCCTTTCAACATATAATGAATGATATCTTATAGGAATACTTAGATGACTTTGTAATTATTTACTTGGACAATATCTTGATCTTTTCTAAGAACAAACAAAAATATGAATATCATATACATATGGTATTGAAGAAATTATAAGAAAGTGGATTGTATACCAAATTAGAAAAGTGTTCTTTCCATCAACCATTAGTCAAGTTTTTGGAATATATTACTTCTAAAAATAGAATTTCTATGGATCTAAAAAATATATAAACTTTTATAAAGTGGAAACAACTGTCATTAATCAAAGATGTATAATATTTATTGAGATTTGTAAATTTTTATAGAATCTTCATCAAAGATTATTTCAAGGTTGCAGCTCTATTAAGATGACTTACAAGCAAGGAAAAATTTATTTGAGATAATAAGATTGAAGAAGCATTCAAAAAGTTAAAAGAATCCTTCACTTCAATCCTTATATTTGTCCGTGCAGAACCAATAAAACCATTCATTTTAGAAAAAGACGCCTCAAATTTTGCACTTAGATTTGTACTATCTCAAACTAGTGATGATAGTCAACTATATCCAGTAGCATTCTGCTCTTGAAATTTTTCAGCTACAGAGATCAATTACGAGATCCACAACAAAGAACTATTAATAATTATTGATACTTTTGAAGAATGGCGCCATTTGCTAGAGGGGGCTCAACACAAAATCATGATATATACTGACTATAAAAACTTGGAATATTTTATAAGTGCTTGAGTTTTGAATTACCAACAAGCATGATAGAGCATGTCATTATCTTGGTTTGATTTTGTGATTATATATTATCCGAAAAAACTTCAAGGGAAACTAGATGTCATTTCTCAATGATCATATCTTGTGCCAAAAATAGAAGATATTATATTGGATCAACAAAAAATAGTCATGTTAAAGTTGTCTAATTTATAATTGAAAATATTGACAATATCTATCTATATAGATACAGCTTTCAAGACAAAAATCCAAAGAGCATTCAATAACATCTAAAAAATACACATGTACAAAAAAACAATAATTTCAAGTTCAAGGACGGATTGTTATATTTTAAAGATTTCTTATATGTTCTTCTAGGTCCTACGAGACTTCAAATTCTTCAAGCACAAGATGATTTTCCAATAGCTGGATATTTTGGCTTCAATAAGACCTTGGAATTAACATCAAGAGACTATTGGTGGCCTCAAATGTAGAAATTGGTAAAAGAATTCATTCAATCATGCAAAAAATTTCCCCCAGTAAAAGTCCAAAGATACCAATCATATAGACTTCTCCAACCACTTCTAATTCCTAAGGGCCCATGATAATTGTTATCCATGGACTTTATTACAGACCTTCCAATTTTGAATGGAAAAGACTCAATTTTTGTAGTGGTAGACTATCTTATTAAGATGGCACACTTCATCTCGTACAACAAGACTATTTTTGGAGAAGAAATGGCCAAGCTTTTTATTGATAATATTTATCAAATACATGGCCTTCCAAATGACATCAGTTTAGACCAAGGACTATAATTTGTATCAAATTTTTGAAAAGAATAATTTTAATTTTTGAAGATCAAGATCAACCTTTCATCAGCTTATCATCCTTAGATCAAAGGTCAAACAAAACAAGTGAACCAAATCTTGGAACAATATCTTTTTTGTAATATAAATTATCGATGAGATGATTGGATGGACTTCCTACCATTGGCTGAGTTTGTATATAATAATTCTGAATATTCTTCAACAAACCAAATTCCATTCTTTTCAAACTATGAATACCATCCTAGAGCAGATCCATTTCAAATTGAAGATGTGGAAAGCCCTACTGCAAAAAATCAAGCTATTTACTTAAAAGCCATCCATAAAGAATTAAAATTTTAAGTGTAAATGGCTTAAGATCAATATAAAAACTATGCAAATATTCATTGTAAGAACCAATTAAAGTTCAAGGTAGGAAATTATGTCTTACTACTCTGGTGAAATATATAAACAAATTGACCATCACAAAAATTAGACTATCAAAGACTTGAACCATTTACGATTTTATATCAAATAAATCCAATAAATTTTTCATCTTGAACTACCAAATAACATACATATTCATCTAATCTTCTATGTCTTACTTTTAAAAACCTACTATAAATCAAGAATTGTTACAAGAACTCTTCTACCACCAACTCCAATTGAAGTCAATCAAGAGCTAGAATACGAAGTGGATGAAATATTGAATTTACGTATAAGACATGGACAATTGGAATATTTCATTTATTAGAAGGGCTATGGAGTTAGTAAAAGAACGTGGATACCTTCAAATAACCTTAAAAATGTACCTAAGAAGTTTGCGAATTCTATCAATGATATTCTAGAAAATCTAGATTCAATCACTATTGAAGATTTTGTGAATACCAACATCTCTTGGCTTCTACATGATGTTTTTCTATCAACAACAAAAGACCAATATAAAAAAAAAAAAAAAAAAAAACCATACCAAGATCTTCACTTGTATATAGTCATTTTTACTAAGATAGATTAGATTTTATTAGAAGCTTATTAGTTACTATGTCAAATCTTTGCATTTTAAGAGAATTGCAAGAATAAGAGTCAGAAGACTCTTCTATCATACAAGCGGCTAGATAATCATTATAACATTCACAATCTGTTGGATTTAAAGAACATGAATAAGGCAATGAAGGAGTATTCCAATGTCAAGTAAGGCCATATTTGGAGTCTTTAGAGATACGGCCTCATCACAAAAATCTTGATTCAAATGCCTAAACTTTAATAATACTTCTTGAAGTTGGAAGGTGACTCTAGGTGGACTAGAAATTATGTTTGCAAGATGTTTTGAAGGTTGCAACAAAGAGTAGATTCTTAGATGGGATGTTGGTATAACAAAAGTTATATCTGGAGGTCATTGATGCTTCTTCAAGGATCTTATTGAACCAATAACCAATAAACAAAAGACGGAATATGTTGTTTCTCTATTTCGATAAATTCTAAATTTTTTGCATATGTGATCATCAAATTACTTTAGATCCTTATGAAATTTGTTGCTAAAAAAGAAGATAATGTCACAAACATACTTTAAGTCACCACATTCTAAAACTTTCCATAGTCTTCTAGAACCTTCCATAGTCTTTTAGAATCTTTTGTAGTTTTTTAGAATCTTCCATAGTTTTTTAAAATCTTCCACAACCTTCTAAAATTTTCTTTAGTCTTTTAAAAATATTCCATAATCTTATAGAACCTTTTAGAACCTTCTTCAATCTTTCAATACCTCCCGTAGTCTTCTAAAATCTTTTAAAATCTTCTTTAGTCTTTTTGAACTTACCTTAGTCTTCTAAAATCTTTCTCCATCTTCTAGAATGTTTTAAGATACTCTTAAAAGGTTCAATAGGACATAGGGCTTGTAGTATAAATAAGACGTAAGATCAAGCTGCACCTCAAGCTTGCCAACACAAGTCTTGGAGTAATCCAAAGTGTTGCCTTATTTTTTTGCTATTAATCTAATTTCTTATTCTTGTTAATCATCTAGTTCTTTGTTCTTGCCCATTCAGTTCTTTGTTTTGAAAACCATTCTAGTTTTGTAATCTTTTCCTAGTCTCTTTGCTAACATGCTATCTTGAATTCCCAACAAATGTTTATTTTTCACTCTTAAGGGTATATTTGTTATGTATTTTTAATTGGCATTTGATTGCATATTTGATGTTGATTTATGGCACTTGATCTATTGTATATGATAATCTTTATTTACACAACAAGTTGTTGATTGTAACATTGCTTAGATGTGGGCAATCTTTCTACCTCTATAGATATGGACTATAAAAGTGCAGTGTCATACAAAAGAAAATTGAATATCAAAATCACTATTTTTTTTTACACAAAAGTTTGATAAAAATTGTAGTAGTAGCATTAACATTGATACAAAATTTTGTATGAAACTTTAATTTTCAATGCATGCTCAATTTAATGAACATGGAAATACCAAAATTGAGAACAATGTGATAATGAACAATTTGAGCAACCTATGACAATTTATCACATTGAAGTGGGCCACAAATCATACTGGTTATTATGTGTTGATGATGGAAGGTGATTATAGTGATAGACGTTGCAGGTAACTAAAAAGTGGTAGTAATCAAAGTTAATTCACTCAATTCTATTTTGCTACCTTCATTATATTAATATTCAATAGTAATGGAAAATATTGTATATGGACAATATCCATTGTGATAGTAATAAAGTTGCATGTAAATAAAAATTAATAATAAAAAATTTACTACCATTTTGCTACATTTTTAAAATATTCAAAGCAAGGTTGCTGATCAATATTCTATATGCATTGAACTTTTCACATTGCTTAATCAAGAAGTAATTGGAATCCTTATTCTATGTAAAAATTGAACTTTTTATACTAAATTCCACCAAGACGCAACAAGTTTTTGTAGAATATGCCTTCTTTTGCTCTTTCTCTTTTTTTTTGGAAATTCACTCTCTTTTGTCCTTCTCTCCTCTCCCAATTATCCACGCTTCCTCTCGTCAAATCTAATCTTTCTCCCACATTTTGGAATAGAATTTTACTTGCCTTCATTCATCTCAATTTTTGCCTTCTATTGATCTTGATTTCATTCATCTAAACCTCGTTTTAAACAATCTTGTTTTATTGTACACCTTCCTCAATTAGCCGTACCCATGCTCTTGCCAAATCTAACCCTTCTCCAACACTTTGAGGTGGAACTTTGCCTTCATTCTTCTTCATTTCATTCATCCAAGCATGGTTTTAGGCAAACAGTCTTGTTTGACTATATATAATAACATAACCTTTACAAGATGGGATTGGATGTTGAAAAAGATATAGCTTTAAGATGATGCATCAGATTGAGCTTGAAAATACGGATGTTAATAGACTAAATACGCATCCAAATTAAATCCATATACACACATAAATCAGAAATACATTGATGAAATAAAAAAGAAAAGGATCAACCATGTCAATGCCTGTTATCTACGAAATTATTAGCAATGCATGAAAACTGAAGAAAAGAACTTTTTACAAAGAGAGAATGTATAACAAAGTTAAAAAAACAAAAGACCATACACCAAGCCAAGATATTAAAATTTAACGAAGCAGAAATGGAATTTAAGGACACAAGAAAATGGATAATTTTGAGGATATCAAATATTGAATAGTTTCTACACCATATACTTCAGATGTTTAGATGTACAAAAAAGCAAGGTGCTTTACAAATTCAATAATATAGGAATGACATACGAATAAAGTTAGTTCAATCTTAATCTCAAATCACACACAACAGAACAGCCATGCATTCTCTCACGTATATCCGACACACCACACATCACCAAGACTCGTCATAAATGCGACCATTTCAAACGCATCCACCCATGCATGCACACACGGACCTCGAGAGCCATACACATCAACATACCGGACACATCACATGTGCACCATCTATCAACTTGGGTATTCTCCCGCTTTTGAACTTGGGGAGTGCTGTTGAAGAAAAAGAAAAAGAAAATAACGCAAATCTACTGTTGCCTCCGTCTCAGTAACTGAATTTCATCTACAACCGGCCACCCATGTGCACGCTCCCACGTCACCATTCGTGTACACGCCCAAAAACCCCAAAAAAAAAAAAGAAGAAAAAGAAAACACCCAAAACTAGCTGATGGGCGCTTGGCCGTGATCAGACGTCTTCAGCCACAAATGACGACCCAGCAGAGGGGCTGTGTGTACAGCCATGTATGCCGCGTTCAACCTGCAGCCATCCGCTCCGACCGTCAGAAACTCCAACCGCAGCTACGATTGCGATCCATGTCCCATACGAACCAAAGTGAACCGCAAATTCGGTGCGCATCACAACCACCGCTACTCATGTCTCACCTAACTCACATGCCACACCACCTAAGCTTCACACGCATAACATGAAACAATGCCACCAACAACGGGAAGCGGCACTCACTTGTCCACGTCGGGCGGGGCCAAAGGGTCAAAGCTCTCCTCCTCCTTGTGCTCCACGCTAGGCACGGCGCTTACAGCAACTGAAGCCTGTGCGTCACCCTAACCATGGTGATGTGCGCGCATATGCGATACCCAGAATATCAAAATCAAGAGGCCTCCATACACCTCCCTCATCTCCACCTCTCCCACACCTCTTGGCTTTTGCCCGGTGCTCATCTCGCTCACTTCCACTCATCTCCACTACTACACCACTACACCCCCTCACCCCTGCTTGCACGCAAAACTACCACCAAGTGCAACATCCAACCTCCCATACGCAACATCAACAAACATGTGCACCGTCCACCTTGCCACCACGACGTCCACGCAATCAAACAGGCAGTACCAACACCAAAAGGGATGAAAACAAAACCTCTCTTCATGTTGCGTCTCAATTATCAATACAAGTGGAAAACCAGCGGACCCGGTCCCTCGTTTATCGACTAACCAGTTCAAGCTTTTCATTGCTCAGGAGAAACTCCGTACAGACGTTACACCTAACTCAACGCGTCTAACCATGCCCAGCAAGGCTACGTCAACATACAAAAAGCTCTCCGACGGCCTTGCACAACCAGCTTCGGCTCGGCATCTCACGACTTGTAAAACTTGAAACATCTATTGCCTTGCCGTCAGTCAATGTGAAGGTAAAAAGGCATCCCACGTTTCGACAACTATTCTGCACTGTCACACGCCAAAAACGCTCCGGCGGGAATTCACTTCTCACAGTTGCTGAACTCTTCACTGTAATATACGGCCACAGCAGACCCAGCCTCAGATCATCATCCACGATCATCCACTATCACAATCAAACCATCATCAACCACACCCAGAAACCCACTCTGCGTATCTCCACCCCTTCGCCATACTTCCTCCTTATTCCTGCCTCCCACGCACATTATCACGCTCCCCTGTTCTTACCTCTCAACCTACTGTCGCCCGCACTTTCACAACCCCCACAAAATGCACACCTCCCTACCGTCCAACGCTCACCCAACTTCGATCCCACTGCCACGACCTCCGCCACACCTCAACTCTCCCGCACAACCACAAGCACCTTGCCCCTCCATCCTCAAACATTGCCGCTCACTAACTACCTCACTTGCATACTCTACATTTCACCACGTCACAAACCAAATCATCAACATCCAAACTCAACGGCAGCCCAAAAGAAACTCTAGCGTACCTGCTGGGGATAGTTCCCATAACCGGGGTAGTTCCCGTATTGAGCGTATGCAGGGTCCTGAGGTGGCTGCGCCGGATATCCGTATTGGTCGTACCCTTGTGCATACCCTTGGTAATACCCAGCTGCATTCCATTGATTCGGGTCTTGGTGATGGCCCCATGCAGGCTGCCCACACAAAACCAAAACAAACCAACCCGTAAGCAAATACTCCTCCTATCAACAAACGCCCCATCACCGCGACGTGATTCATCTCCCAACCCAACACTCCCGTAACCCAGCGTCACATCGCACAAAATCCACGCAGTCACCCATCTACTTTCAGTTTCCAACGCAGACTGCGGCTTACATCACTCGTCTGCTTGTTGCCGGGACTTCTACCCCACGACAGACGCACTGCTTGTGTCCCGATCACCGTCTGGTGAAGCCTTTGTAGCGCCTCCTCTGCGCACGCTCTGCAACAGATAACACCGCGCGGACGCGCATCAAACATCAAATTCCCCTGTTACATGCTTTCACTGCCGAATGCATTCCGCTTACGACTTGCACATCATGATCAATGTCTGCTTGTAGGCAGCAAAATCCGCCAACAACCGCGCCTACTCACGCCCTCCACCAGGGACAACAACCAACAAAATCCATGCCCCAAAATAGCCAACAAACAACTGCTCCTGGGCGCTCACGCATACCTATGCGTGAACTGGACGAATCCGCAGCCTTTCCCAGCGGGAATCTTCACATACACCAGTTCTCCAAATTGTCCAAACACGTTTCTCAAGTCTTCGTCTCCAACCGCTGGGTCAAGTCCTCCCACGAATATCTGCCCACGCAAATCCACCGCATCACACCCGTTACCTTAAGCACCCATCCATCTTCCACATGTCAACGTATTCTATCATTCACAACGTTTCATGACGGAGAACGTGCCCGCCCACGCATTCTCGTCGCATTTGCATCCCAACACCGCATCTCAAATCATAATCACATAATCACCAAGGGAATGACAAACGCCCCAGCTCCACAACAAAACCAGACGCAGGGCACACACAACAACCCCCCCCCCACACACACACACACACACACACACACACACAGACACACAGACACACACACTGCACCGACGCCTTACGGTTGTATTGTTAGGATCGTTGTCTGTGGGGAACGCCTGCGGAGATGGCTGCGCTCCGTATGCTGCATACGTTGCCACGGCTACAGGAGACACTGCGCCCACTCAATCAACCACCACACATCGCCGTCAGCCATGGACCGCCCATCATATGCCACTCACCAACTTGCCAGACTCTACAACCCAAGCTTTACCCCCTTCGATCAGCACAACGTCAAGGCCACACACATAGTCACTGCATCCTCCACATTGCAGCCATCTTACTCTACGCCTCACATCATCCACCGCGCACTCACGTTCACTTCTCATCCACATGGACCCTACAAACGACCCTACAAACGACTCTCCAAACCCACAGCCACGCCTTACACCTACCCTCCTACCAGCGGGGCTCCAACGTCGAATGACAATCACAACTCCCATATCTGACACCTTGCTCGACGCTCATGGGTACGAATAACTACACAACACTCGCAGTTCCCTCAATCGAGGTGCAACCCCCGTTGGGAGCCAAAGGAATAAGAATACGCCACACCAAACATGAAAACCAACAGAAGAGTCTTGTAACGACGTCCGACACACGCACAATAGACTACCCGCCAACTGCGGCCAACACCACTAACAGGACCGTCACGACACCCACCGGCCATCCCGAAAGCACCGACCAACATGCCTTACAAACAACGAAGAAAGAGGCAGAGAAAGAGTAGAAGTCATGATGCCGACAAACAATCTAACGAACAAAACGAACAAAGAACCATGCTCCACATGGAAAAACGCCACAACGAATAAAGCACGAAACGCAGCAGCAAAACGTGCAAACAGGGGACACTGACCTAAATCACGCCCCACCCACTACTGAGGGTGCTTTCCCAGTTGCCGGGTTCTCTCTGTAGACACCCTTGGTAGCAAGCCTCTTGCCCTCCTGCTTCGACACAGATTATTGACGAATAAGCTTACCCGCCACACATCACTTTGACCTACACGACCCTCACTCAACCTTCATCCCACCATGCTCTCACCACATTGCATACGGAACTGCAACATTCAGCATAGCGTTTCACCGTCCTTACTTCCCCAAACGCCCATCAAACCACAACCTCGCCCCTGCATCAGGCTCCCACCGACCTCAACCACACCACGCGCAAACACATCCAACACCCCTGACTTCCGCGTACACGCACCTTTCGGGTTCAACTGATTAGGGCCCAGCGATTTCTTCGGCGTTGCTGCGCTGATCCGCATCGGCCTGCTCGAGCAGTAAATCCCGTTCATCTCACTCATCGCCCGATTCCTTTCCATCTCATCGCCGAAACGCACGAACCCGTACCCTTTCGATCGACCTGTGTTGGCGTCCGTCACCACCTTCGCACCCTTCACAGATGGGTACCGGGTGCGAAACGTCTCCTGCAGCATGTAATCCGTCACATCGGGAGCCAAATCCCCTACAAAGATCGAGTGCTCCGGTCCCGCCTCCGGCCGCCTCTCCCCTATTCCAAACGAAGCCCAATTCAGCCGGAATGGCTGCTCTGTGTTCGGCATCTGAGTGCCGTTGTAAGCCTGCAAAATCTTCTCCGCTGCCGCGTGAGACACAAATTCCACGAACCCGTACCCTTCAGAGTATCCCGTCTGCTTGTTGCGAATGATCTTCACAGACTGCACCTGCAACAACCATTCCGACCCTCTGTTAGCATGCCATCGCCTGTTCCCAACCCATCCTGCCCGGTCTGGGACATGTTATCTCATTGTGCTCTGCTACGCGATCCCCACAATCCTGCATCCATTCCCTCCACTCCAACGCCGCCCTAACTTCGCAAAGCTGCTATCGCATCATCATGCGACACCATCCGCAAGACCTACACGACCTACCATGTTCACACCAACAGCGCCCCGCAACGCACGGTCCCACGAACCCACACAAACCTAGACCGCCTCCACGGAGGGACCAAAGCCGCTCACATAAGTACCTCTCCAGTGTGTACAAAAGCTGTGTGCAAGTAGTTCTCGTCCATCCAGTACTGCAGATCTCCAACCCACAACGTTTTCACCTCCTCGTGATGCTGAGGCTGCATACCCGTCTGTTGCATCATCACCCATTGCTGCGGCTGCTGCTGCCCCTCTGCCTGCTGCCCATGCGGGGGCCCGGCCCCTGCTGGCGACTGCATCATCCTCTACGAGCACCCCGCTTCAGACACTAAGCCAATAAATCTGCTCTTCCCAAACTTTTAGGAAGACTCCCGGTTTTCCAGCCGGAACTAATTCCTCTGCACAAACCCTGCAATTCGAGAGCAACCCCGCCAAATCAGCATTCATGTGTCACAAACCTCCATCCCGCTACGTTCCCATGCAAATATCATCACCATCCTTCCACAATGTCCGAAAAGCATAAAAGCGTGGCGACCGATACCCAGGCCCCCAAGACGGGCGGGGGAAAGCGCCTCTACATTCTCGGTTGCTCTGGTACACAAGACATTCTAAAAAATCATTCCATCGCACGTTCCCACCTCGGTGAAACCACTCCTGCCAACTAACTCGTTTCACAACAATTCGTGTCGACTTCCTGCAACAATTTCGGCCGGTGCCTGCAGCGCCAGCTCACAGTGATAAGGGATACATAACTTCGTCATACTATCCGCGTATTGCTCCGGGTCCAAGCTGTGACGGCACCTACAACTTCCCAACAGCACGCAGTTCACCTGCCCCTCTAACGACGACGACGACGACGACGACGACGACGCAGCTTCCAGATATCTGCGACAGAACTACCCCGTGACCCCTCGCATCGCCTCACCGGATCATGGCAACTCTGCGCTCCAGCAGAATCTGCAAAACCCCTGTCACGCTCAACCACAATGGACCACTCACCAGCTCCGCCTCCTAAAATATCAACCGCCGCCGCATTACAGCTCGACGCAAGGCCTCGCCATCTCCCGCACGCACGACTCCAAACTCTAACCCACCCGACTCTCTCGCCCAAAACCCTAACACCACGACACCGTCGCCTTCAAATCCCTCCGCATGAAAATAAAAATAAAAAAAACCACCAACCGGCAAACCAAAACACAATTCCAAAACAAAAATTCCCGACGCATCCATCCAAAGCCACAGCCGCCGACACAACCGACCCCCGAGCTCTACACCACCGCGCCCATTCCCAACCCGGACTCCGACCACACCACCCGGTCCCAAACCCCAAACCCTCGCCCCAGCGACAGTTGGAAAACCGAGCCCCAGCCAACAGAAAAAAAGAATTGCACGCGCGAGCGCGAGAAGTGCAGGAGGAGGAGGAGGAGGAGGAAAAAGATGAGTACCTGCAGGCCGAGCTAGGCTGGCGGGCGGAGTGACGATCCCATGCAGGGGGAGGAAGGGGAGGGGCAATCGAGAGGAGGTAGTCGCAGGCGTCGGAGACAGGCGCTTCCACAGCCCCGGGCCAGCGAAGTGGCACCCGCACAAGCCGAAGGCGAAGGCGGGGCGGGGCGGGGCGGGGCGGGGCGGGCTTCAGGGCGGGCTTCAGGGCGGGCTCGTCTGCTGGCCCCTTGGACGGCCACGATGCGCCGCTCTCCCGCCTCGCTCTCATCGTGCCCGTCGCTGTGCCCCCAGATGCTCCCCCCTACCTACGTCGCCTCCCTACCTCCTGCTCCCCTGGACGGTCCCGATGTAGCCGCGGCCTGCGCCCCCGCATCGCAGCCGTCCGCTCGGTCGCCGCTCAATCTCCCCGCCTTCCTCTGGTTTCTCTTGAACATGGTCCCTCTCCCTCCCCCTCTCGCTCTCTGCGTCTTGTGTGCTCCGTCCCCCGCCTTGCCATTGCTTTGCCAGCCAATCCCACGGACCGGCATGCCAGCCATTCTTGTCCCTTTCGCCGTCGCTTCGTTTCCAACCCTGTTAGCCCTTGCGTTCGTGGGCTGCACTGCGATGACCCCGTTCACCGTCCCGTCGCGGGGCTGTGCAAGCACCGAGCGGCACCCTCTGCGCTGAATCATGGTGCGCTGCAGTGCAGTGCAGTGTCTGGAAAGGCAACGAGACCTTGTGGTGTGGCCCTCACTATTGCGCCACGATGGTGTCTGCAATTCTTGTCTGCAATCGCGGATGCCCTTGCTTTGTCTCTCCGTTGCTGCACATTTCCGCTCTGAGACTGTTGGGCACGCGGGCATTCCATGGACGAGTGTACGAATTCATACCGGTGGTAGGCTATTATAATAATTATCATCATCATCATCACAATCAAGCAGTGTTACGTGTCATGTCGGATCCAAGTGAAGGAAGCTTGCTTGGCTCGCTGTTCAAAGCGGAGAGACCGCACAGAGAATAACATCAAAGCCTCAACAAAAGAGCGATCGAGTTGGAAGATACTTTCAGTCCCGCCGTTCCAGATGGCGTAGCCTCGAGATGATTGTGGGTTTAAGTGGCGAGGGCATGGAATCCCCCTTGTTGGGTTTTATTCTCTAGGCATGGTTCATGCTTTGTTTTTCAGACCATTCTTGCCATTTTTTTTACTGTCGTGTTTTTGTTTTTATTTCATTCTCCTGGGTGGGTGTGTGGTGTATCGGGATTTGAAGTTGTGTGTTCGGAATTTTTGTGTTGTGTAGCATTCCTAGGAAATATGAATATCTGAGTTCATTGTTATTGTCTTGCGCTGGCTTCATTTTTACATCTTTTAAATGATTGTTTGAGAGTATTTTTGTGAGTATCGTTTTCATTGTGTTCATTTTGTTTACTTGTTTCTGGATGGTTCAATTTCTCCTCTGTCGTTGGTTATACCAAAATTTCATTTATTGGTTTTTTTTCCTTAAGTGATGGAGGAAGCGGCTAGCGAATGTTTTTATATCTTTGAAATAATGAGTGGAATTAGCTCTATATCCTATAAACTTATGAAGTGTGTGTGTTTGTGTTTGCGTTTTTTTGTTTGTTTGTTCTTTAGTTTTGTTGTTGTTTACGTATTAGACACTTAATATATTAGTTTTTAGTTGTTGCAGTATGTACCTTGAATTCAAGTTATTATTAATGTGCATAGGAATCCCACCTTTACGTGTGTTCAGCATCTGCTTTGTGTAATAAACATCTTGTGGTTTTTTATGTATCTTTAGTTTCCAGCCTGATGCTAAAAATGTGTTTAAAATTTGTGTAATTACTACATCACGCTTTGTTACTTTGTTTGTATTGTTCTTTGTTGAATCATGTGATGAAATTTGCCCTTAATTTACTCTGTACACTCTTTCAGTTGCCACTTCGTATTGTTGGTTTTGTTGGTAGGCGTGACAAATGTTTTTAAGTCCCTTTTAATGGAATCTTTTTATTAAATCTGTGTAATACGATGAAATCACGAAAGATGAATACGTATATTAATTTCAATTTTGTTCCTTTTCAAAACGTGTCGCATATGTTAAGAATACTTAAGGATTTTGGTGAGTTTTATCTTGTCATAAAAATGTTCAAGGCCTTTAAATTGCATCTACTTCCCACTCTCACAACCAAGCTGTAGAAAATACACAGTACAGATGGCACTCACATATATTAGCTGTTTGGTCTGTCGTGCATGAAAATTTCAAGAATAAACTCCTACAAGACGGCATTTTTCTCACTTTGACAAGTTGCATTATTTTACGATTTTCTGAATGCTTGAACATGCACTGCATACGTAATAACTAATGACATTCTAGTAACTATTATGCCTTGCAAGTGAGGAACTTCTTACTGCGGAGACAAACCTGATCAGTCCTCGTATTCGTTTTTATTGAGATTTCCGTTGGCAAGCTTGGATTTTTCTGTGTAGACCATGTCTGAATATTGAAGGTCCACTTGTTATGAAAGCTTTGTCGACGTTCTGTATCTGAAGGATATAACGATATAAGATCTGGACAACAGATCACTAAGTGTGCCTGAGTCGTCCGTGATCGCGGCGCATGTTTACATCATCCATGGGCACAGCCTGTGATGAGCGGTACCTGTCTCAGAAAATGGGGGTATGAAGATCTAGTCTTCAGAACTCATGGAGCGACGTGTTGTAGAGTCGTGTTGTAGACAGGCACTGATTTTTGGACCACTAACTCTTCCAATATCTCCGAGCACGTCTGTTTCGTGATCGAGATTTTCGTTGACATTTTTCCCTCAAAGGATTGTGGTGACTGGTAGAGGGTGCGTGAGGATGACGCAGGCAAAGTTGTCGTGAGCTAAGGCGCTGCAGAGGCGCAACAGCAGCGCGACAGGGTCTTAGAAGCGGTACACGTGATGCACGGGAGGGTGCTACAAGTTCTTGAGGATTCCGGAATCCAATACACGGGCTTTATGAAAGGTGATTTTCAGTAGGTTGCGAAGAATGTCATGCATCCGTGTACATTCCAATTCTTCAAATTGTGACCACTCGCATGACGAGTTTATGGTTCCGAGACAAGACTAAGCGTACGTGAACAGTTCATTCAAGGCTCTACATCCAAGAAAAGGCTGGACGGGTCCGACCAACGAACTAGACGTCAGGATGCCGACGACCGAGACGGTGATGGACGAGAACCTGGACCAGGTTTTTAGGTTCAGTCAGCCCTCCGTCCGATGCCAGAACCACAAGCGACGCTGCTCTGAACCAGCAGCCAACACGCTTTCCTTTATGCTTTGTCTGCGGGTAGAAGTTGAGGCTATGGTGATGGTCCGCAGGGGATGTTGGGTTGCGAGTTTATGGGCTATGTTGTAGGCGTTCCATCTGTGGCTTCCATCTACACTTGCAACCTGCTGGCGCAGTTTATTTTCCAGTTTGAATTTACTGCGAGTCCAGTCAGGCCTTGCCTGTACTCTCTTGCAACTGAAGAAGTTCTTGTTGAAGTAGTTCATGTCCCGGTAGCCCGTAGGGTTGGGGAGTTGTCGTTGCGAGAGAGGATTTCAAGTGGTTTTGTTTTTTTTTTTTTTTTTAATATTACTTTTTAAGTTTTTTTTGGGTGATTATTCACAGTTTTTGCTTTTGTGGAGTTTTTTTTTGCACTTTTGCGGAGTTTTTCAAGTTTCTAGGTTGCTTGCGTCGGTGGGTTGGATACTTCAAAGTTGAGGGAATGTTCGTCATTTCGCAGGTAAACCTTAGTCCTGGTTGGCGTTGCAAGGTGCTCAGCGTATCAGTCCTGTCTCTATGTGTTAGTAACCAATTGCGAGCTGAACTGTGGGTTGAGCTTGTCCGCGAGTTGTGAACCTGGAAACAAGCAAGTGTCGGAAGCTCTGCACTCACACTTGCCGCCTCCTGACGCAGTCAAATTTTAAGTCTATTTTACTGCGAGTCCATCCGGGCTTTATCTTTACTCTCCTGTGACTGAAGAAATTGTTGTTGAAGTAGTCCATGTCTCGGTAGCTCGTAGGGTTCAGGATTTGCTGTTGCTTGAGAGGACTTCAAGCGATTTAATGTAATTTAATTTATTTTTAGTTTTTATTTATTTATAATAGTTTGATTAATATATTTTTTGGAGGGAGAGGGTGGTTATGTACAATTCTTTGAGTTTTTCGAGTTGTGTGGAGTCCTCTCAGTTGTGCTGACTTTTGCGGAGTTTTTTGAGTTCCTAGGTTGTTCGCGTGGGTGGGTTTGAGATTTCGAAGTTGGGGGGATGTTTAACATTGCGCAGCTTTGCCTTGGCGTTGGTTGGCGTTGCAAGCTGCTCAGCGTAGCAGTCTTATCACTGTGTATTAGTAATAGATTGTGAGCTGAATTGTGGGTTAAGATTTTCTGCGATTTGTGAACCTGCAAGCAAGCAAGAGCTCGAGGCCAAAGACAGGAAGGAAAAGATTACCAGAATGTATCAGACGCAGATGAAGCAGTGCCCAAGTGTGGAAATAGTCCCGGCAAGTGGTGCTCAGTCAGCATCAAGTAACCAGGACATGCCTTCAATGTACGGTGCTATCTTCTCTAGCGATGGGAGAGCGAGCTCGCCTGACCCGAAAGCCCGTTTGCGATGGACCCCGGAGCTCCATGAGCGATTTGTTGACGCGGTCGAACGGCTGGGTGGTGCCGACAGTAAGCCACTCGTGCTAATCCCTCGGGAAGTACAATTCAATTCGATCTTGCTTACATGTGGCTACAGTTTGTTAGGGTGTTTCTTCAACAATGCGAAGGATGAATTGAATCGATGCGGTCCACATGACATACGACTTGAATCGCCAGTTTTATCTGATGCCTCAGCACATTTTTACGGCCTAGGTTTTGTTACTGCTGGTCTTTGTGTCCTCGCATACTTTCTTTCTAGACCGTGAGCAATGCGTCTGGTTGAGGATTTCATGAGCTGATTATCGGTCCCTCTGAAGTGCAGAAGCCACTCCAAAGTCAGTGATGCGGGTGATGGGCGTGAAGGGCTTGACGCTTTATCATTTGAAGAGCCACCTCCAGGTTAGGTTTTTTTCTGCCATATTCCATACCTTTTTGTGGGTGAAGTATATGTATATGCTTTATCATCACTTATCCCTTAACTTTTGTGTATCTCCCTTCTGCTTTTAGAAAATATCATAACCTTTATTTTAGTAGTAGTGACCCAAGGTGAAATTGTTCATGTTCTAGATATCGAATTTTCATTGTGCGTATTTCGATCTCTTCAACAGTAATATGTTGGATTGTCTTGCTCACTTCTGTGTTTGCCTTTTTGAAGAAAATGAATGTATTTTTAATGAAATAGTTATTTGTTTGTTCTTAATTGTTTGCTTCTTAAACTCTCCAGGATCAGGTCGTAGCTACCATCGCCTTAACACGAATTTCTACACTCATTATGGTTGTTCTTGAGTTAATTGAGTTATAGAATATATTCTCAGACTTATGCATATAGTAGTATCACAAGTAGTAAGCTCTTAAATTGGATATGAAACTAATGCATGGATTGTCGAATTATACTCCATAACGATTACAGGAAATTTTTCCATGGGTGGATTAGGAATCACTTTACAATGTCTCATTATTTATGAACTTGAGGAAGGATATGGAATGAAATGTTCAGTTATTGTGTTTGCAATACAAGTCCATTTCTTTATGTATAGCTTAAACGGCTTAGGAACACAGCTCACACCTCACTGATCACAGCTTTAATCTTCATTATTTATAAATCAAACTTAATTATTGTTGTAGTGAGCCAAACTTATTCGTGATAGTAATACTTTCCAGGTAAATCCTATTTTTCGCACTCAGCTCGTTGGTATATTTTGATTTTGTGGCGTTCTTGAATCGGGCCCCTGCTTCTTCCCCGAGCACTACTACATCACTATTTAGTGGTTGATGCTAACCTTCACTATCTCAGGCATAGAGTTGGCATTCTCTAGTAGTTGATGACATGGCATGCACTCCACACATGTAAGGGGCGAATAACATCAAGTCAATACATATCAGGAATGTAGAAAAATTTAGGAGCGGCTTGAGCAAGATTGATACCCACCAGAAAGGATGCAACACTAGTTTGTTACTCACGAATTCAATTTATTTCATCCAGGGTACCTTCATCGAGATTCGTTTGAAGGTTCTTATGAGCGTAGAACCTTCTTATAAAGATTTAAAACCTTGCCTGAAGATTCTCTAGAAATTTTTGAAGCACCTGTAAGTGCAAAACAATGTGACAATTAGGAGGTTTAGTCCGGCACTGTCTCAGTAATAGATTTCTACTGTGAGGCTTCTGTTCCGATCTCACGCTAACCATCTGAGTATGTGGACATGGATAAGTATACCGTGTGTCGTTTGAATATGTGTATGGTATTATTTGTGACTTGGATACCAACCCATCTCAAGCATCAATTTTGAACTTGGTCTGCAGAAGTTCAGGCTCGGAAAGCAGATTCATCGAGAAAATAGTGGACATGAGGGTGGTAAGGGAGGTAAGTGCTTCGGAGTCCTTTTAAGAGCTGAAGTCCCAATATTTTTCCTGTTGGTCATTTGGACAAGATGTCCTTTTCATCAGTCTTCGATAGATAAGGAAATTGCTGCCATGCGTCTTCCGGCTCTTACGGAGATTGATAACTTACCGGACATTAGTTTTGGCAGCCAAGTGTGGTATATATTGTCCCAATTCATGTTGTAATATTGCGTATTTGGATTCTAGTGTTTTGTTGTCGTCCAGAACGGCATGTCGTGTTTTACTTTTGGCAATTTCTCAGACTACTTGATCCAGTCAATGTGAGACCCTTCATGAAACTTGAGCATGCGGGATTGACTCTTACTTTCAGTAACAACGGGTGGGGGTTGTCTTGAGCAGGGTCTACTGATATCCAAGTCACAAGCAATGCTTTTAGTGATGAGCCAAGCACTTCGAAAGCCCTGAATCAAGAGTACAATTATCTCGAGACATCTTTGAATCTTTTCTTGGGCAGTTCTTTTCAAATTGTGCGTCTATGACATAGAGGTTTTTGCTATTTTCACGTGTCTAGTTAGGAAATGCTTCAACAAAAGCCTCCAGTATCGGTTAACCTCTGACGAGGTGGTCAGTGGTAGGTGGGAAGTATGCTGATTCTTGACTTAATATTTCGTGTAATGCAGGGGCTTTCAGATATCCGAGGCTATTCGGATTCAAATGGAAGTTCAGCGTCGGTTGCAAGAGCAACTCGAGGTTTTCTTTCTACTCAACTTCTCGTTTTGGCTTAAGTATTAGATATGTTGTGTGCAAGCAACCCGGATGGAGTCTTTTTGTTTGTGGGTCCCTTCGTTCCAGTATACAAGCCCGTTCTGAGATTCATCTATGGTCAATAGGGCTAGTGTTTCTAGATTCTCTCGAACTTAAAGATTCTTATGTACTACTATGTTCTCCCTCATCAAGACTTCAATACTAATCCTTGGATTTCTGTTTTCTGACGCAGGTGCAAAGGGAGCTACAATTGAGGATTGAAGCCCAGGGCAAGTACTTACAAACCATCCTTGAAAAGGCTAAAGAAGCACTAGGTAGTCAAATTGGGGCGTCCCCAGGACTTGAAACAGTACATGCAAAGCTTACAGAGCTGGTCTCGAAAGTTAATATTGAACCTATGAATATGTCTTTTCCTCCTTTGACCTCGGTCGAAGCTCCAACTCACATTGCAGACACAAAGATTAGTACTCTTCCATGTCAAGAACCTCGTATATCAGATAGTTCCTCACAGAAAAGCCATGTTACCAATGTTGCTGCGAACCCTGAGGACAGTGGTGGTGCTTCTGCAAGTTGTGAGAACCATCCATCAATAGGTACGCTTTTGAGTCCAACAGAGGGATTACAGAGCATAGCAGAGTAGAGCAGGTAAATTTCCTTTGAACTCGTTCACTTCGCTAGAGACTTCAATGAAATTGCTGTTAATATCAACAGCTTGTTTTTGGAAGGCTTCTCTGGCTGTTCTGATAGATCGATTCATGCTTTTGCACATTGTGAATTACAGTAGAATATCAGCATAATGAAAAACTTTCCATTGTTTGCATTATGAAGCAAAATTACTCATCATGTTCTGAATATGCATCTAGTTTCTTACGTATACACTCGTCATCCTTGCAGGGTCTCAAAAATTTAAGTCCTGAATTTGATCTGAGAGTACATTAGGGCACCCCTCCATGGAAGGTTCTTACCCAAAATATGGTTAAGAGCACGGTTCCCTTCATCTGAACAGAAGACAGTAGTCTCAGTACAGCATTCTCTCTGGACGATATTTTTATTTCGTAAGAGTCCGTATTTGTTAATAAGCCTTAGAGAATAGTAGCAACGACAATACTCTAGCTGCATGATGAACTGAAAGCTATTTCGGAGTGCTTTTGCAGGAACTTTGTAGTTGAGTGAGATATGTACAGACATGCAGTATTCTCACGATTGACCTCTACTAATACAATCTGATGGCTAAGGTAGGTGGTCATCCTCTCTGCTGAGATCCGTGCATTGAGGTTTGTGACCCAGACATGTAGGTAAATAGAAGACAACTTGAAGGATCGAAGGAGACATCTCAGTTTTGCACCCTATTTTTTATATGCATATGTGCGTGTGTGTGTGTGTGTGTATATATATGTATATATATATTTATGGCTTGTTTAGCAAACACTAAGGTGAATTCATTGGCGTCCTTAGTTGAAAGAGTCTAATAAATACCAATACCTATTTCTGATGCTCTTGGTTTGTCTGCAATGGACATCAAACTTTGGTACACAATTATGGCATGACTCATTGCATTACAGTTACTCATGATTTTAGAAATAAGTAAAAGAATCCAATGGTTGTAATTAATTAATTTTGGTCTATTTTTATATATATATATATATATATATATATATTGGTCTATTTATAGTAATATTGGTCTATTTATATATATATATATATATATATATTTTTGAGGTTGTGTGGTTGTTTTTTTTATGATGAAGGCAAAAGATAATAGACAATTCAATTTGATGAAATTGGTAGAATAGTTTAGATAATTCATTTTCTTGTGATTTTATTGATATAACAAAATAGTCAATGTTGACAAAAATCTCTCATTATTACAATTTTTGAAGGAATTAAAGTAGTTTATAAATCTAGAGATTCTACAAAATAAATTTCAAACAAAAAAGATCATATAATTTAAATAATAGATAAAACAAGAAGATTAATTTAAATATTAAATTAAAGTATAAAAAGACTTTAATCAAGATTCAAGTTTAAATCTAAATAATATTTTAATTAGAATAAAAAATATGATTTTTAAAGCTAAAATAAAGCATTCAATTAAAGTAAGTGTAAAATTTGTGATTTTATAACTTTTCAAATAGAAATTTTACATCACATGTTAAAAAATTATTTCTCAAAGGTAAAATTCCTTTTGCAAATTTTATTGCTTGTATAATATAAAATATTATATGGACATACAATAGAAAAAGATTTTATTTGATCCTAGAAAGTTCTAGAAGATTCTTAAAAGGCCCTAGTAGGTCCTAGTAGGTTCTAAGAAAGTTTTGAAAAGTCTTAGAAGGTTCTAGTAGAACTTAGATGGTTGTAGAAGGTTCTTGGAGGCTTAGATATTTTAAGAAGTTACCAAAGAAGGATCTTAGGTTTGCTTTACCTCCAAGTACTAAGAAAATTCTTGAAAGAGCTTTCTTGCACTTAATATATATAAGAGTCTAAGTTCAGGGGATCCTCAATCTTGACAACATAATCCTTGTTGCTCAACTTGGGCTTTTTGGTCTTATTCTTGTACCTTGCCATAGCTCCTTGCTTATGATATAAAAGTGAATGTCTTTTGTTTTAATTTTTTGAACTTTTGGAATTTGATTCTGTTTGAATAGTGTGTTTATAATAGTTTATCAAGATTGACATAGCACAATATTGAAGCTTGGTCTTTCTAAATAGAGAGGGGATTATTTCTCTTCTTGGAAGTACTATAGCACTTTAAAGGTTGTGGATTACAATCTTTTTGGAAGTACTATAGCATTCTAGAGATTGTGGATTATCCTCTTCTATATCAATATTATTCTTGATTTTTTGGTACATGTTTTTTCTTATTTCATTTCTATTACAAGAAGTGAAGAATTCAATATGGCAATGTTATATGGTGTGATTTTTAATTTTGAAATATACTAGATATCTAACTATAGAAAGTTTATTTATAACTTATTAGTCAAGCTTTGATAAGCAATTTATTTTTAATAAAAAATAAAAAAAAACCTTAATTATTTTAAAAAATATTATATTAATAAAAATCTCTTATATTTAAATAGGTTTTTATATAATATTTTTTTATAGCATCTAAAATTCCTTAACATCCTTTTCAATACCAAATCATAACTAACTAATTGTTGGTAAGTTAAATTTTTTATAACTTCAAAGAAAATCTATAAATTCTTTTCAAAATCTTGTCTTTATATCAAAAATATTATCATAACTCTATATATTCATTTTTTCACCTCTATAAAGTGTTGGCTGCCAAAAACCCCTTTAGTTTGTACTAAATGCTCAAATTATAACAAAACCCTTCAATATCTTATTCACCTACAAAAGATTGATTTCTTCTTGAATTTTAGGATCTAATAATTCTTGATCTAGCTATTTAGTTTTTGTCAAATTTCTTAAAAGTATAGCTTATATCTTTAAGCTATATCATAAGAAAATTCAACTATAGATTTACTTTTGATTGTTTGATATCTCAAAAATTCTAACAAGTGTTTAAAGCCCTACTTTATAGACATGTGAGCATTGTTTTCTTTATATTTCAAAAATCCAACATTCTAATATTACAAAATTTTTGTATACAGCTTTATAATATAAAAATACATACTTTTAAAATTTTTGAGCCAAAACCTTGTCAAATTGCTTAAGCTATAGCTCAAAATATAACCACTAATTAAACGGGTTACTTATTACTTTTAGATTACAAGTACTAACTTCAACTCCCAGTATTTTTTTCATCTTAGATTAGAATTCATTAAACAATATATATAAAATAGAGCTAAAAAAGTAGTCTCTTCAATCTTGGTTGCCAATCTTTTATTGCTTTTTATATATGTGAGTTATATTCCAAAGAAAGATAATAGGTTGTCAAGGACAATAACTGGATGAAATCAAATAAACAAGTGAGACCTCTCTCAAAAAAACAAATATAAAGAAGTATATGTATTAAAAAGAAACTGGAATGGCTAATGCCAAAAGACAAGAAAATTAGAGACTTTTGAACTAGACTGGAAACAAGAAAGGAGTTGACAAGAATGAAGAAGGCTTCACTCTTGTCTCTATTTATACTATCTACCTAAGAGCTAAGTGGCGACGTTCTATAGGACCTCCAACACGTATCCAATTTACAAGACACGTGTCCAAGTTGCAAGACACGTGTCGAACTTGCAGGGCAAGTTTCCTATATGTTCGCCACGTATTTAGCTTGGTCTTCAAGCTACCAACATGTGCGACATGTGGCTAACTTATTGACCAAGTTTCTAATCCAAAAGTCTACTATGGACACTTATAAAGTCAAAGCAGCATCTATGAAGTTTCTAGGAAGTTTCTCTAAAGATATTATGGAATTAATCTGCTTTTACCTTCTTTTATCTAGTTCTATCTGATCATATAGGTAACTATGTATATGTCCGTGACATTACCCCCCCTTTAAAGGACGAGTTCCACGAGGAGCGGTGATTACATGTGTAGAAAGTCTAAGATGCGACGAATAGTATTTGCTACATATTCTGATCTTTGTTCTCTTCGAAGGTAATTGATGGGTCCTCTCAGCCATCGATAGTGTCCCATTCCAGGGCGAGAAGACCACCCTGTTATTTGATCATTGTTGTGACCTTCATAACTTCCTTCGAATATCACATCTGGAACACCGTCAGGAATTGTTCCTATCTCCAATAAAATCACCAAACATCAAGAATCTCTTCCAAGGTCGTGATACCAAACACGTTGTATCTCGCCATCTATTCAAGGAAGAACATGTCGTTCTTGAAGATCTTCATCTCGGTTGCGTCGTCTTGAGGGTTGTGACAATCGCAATGTCTCGTCCGATAGGTCAACAAATGAAGGCTCTTGAGTCAAATCCGCTGGCTATTGATTCTCCATCTCCTTAGCGTCACAAAATATAAAGAAGCTACAAACAAGGATAAAAAGTTGAATGTTATCTTGCCTACATCTTGTTTCTTTTATAGGAAAAGTCTTCATCTTGGTTTCGATGGATGTTGTTGATGAAAGGTCTCCACCTTCCTCGCTGCATTCGCCAGATTTTTTGCTGGTTCCCATGTGCGCTCACTAATATCGTATCCGTGCCAGTGAACAAGATATTCCAACCTATTTCGGCGCCGCCTTGAATCTAAGACTTCTTCCACTTCAAATTCGTCATTATTATTCACTTCTATAAGAGGAGGTGGCACTTGTCTTCTTTTTGGTATGTTCATTGTCTTATATGGTTCAAGAAGAGACACGTGGAATACAGGGTGGATCTTCATAGACTCTGGTAGGTGTAATCGATATACAACTGGATTAATTTGTTCAGAAATACGAAAAGATCCAAGCTTACGATAGTCCAACTTGTCACAAGGTCGCGTAGTCTTGATATTGCGACAAAGTAGCCATACCTTGTCGCCTACGTTGAGTTGTGGTTGTTCCTTTTGATACGCATCAGCATTTATCTTTTGTCGTTCTTGAGCTTCCTTTAATTGTGCCTTCATTGTTGTATGTAGTTCTGACAAATGATTTACCAAGTCTTCCGCCGCAGGATTGTCAACTTTCGAATAGTCAAAAGTATCAAGTCGTGGATGGTAACCATAATTGGCAAAGAAAGGTATTTGTTGTGTAGAAGAATGTATCGTATTATTATAAGCAAACTCTGCCAATGGTAAAAGAGTTGTCCAATCATCTTATTGGTAGTTGATGGTACATTTCAAATATTGTTCCAAGACTTGATTTACGCGCTCCGT
This sequence comes from Physcomitrellopsis africana, assembly GCA_036785485.1. Lineage (NCBI taxonomy): Eukaryota > Viridiplantae > Streptophyta > Bryopsida > Funariales > Funariaceae > Physcomitrellopsis > Physcomitrellopsis africana. The sequence continues at coordinate 6,092 of JAWRVF010000062.1, read as the reverse complement.
TTGTCCATTAGTTTGAAGATGGAAAGCTGAAGATAGCTTTATATCCACCTTTAAAATCTTGAAAAGCGTTCTCCAAAATCTCGATACAAACTGAGTTCCCCTATCCGATATAATATCCTTAGGTAATCCATGATAGCGATAGATATTATCAAGGAAAAGCTTAGCTGTTTCTTTGCCTGTGATAGATTTTTTACATGGTATAAAATGTGCCATCTTAGTGAAACGATCTACTATCACAAATATAGAGTCATAAGAACCTGAGTTTGGAAGATCCGTGATAAAATCCATAGACACAGAAGACCATGGTTGTTCTGGAATGGGTAATGGCTGAAGAAGTCCGTAGGGTCGATGGCGAGGAGTTTTTGATCTTGAACAAACATCACATGTTTTTACAAAATCTTTGACTCTCTTCCACATTTGAGGCCACCAAAAATCTCTAGATATCAACTCTAGAGTCTTATTGTACCTAAAAATGTCTCCGCCGCCAGTTAAGTCATGACGAAGCCAGTTAACATCGTGAATCGCATTTCTCACCTTCTCGAACATATGTTTACTTCTTCCTAATAGAGAGATTTTTTCGAAAATAACTTCAAAAATATCACAGATTTCAAGAATTATTCTTAATTTCATGAATAAGAGTGATTCTATAACATACTTTAACCGGACTTGCTTTTGCAGTGAAATCAACAAGCACGTTGATGATGACTACGAAGAAAAATCGCTTCCGGCCTGTAAGAGAACTGCCCGAATGCCGCGAAGTCGTGATCTCCTTCTTTCTAAAGAAGATAAGAACGCCTAGAAAGCGACGTATTTAATTGTTTTCTTGGCCGATATGTAATAATGAACTTGAATCTTGATAGAGACATGCTCCAATGAGCTTGACGACGATTCAACACGCATGCTGACATAAAATACTTGAGGTTCTTGTGATCCATATACACGGTGTCGTGTTGTGGTTTGGCTACTATGTAAAAAAATTGTACATGTATATTTGATGTACAATTTACTACTTAACTAAATGAAAGTCATATTAGTGGATTTTATTGGTTATAGGATGTGATTAGGTTGCTAGTTTAGAAAGGATCTATTAAAAGGATTATTATTAAGGTTTATACAACCTTATTTTCTTTTAGTAGTGACTTTTGTAATTAATTTTATATGGATAATAACTTATATATATCTTAAGTCACCTTTGTTAGATATTGGTGATCCTTAAGATCTTAGTTTATTTCTTTTATTTGGTGCTTAAAGCACCAAGTATGTAAATCTTACAAGAAGAAGGGTTAGAGAAGGGTTTTTTAGTGTAAAAAGGGTAGTTTGGCCATCCATGTGGATGAATAGAGGTGGATGATAGAAACCTCTATTCTAATTGGCCAAAAATCATGCCCAATGGGCTTCAAGGAGGCTGCCCGAGGATTTATTAGGAGTTAGGGTTTGTTTTTCGGGGGAGAGTCGAACATCAGAGGCTAGGGTCATCAGGTTTAGGTTTTTGGGTATGGTTTAGGTGCAAATCTTGCATGATTTGGACTTTTAATGAAGGAGTTATAGGCACTCAAAGTTAGAGTGTCGATTTTGGACATACTGTCACTCTTTTGGATATATCTCGCGCATACAGAGAGCAATCAAAGATCGGCGACTGAGGTTGGAAAGCGCACTTTCTCGGCTACACTTTTCACGTATATCTCGATAAAATCCAAGCTAGGATCAAGGAGATATTGCGAGTTGAAGTCAGTGCTTGTAAGCTAAAGGCAGTAAGTGACTCTGCTTAACTAGCGGTTACATTTTGAGCTATATCTTAGTCAATTTGATAGATTTTTGGCTCAAAATTTTCAGGAGTATATATGTTTATGTCACAAGACTATGTACAAAATTTTTGTGGTATTAGGGTTTTGGGTTTGTGAGATATAGAGAAAATAGTGCTCGGGTGTCTCTGAGCTAGGGTTTTAAGCACCTGCTAGGGGTTTTGAGATATCGAACGATTGGAAGTATATTTGCGGTTGAATTTTTTTCTGGTAAAGCTTAAAGGTGAATTCTACCTTTTCTGAAAGTTTGAAGAAGACTGAACAACTGGATCAGAAGATATGATTTTCTAAAGTTTGGAAAGAAAAACATCCTTTGCGGGAAAATATATTTTTAAGGGTTTTGTAGCAAATTTGGACTTTTGTGCATACTAAAGGTGTTTTTGGGAGCCAAGACTTTATGGAGGTGTAAAAGGTGGATGTATAGCGCCATGATATGATTTTGGTATATAGATGAGTCTTTAAAAGGTTTTTAAGGATTTTCTACATATCATAGAGAAAACTTATGTACAAACCTACTTAAAAATAAGAGGTTTTAATCATACAAAACCTTTTTCTTATATTATCGTGTGTATTTGTCCTTCTTATTAAGGACAAATAACTCATTAGAGTTTAGCCAATAAATATTAAGTAAAATTCTCTACAGCTAGGTACCCGGTGTATTCCTAGATAGAAGTTCACGCCACGCAACAACGGTGACTGGACTAGAAGCGCCTTCTAGATAATGACGCCATTCTTGAAAAGAATCCACAATTGTGAGAAGTTCTTTATCGTGGATTTTGTAGTTGATCTCTGCTGCCAAAAATTTCCTGGAATGGAAAGCTACTGGATGGAGTTTGTCATCTGTTCCCATTTGTGACAATACTGCGCCCAAAGCAAAGTTAGATGCGTCTGTTTCCATAAAGAATGCCTTGGAAAAATCAACACGATACAAGATTGGTGCAGAAGTAAAAGCTATCTTCAAAGCTTCAAATGATACTTCTGCTTCTTTACTCCACTCGAGCTTGTCCTTACAAGTCAAACGTGTAAGTGGGGCTGCAACTTGAAAGAAGTTCTTGATGAAGATTCGATAGTAATCGGCAAATCTTAAAAAATATTGTACATTCCTTACTGTTTTTGGAATCTTCCAATCCATGATTGTTTGGACTTTCTTAGGATCCATCATGAGGCCATCATTCGAGATGATATATCCTAAGAAGTCAACTTGAGTAGTGTGAAATACACACTTTTCCATCTTGGCATACAATCCTGTTTCTCTGAGTTTTTGTAAGACATGACGAACATGTGTTTCGTGCTCTTCTACATTCTTAGAGTAGATTAAAATGTCGTCTAGGTAGTAGACAACAAAATCATCTAAGAATTCATGAAAAACATCGTTCATGAGATGTTGGAAAGCAGCTGGGGCATTTGGGAGTCCAAAAGGCATAACATTATATTCGAACGTCCATACCTCGTTCGAAATGCGCCCATTCATCTCCCTTTTTAACGCAAACCAAGTCAGGATTCTCAGATCTATTTCTTTCAGATAGATTCACTGATTCGCTTGGATCAAGAAGTCTGGGTAGATTAAATGAGCGGATAATTCTCCTGCTCTCGAGAAAAGTGATCTTGTTAAGTCCCCGATAATCCACACATTCGTAATGATCCATCTTTTTTCTTCACAAATAGAATTGGAGCTCCTGCAGGAGATTTGGAATGGCGTATGAAGTTCTTAGCCAGATTCTCTTCAATATACTCCTTGAGTTCAGCCAACTCATTTTGTGATAAATTATAGATTGGTCCAAAAGGAGGCTGAGATCCCTCTTTGAGATCAATCGAACAATCATATAGGCGATGCTCCGGAAGAATATTAGCATTCTTCTTCTCAAAAACATCTTGATAGTCTCGATATTGGCTTGGAATGCCACTTGAAGCCTTTCCACTATCAAAAATAGGTGTTGCGTAAATAGCAAAAGTTGGTCCTTCTTTTGCTGCGTGTATAAAAGCTTTTGCACCTATAAGTACAAGTTTTACTGTACTAGGCTTATAGCTTTTTATTGGATCGGTAGGATATTTAATAATATCCTGGGAAAAGTCAAGTCTATGAGAATTCCAATCTATTTGAAGGTTATATTTTTCTAGCCATGACAAACCTAAAATAACTGGATTAGATGGAGATTTAATTATGTTAAAGGTTACATAGCTATGATGACCATCTATTGTTATTTTTATAGGACGGGTTTCATGAGTGACATCTCCTTAGGACAATGGGCGACCATCTATGACTTCTACATGTACGGGTTTAGGTTTCTGTACTAAAGGTATTTTACGATTCTTAACAAATTGTTCATCTAGAAAACATGCTGAGGCTCCTGAATCTAATAAGGCAGAGGCTCTGTAATTTTTTGGTCCTAAATATACATCTATCATAAAACAAGGAGAGGGTTCTGAGGAGAGAATAGGACCTTTACTGGGAATTGTATTGGGTTCCAGCTGCACGGTCCCTATTGTAGCTGGACAAATTCGTTTTCCGACATGTTGTCTTCTTTGATAGCCGTACTCCTCATTTTGTAGTTGCGACGTTTCTTTGGACAATGTTGAGCAGTGTGCTTAGGTTCTCCATAATATAAACACAATCCTTCTTGACGACGACGAATCTTTTCTTGTTCAATAAGAGGTTTAAAACGTACCGCATCAATTTGCATGTCTTCTACTTTCGAATGTACGTTTTGTGAGGATGTTGATGTTGCCATTGAATAATAACGTTGAGGCTCCCTTGTACGACTCTCGGATTGAAACTCAAAAAGTTGATTGTCACACTTCACAGCAAAATCAATTGCTTGACTCAATGTCTGAGGATCGGATAAATTGAGCATTAACTTTTTTACCTCATATTGTAATCCATAGAAAAATTGACTGATGAGTGCAACATCGTCCCACTTGATGTCGGTCGCTAGTTGTCAAAATTGTGAAGCGTATAATGACACTGATCAATTGCCTTGTCGTAGGATGCGAATCTTGTTGGTTGCAACACGAATTGTATCATGTTCTCCATACATCGATCAAAATTCCGCAAAAAATGCCTTGAAATTATCCAATATTGGATCACGTCGTTCAAGAAAAGATGAAAACTACGATAAGACAGGGCCCAAAAGTAACGTTCCACTAAACCTAACTTGAGATCCTTGCGTAGGATAACTCTGAAGTTGAAGTTCGATCACCAGTTGTACTTGATTGATGAATCCTCGAAACTTAGATCTTGTGCCATCAAACTTCTCAAACAAACTGATTTTTGGTTCTCTAATGTTTGAATGGTGCTCCATCATTGGTGAGGTAGCATGGTTTGGTGTAGATATTGACGTAGCTCCAACCATCTCTACATCTTCACTTCCTACTAATCTTGATGCTCCTTGTGGTGGTAAACTGAGTTGATGCATTGCAAGCATTAGTTCTCTCATTTGCTCTTGCATTTGTGCCATTGCATTCTTCATTTCCGCAAGCTCTGCCATGATAATATAATAGAAAGGAAGATGTCTACTCTTACTTCAAGAAATACGGAACACACACTCAAAAGAAAAAATTCTAGAAACTATATCAGTTTAGAAGTGGATACTCCACAACTTCTAATATGCTTATGTCTTATCAAGAGAAAGGGGTAATCCACTCTTAATCAAGAAAAGATAAAGCTCTGATACTGTATGTGTACTCTTGTCAATCTGTCAAGGACAATAACTGGATGAAATCAAATAAACAAGTGAGACCTCTCTCAAAGAAATAAATATAAAGAAGTATATATATTAAAAAGAAACTGGAATGGCTAATGCCAAAAGACAAGAAAACTAGAGACCCTTGAACTAGACTGGAAACAAGAAAGGAGTTGACAAGAGTGAAGAAGGCTTCACTCTTGTCTCTATTTATACTATCTACCTAAGAGTTAAGTGGCGACGTTCTATAGGACCTCCAACACGAGTCCAATTTATAAGACACGTGTCCAAGTTGCAAGACACGTGTCGAACTTGCAAGGCAAGTTTCCTATATGTTGTCACCGACATATACATAGTTACTTATATGATCAGATAGAACTAGATAAAAGAAGATAAAAGCAGGTTAATTCCATAATATCTTTAGAAAAACTTCCTAGAAACTTCATAGACGCTGCTTTGACTTTATAAGTGTCCATAGTAGACTTTTAGATTAGAATCTTGGTCAATAAGTTAGCCACATGTCGCACATGTTGGTAGCTTGAAGACCAAGCTAAATACGTGGCGAACATATAGGAAACTTGCCCTGCAAGTTTGACTCGTGTCTTGCAAC